>OY731400.1:45036968-45122258 GCA_963425845.1 Sphenostylis stenocarpa
GTGCCCATCGATATGGTCGAAAACCACCACTCAAGGTGATAACCTTCCTCTTTTGGCCTAAAGGCTGACAAGGCCCTAGTGCCATGCATGGCCTGAGGGCTAAGAGAGTGGGGACCCTATAATAGGGGCACCTTGGGGGCACCTTGGGGGCCTGGCCTTGGTGAGAGCAATTAGAATCACCTTGAAAACGCACTTTTCTGCAGGATACCCCTACCTCGTGATAAAAATGTCGTCACTCGGTTCGCAGATGAGTGAATTGTTTGTGCATATGTTTGTTGCATTTGTTTGATTGCATTAGCATATCATAATCATACAACGACAAAAAAAATAATACAAATAAAATAGCATCTCAAAACCTTTTTGTAATAAACAACCTTATCTCAGACAATCTTCATTTAAGCTAGCCTGTTTTCAGGTTCTTTGTAAGCTAAGTAGCCACGTTGACTTACAGAAGAGATAAGGGGTTATAAAACAAAATTTTCCTTAATAAACAACCTTATCTCGGACAGTCTTCATTTAAGCTAGCCTGCTTTCAGGTTTTTTGTAAGCTAAGTAGCCACGTTGACCCATAGAAGAGAAAAAGGGGTGTAGACCCCAAATCTTGCCCGTCTTCTCAATAAAGACTAGAAAACCTCCGTTCAAAGATGGACAAGGCTTCTTTAGGCCCTTAGGCATGTTCACTAGGCTCCATGTAAGGATATGAGGGCTTTCTGTATACAAAAAATAAGAAAAAAAAAATAGGAAAACACTGACAGGAGGCTCGAGACGGTCGTCCCGTTTGGCCAGACGACCGTCTCACTTTCCCTGAAGGTCGAGACGGCCGTCTCGTTTGGCCAGAGGGTTGTCTCACCTTCCTTGAAGATCAAGACGGCCGTCTCGCATTTCTTTGAGCCAGAGACAACCGTCTCGATATCCCAGATGACTATCTCGCTTGTTAAAAGCCCAGACGGTCGTCCCAGCCTACCTGGTGCGAATTCCTATAAATAGGAGCCTCCCTCCTCATTTCACACATCTTGCACTCCTACTACTCTCTTGGAAGTCTTTTGACACTTGAGAGTGACTCTGAGCATTATTCCAGAGTTCGAGTGAGATTTCTGATTTTTGTTAAGGAGGTCTCCTCTTGAGACATCCGACGCTCGGTAGAGTGATCTTTTTCTTTGTTGCGGGTGAGGAGCGTGCTTGTAGAGCGAGGGGATTGCCAAAAAGCGTCCTCAAGTTTTGAAGAGTTAATAGAAAGCTTGCTTCGGAGGTTCCTTCTCTATTCTCTCTCTTTTACTGCTTTCCTTGTATGCATTAAATACTAGGACCATGTAGATATTTAAAACTCTGCCAGTAGATAAATAAATAGGGTAAAAGCATAGTTTCTTTTAGTCTTTATTTTATGAACTAGTCCATCATAGGGAACCCGAAAGGGGCGTTGTGGGGTGCTAACACCTTCCTCACACATAACTAACTCCCTTACCCAACTCTAGTTGGAACGACCAAAGTTGGTTTTTCTGAAACCAATGCCTTTTATTCCTTTTTCGATGTTTACGGTAAAAACATTGGTGATGACTCCATAGAACCCTTTTCGAAAACCTCGTTTTTAGGTTCATCCCGGTTATCGGACGACCTAAAAACGTTGAACATCTTTAAAAAACGCAAGTCATATAAAACCATCGCGTTGCTCCGACCCCTCTTTTGACGGCGGTGACAGATGGCGACTCCACTGGGGAAGCTAGAGAGTTGATCTCATTTAGTGATGGACTAGTTCAAAAAAATAAAAACTTGAAATTATGCTTTTAACCTTCCTGTTTTGGCCTAAAGACTGACAAAGACCTAGTGTCATGCATGGTCTTAGGGCTGAGAGAGTGGGAACCCTATAATGGGAGCACCTTGGGGGTCTGGCCTTGGTGAGGATAATTAGAACCACCTTGAATACGCACTTTTTTGCAGGATACCCCTACCTCGTGATAAAAACGTCATCACTCGATTCGCGGATGAGTGAATTATTTGTGCATTTGTTTGTTGCATAACATAATCATACAACAACAAAAAAAAATCTCAAAATCCTTTCATAATAAGCAACCTTATCTCAGACAGTCTTCATTTAAGCTAGCCTGGTTTCAGGTTCTTTGTAAGCTAAGTAGTCACGTTGACCTACAGAAGAGATAAGGGGTTATAAAGCAAAATTTTTCATAATAAGCAACTTTATCTCGAATAGTCTACATTTAAGCTAGCCTGGTTTCAGGTTCTTTGTAAGCTAAATAGCCACGTGGACCAATAGAAGAGATAAATGGTTAAAAAAAATAAAAAATAGAAATAATAATAATAATAACAATCTAAAATGATAAAAATCATTTGTACAATAAAAGGAGTTTTGACAAAGTCAACCATCCATATCCGCATCATCTCATAAGTGGTAAAACCATAAGAGAAAATAAATGCATAAGGAAAGCATGCATACACATCATCCTAATACAATCTTTCATGCATAAATACATTCATGCTAGGGGGCATTAGATATCCCTAAGACAAAGGCGAAAGAGACCCAAGTGCGTTTGTGACCTTCGACAAGGAAGGGACAAGTGTGCTAAGATATATGGTGACCTTCGTTACACTTATCAAATCCATGATGGGGAAGGAACCATTATACCAAAATGGGTGTAGTACCCTGCAAAGCATAAGCTTTAAGGATGATACTAAAGTCATTGTCTTAAGGCATATCTATCCCACAACAATCATTTTAAGTAATAAAATTAATTTTTGCATCCTAGAAAGTGGTTGGTCTTCCTGTGGTCCGAACCCGTGCGCAAAAATCCAAAGCGATGGAGCAATTAGAGGAGCAGAACTGTAAACTCACTACTGAGGTCAACTCCTTAAGAGAACAAATGGCACAAATGATGGAGTTAATGTGCCAATAGAACCTCAACAAGGGAGAGACTCATGGCGATCACGCTTCTCGCCATGAGGAGGAAGAAGAAGAGGAATTCTTCTATGAACAGAAGGCCCCCACATAGTCCGAGGCAAGGGCGGTACTCATCCAGCCCCCTGAAGTCTCCAAACAACAAATCTCTGCTCTGGAAGAGAGACTTAGGGCCATGGAGGGGCATAACTTTGACATAAGAGAAGCGGCCGATATGTGCCTCGTCAAGAACATCTGCTTCCTTTCAAAGTTCCAGGTCCCAGACTTCCCAAAGTACATGGGAATGACTTGCCCCAAAAGCCATCTTACTATGTACTATCGTAAGATGGCTCCCCACACCGATAACGAAGAACTCCTGATTCATTGCTTTCAGGAAAGCCTGACTGATTCAGCTCTGAATTGGTATATGCAGCTGGAAAGGGGCCAAGTCCAGAACTGGTGACAGTTGGCTGACGCCTTCCTGCGTCGCTACAAGTACAACATTGATATGACCCCCGATAGGTCAGATCTTCAAGCACTATGCAAGAGAAGCGACAAATCCTTCAAGGCGTATGCTCAGCGCTGGAGGGAGCTGGCTACCCAGGTGGAACCCCCGCTATCGTACAAGAAAACCATGTCCATGTTCATAAATTTGTTGACTGGCACCTATTACGACAAGATGATAGGGAACACGTCAACCCTTTTCATGGATGTGGTTACCATTGGCAAGAGGGTGGAGCAGGGATTGAGGAGCGGAAGGATAGCGCAACCTTCCTCCTCCAACGCGTCATTCAAGAAGTCCCTAGGCAAGAAGAAGGAGGGAAACATCAATGCCATCAACCTCACCACTCCTTCTTTTGCGAAGCCAGCTAGGCAATCCTAGAGACAGGAAAGGAGGTTTATTCCCATTCTAACCTCTTATGGGATTTTATTGCCTAAGCTGGTAGAGGCCAAGATCCTAGCATACTTCCCTCGAAGAAAGGTGGACCCACCTTACCCTGAGTGGTATAAGCTCAATGAGAAATGCGCTTACCACTCATGTGCTCCTGGGCACTCAGTGGAAAACTGTCGGGCCTTAAAATACAAGGTCCAGGAGTTAATAGACACCGAGTGGGTCACCTTTGATGCTCCTACCCCCAACATAGAAGTCAAGCCTCTATCGCAACCAGAAGGATAGGGTGGGATAGGGAGGATCAGCTCTTAGGGTTCCCTTTTTTTAAAAAAAATGCTTTTTTTGTACTTCTTGTGGTCCTAGCCCATGATCGTGAGGTCACTGATTAAAAAGGGCATGTGTACACATTCTTTTTTAATACATGAGGCATTTTTCATCCATATTCATTTTATTCTTTTCCCTCTTCTATTTATTATTCTTTCAAAATAACCGAATAATAAAATCCATACTTAAAACATAACCTTTAAAAAAATGATCATGTCTGTGATTGATGAGTCTTTGTGGGATCCAGAAGCCGAAGGAGAATGAGTCGAATCTGACAGTGAGCAGGGGACCATTTCTCTGGACATGTAGAGACTGCTGGGAAGAGAAGCTCGCTCCATACAACCCTATCAGGAAGAAACAGAGGCCATCAATTTGAAACAGGGAGACGATAAGAAGGAAGTAAATATCGGCACCTAGATCGAAAGTAACATCAGGGAAGGGTTAATACACTTATTGAAAGAATACGTGGACTTATTCGCTTGGTCTTACCATGACATGCCTGGACTCGACGCAAGCATAGTGGAGCATAAATTACCTTTGAAAGAGGGTTTCCGGCCAATAAAGCAAAAACTTAGAGGGATGAAACCCGACTAGTCCTTGAAGATTAAGGAGGAAGTACAAAAACATATGGACGCTAACTTCTTGATTGTTTCCAAATACCCTGAATGGCTGGCAAACATCGTGCCAGTCATGAAAAAGAATGGAAAAATCAGAGTGTGTGTGGACTACAGGGATCTAAATCGGGCAAGTCCAAAAGATGATTTTCCCTTACAACACATCGACACGTTGGTGGATCACACCGCTATGAACATCTATATTCTTTCATGGACGGATATGCAGGGTATAATCAGATTAAATTGGCAGTGGAAGACAGAGAAAAAACCTCCTTCATCACACCATGGGGAACGTTTTGTTACAAAGTCATGCCTTTCAGACTCAAGAACGCAGGGGCTACTTATTAAAGGACCATGATAACATTATTCCATGACATGATCCACAAAGAAATTGAAGTATGCGTGGATGACATGATTACCATGTCCAAGATTGAAATAGACCACATTTTATATTTGAGAAAATTATTTGATCGACTTCGAAAATACCAGGTTAAGCTAAACCCAGCTATGTGTACATTCGGAGTACGGTCGGGTAAACTTCTTGGGTTTATCGTCAGCAAAAAAGGAATAGAGGTAGATCCTGACAAAACAAATGCAATTTTAGAAATGCCCCTACCAGAAACTGAAAAGGAGATCAGAGGGTTTTTGGGACGAATCAACTACATAGCAAGGTTCATCGCACAACTCACAGATAAATGTGCACCTATTTTTAAGCTGTTGCGCAAAAATCAACCAACAGTTTGGAATGAGGATTTCCAATGAGCTTTCGAGAAAATTAATTCGTGCTTAACCAATCCACCAGTATTGGTGTCGCCCATTGAAGGAAAACCTCTCATCTTTTATCTATCGGTACTCGATGAGTCTATGGGATGTGTGCTCGATCAGCAAGACAATACGGGAAAGAAGGAGCAAGCCATATACTACCTCAGCAAAAAATTCTTAGACTATGAGACTCGTTATACACCACTCGAAAAAGCGTGTTGTGCATTAGTGTGGACAACTCAACGTCTCAGGCAATATATGATTAGACATACGACCTGGTTGGTTTCCAAAATGGATCCAATCAAATACCTGTTTGAAAAACCCGTCCTGACCGGAAGAATAGCTAGGTGGCAAGTACTCCTTTCAGAATTTGACATCGTCTATGTCACCCAAAAAGCTATCAAAGGTAGTCCCCTAGTAGACTACCTAGCACACTGATCGACAAATGAATATCAATCCCTATAAGACGATTTTCCAGACGAACACATCATGCATATCCAACACGAAGAACCCGAAGACGATGAATGGACCATGTTCTTCGACAGAGCCTCGAATATGGTTGGACACGGGATTGGAGTTGTTTTGATATCCTCTAAAAAGAAGTACATCCTGGTAAAAGTCAGGCTAAACTTCAATTGCACCAATAATATGGCCGAGTATGAAGCCTGCGCCTTGGGATTCCAAGCAGCTCTAGATCATGGGGTAACCAAACTCAAAGTTTTCAGTGACTCATCTCTTGTTATGTACCAACTCAAGGGTGAATGGGAAACCAGAAATTCCAAATTGATCCCATATCTAGAGTACATTCGTAATATGGTTTCGAGGATGAAAAGCGTCACTTTCGAGTATATCCCTCGGGAAGACAATCAGTTCGCAGATGCCCTTGCTACTTTGTCATCTATGTTCACCTTAGATCAAGAACATGAGATATCGATTATCCAAATTAGGTTGCGTGATAAACAAGCTTTTTGTATGGCAGTAACCAGCAAGGAGGACAAATCCCCTTGGTATCATGACATCAAGCAATATCTCATGAAGGGTGAATATCTTGAGGGAATTAACGATAATGATAAAAGGACCATTCAGAAGAGAGTCGTAGGGTTCATGTTGATTGGAGGAACCCTTTATAAGTGTCGTTGCCTCCCAAAAAAACGAAGGGGCGGTCGGAGCGACGCGATGGTTTTTTCAACCCTCTTGCTTTCGCGTTTTTTTTATGGGTGGTTACAACGTCCTTAGGTTGTCCGATAACCGGGCTAACCTAGAGACGAGGTTTTCGAAAAGTGTTCTTGGGTTGTCCGATAACCGGGCTAACCCAAGAACGGGTTTTGAAGGGTTCGTGGAGTCGCCACCGATGTTTTTACCGGAAACATCGGAAAAGGAGTTTAAAAAGGCGTTGGTTTTCGAAAACCAACTTTGGTCATTAGAACCAGAGTTGGGTAAGGGAGTTAGTTACGTGCAAAGGAAGTGTTAGTTCCTTTACGACGCCCCTTTCGGGTTCCCTATGATAGGCTGGCTACTTTGGATAAATAATTAAACTGGAAAATTGCGCTTTTACCCTTTTATTATGCGGTATTTAAAGATTATGACTACATGGCCCTAGCGTCTATTGCATAATTTTAAATGAAAGCAGTAGAGATAGAAAGGGAGAGTATGCACCTCCAAAGCAAGCTTTTTATATTTCTCTTTAAAGAATGGGTGCTTTGCGGCAACCCTTCACTCTACAACACTCAGAAACTCTGGAAATGCCTCGGAGGGATTCTAAAGAAGATTTGAGACGCTCAAACTATCCCTAGAGACACTCAGAAACTCCGGAAATGCTTCGGAGGGATTCTAGAGAGAGAAAATCTAGAGAGAAGGAAGAGCTATTGTGTTTTTGTGTGTTGAAAAAGGGGAAATGGAGCCCCTATTTATAGTTTTTCGCACCTGACAGGTCGAGACCGCCATCTCGTCTGACAAGGTCGAGACCGCCATGTGGACAATCCAGACCGCCGTCTCGACCATGACAGGGGTCGAGACTGCCATCTGGATAATCTAGACCGCCGTCTCGACTAGGCAGAAGTCGAGACCACCGTCTGGACAAGCGAGACGACGGTCTGGTCCCTGGCGTGAGGCGAGACGGCGGTCTGGTCCTTCCAGACGGCGGTCTCGTCCCTTCAGGGCGAGAAACTTTATTTTTCGGGCCAAAAAACCCTCCTATCTTAGTACAGGGGCCTAATAGTCTCTCCTAGTGGCTTGTTAGGCTTCGAGCGTCTTCAAATAGGAAGCTTTCTGACTTTATTTGGAGGCCGAGCAAGATTTGGGGTCTACAGCTGCCCCCCCTTTACCCGACCAGTCGACTGCTGGCCTTTTGTGTCAAGGTGATCGACTGAAGGGTAAAGGAGTTTGACCCTCTTGCCCGGTTTCCCTTCAGATACTCCGTCTTTGCGGCGGGTGATCCTCTGGGGAGATGTTGTGTTGTGCGCTTCTGGGATGCTCCTTTGACACGGTGGCTGACCCCTTCAGCTGATGAGTACGAACCCTCATCTGGTTTGACGAGTATGAACCCCCGCCCGGTAAGCCCCCTTCTGTAAGGCCTGATGAGTACACACCCCCATCTGGTGTTTGACGAGTATGAACACCCGTCTGGTAAGCCCCCTTCTGTAAGGCCCGATGAGTACACACCCCTATCTGGTGTTTAGCCTCCGGATGCTCCATCTTGCGGTAGCTGATCCTTTGGCTGTGGTGGCGGCTTACTGATTCTGATCACGTGCCGATGTGAAACCTTGGGATGCTCCTTTGACGGGGTAGCTGACCCCTTGGCTGACGAGTATGAACCCTCGTCTGGTTAGGTGCCTCTGGATGCCCCTTCTTGCGGTGGCTGACCCTTTGGCAATGGTGGCGGCTTACTGATTCTGATCATGCGTCGTTTAGGCACTCCTTGTGTGCTGGTTGATAGGTATAAACCCCCTATCAGGCTGGTACAGTCCGTTGGGTAGGACTGGTGGTGGTGGCGGCTTACTGCTCGGGTAGCTCATGCGCCGTTGTTGAGATGTGTTCTGTCTTTGTTTTTTGTCTTTTTTGGGAATTGTCGTCCGGTCTGTGCCGGGGATTCTGTTGGTGTTCGTCCAGCTTGTTGATTGCTGGGGATTCTTTGTTTTTGATCTTTTGTGGTGGTTATCCGACTTTGCTGGTTGTCGGGAATTTTTTTGATAAGTGCCTCTTAGGTAGGCAGGAATCCTCTGGGGATTTGTTGATCTTGGTGACGCCTCTTGAGTAGGCGGATATCCATTGAGTTTTTAGTAATGCCTCTGAGTAGGCAGATGTTCCGTTTGGAGGTGAAGACTTTTGGTTTTTCTTTTTTCTTTGCCTCTGAATAGGCTAATGTTGCTTTTTTGCTTGCAAGGTTTTGCCTATGCGTTCCACTAGGGATATCCATGTTAGGCAAGTAGCTTTCTGAGGATATGCGTTTGAAGTTTTGCCTTTGCAGTAGGCTCTCTGGGTAAGTGTTTTTTGGTGATCTACTAGGGAGTTGGTTGACTCCTTGGGGATCTAATTTTGGTCGCCTTTTGGGGAATGGAGTTGTGACTCCTTGTTTGGTGTTGATGAGAGCTGGTTTCTTCAAGCTCTTATTTCTCTGGGGAAATGGAGTTTTTTTGTTTCCTGTGCCTCCGAGTAGGCGGATGCTTCATTAGTGGTGAAGACTTTATACTTGCTTGCCTCCGAATAGGTTGATGTCCCTTTACGGGGAAATTGGCTCTTGCTCGCGAGATCTTGCCTACGCCTAGGCAAATGACTCTTCTAAGGATGTGAGTTTGGAACTTGCCTTTGTCGTAGGCTCACTTGGAGATGATTTTTCTCTTTTTGGTGATCCACCGGGAATTGATTGCCTTTCCAGGGATCTAATTTTGATTTGCCCCTGAGGGAATGGAGTTCCTTAATTGATGTGGGTGCGAGCTGGCTTTTGTGGTGCTCTTATTTTGTTGAAGGAATGGAATTTCCAATTCCTTTTTGATTCTTTCTTTTCCTGAGGTGACCCGCTTAGGGAGCAAGGATTTTCATTTGATTTCGCCTTTTTCCGCGATTTATCTCTTTTTTTCGCGATTTTGAAATTTGGCTTTTTCGGGATAATGCGTAAGCCTTTTTACTTTTTAGTCTCTTTTTATTACGCTGGCTTTTTCCTTCTTTTGGTTGGTCCACTAGGGATGACGTTTTCTTTCTTTGGTGATCCACCAGGGAATTGGTTGACTTCCTGGGGATCTGATTTTTGCTTTTCTAGGGATGGAGTTTTGTCTCCTTGATTGATGTTGATGCGAGCTAAACTTGTGAAGCTCTTATTCCACTGGAGAGTGGGAATTTCTGATTCTTTTTTTATTGAATTTTTTGGAGATCCACTTGAGGATTTTTTATTCGGCCTTCTCTGTCATGGCCTTTTTGGACATCCACTGGGGATGCAAGGGTTTTCTTCTTTTTTCCTTTTTTTGTTGAGCCCTTGTTGGTATGGAGACTAGACTCTTTTGATTGTTGATGATGGTGGGCTCTTGAAGCCTTTATTCTCCATTGGGGAGTGTGGAGACGACTTTGGGTGAGTGTGCTCGATGACTCATGTGGTGATGCAGCTGAGTCGTGAGGTAATCTTTTTGTTTTGCCTCTAGAGTAGGCAAGGATCCTTTTGGGGATGACTAAGCCTTTCCGTCGGCTTTTTATGATGTCTGATTATTGTGCCCTCTTTTATTGGGTGATGATTAAAGCTTTGACTTCTGGAAGCTTCTTATGACAACTCGCTCTTCTTTCTTGAGGGAGAGCGATGTTTGGAGACTTATTAATTTCTTGTGCCTTCTTTTCTGGGTAGAAGGATGGTAGCTGGAGCTCTTGATTTTCAGAAGCTCTTATTCCACTGAGTCGCTTGATTGACGACTTGCTCCGTTTTCTTGAAGGCTTTATTTGGAGACTCAGTCTCAGTGATCCTATTTTCAATCACAAACATGGAGCTATTCTCCTTATATGCATGAATGCTTTTCGTTTTTGTTTTTTATTTGAAGTGATTTTTTTATTTTTTTACCTTGACAAAGTCATTTTGTGCGACTACTTGTGTGTGGATGCTTTGAATGCAATCTTTTCTTGATGATTGATGCATCTGGAAAAGGGACTGACATTCTCCTACTGGAATCTCATGATTATGATGAAGGACCCCTCTCTTTTATTCATTTTTTTGGTTTAGCCCTATCTTTTACTTAGACCGCCCTTTTGGGGTTTTCGGTCTAGCGGGCTGCCTTAATTTTTGCCTAGGATATCTTAGCGGGCTTTTTCCTTTTTTATGAACGCCCTAACTTTTGCCTAGACCTCCCTTTGCGGGTTTTCGATCTAGCAGACTACCCTAACTTTTGCCTAAGAATCTCCTAGCAGGCATTATTCTTTTTATTGTCATTTCTTTTTTCTCTTCTTTTTTTTTTTTTTGAGAGATAGGAGTCTATCATATGCATGCAATGTTTGTGATATGCATCCTATAATACTATTTCAATTAATTTTCAAAAGGATTAACCAATGTGCTTTTATTTCTGATGAGCTTCTAACGTCATGTGCTTTCGTCGACAGGGATAGGCTGTACCAATTTTGCCGTCTTGATTTTGTCGTGACCGAAGAATGATTGTGTTAATTGTAGAGCGACTTGCCATGTTAGTGCGCCCCTCCCTTTCCTTGGGGATGTCGATCCTCCTATTGATTACTATATTCACATTTCCCTACTAATTACTTGAATGTTGTAGTGGTAAGGGTCAAGAAAAAAGAAGGAAGAGGATATTTAATTCAAAGGCTTGTGTTTTAGAATTGTTTTATTTTGACAAAAATGGCTTCTGTAAGCACGGCTAGCCAAGGTTGGTTAGAGTGTTTAGGCTAGTTTAGACAAACGTTTTGTTTATGGAGTGGCGTCTTATTCTATGGCGCTTGTTATGACTGATTGACTTCCCTAGTCTGCCCTTTGGGTTTTCAGTCTAGGATGTTGTGTTTTGTTTTGTCCTAACTTTTGTCTAGGTTTCTTTTTTTTGTTGCTTTGGGAAACCTAGTGGACTTTACTTTGTAACCCTAGTTTTTGCCTAGGCTACCCTTTATGGTTGTTCGGGTTTCCTAGCGGGTTTACCCTAACTTTTGCGTAGCCCCCTTTGGTGGGTTTCCTACCGGGTATCTTGCCCTCACTTTTTTGGCCTTTGGCTTCTTATTGGCTTCTTTTGATTTTTGTTTTCTTTTTGTACAACATTGGCAAAACACGGCTTTATTTATGATGAGGTAAAACTTTATTTTGTGTTTCTAGTCAATCAATAGTGATGGATTTGACTTTTATTTTGGTCAATGGCGCATTTTGATTACTTTGACGCATTTTGAAAATGTTTGCATAAACATGGTTATTAATGAGGTTTAGACATGAATAACAAGAAGAGAAGCAGATAGTAAGAATGACATTCTTTGTAATTAATAGGGAAATATGTGCCCTAAAATGCTCGGGGGTCGGGCTAGCCCCGAGGAGTAATCTCTAATAGTCATCGGATTTACAACCCTAAGAATCAGAAGAACACCTAATGACTAAAGTCGCTTTTGACGCTTGGACCCCTCTATTTGGGAAAATCTGATTCAAGGTGTAGAGGGGAGACTTCCCTTTTCTCCATGTAGCTTGATCCTTTGTTGGGTAAAGCTTCAAAGGATTGTCTTTAAAATCTGGTGGCTCCCTTATTCCTTGAGAGTTTCTAATGAGCCCTTGGTTTGGGCGATATCCATATTTTCTCATCACGTGAGTCACCTTCATATTGTTGAGGAAGTCTTTTCATATTGGCAAAAGATATTTCAAAGGTCCTCTTCCGCCGCCTCCATTCAAGGTAGGGCAGAAGATTTGCTGATCTGAATGTCGTCTCTAGCTCAAACTGTGACTAGCTTGTCGCCTACCCTGAGTTTGTCTCTTTGGCGGAGCGTCGTGAATTGCCTCAGCGTTGTGAATCCAAAGTCTCTTCAATTTCCTTTTTGGATTATGTTTTTCTTCGGTATTATTATTTTTCCTTTATTCTTGGGAGCATTGCCTTATAGCTCCTGGGGGTGTAGATTGTTTCACTTCTAATTCTGCCCCCGAATGTTGGCTATGCTGGAGATATCTTCATTGATGGACGATGTTTCTGCATATCTCAGTGGTACAACTTTATTTGGTTCGAGACATAAATAAATGCAACGGCCTCCTTGCCCCCTCTTCCTTATTGACTTGGATGACCAACGGTTGAGGCTTATTATCCTCCTTAGGCGGATCAACCGTTGGAAAAAACTTGATGACAAAAAGTTTGCTCTTTATCTTATTCTGATTCGTGGAAAGCACATCGACTAATCCTTTCTTTTTATTATCTTATTATTATTAAAGTGAGAATGAATGCAATTTATGAATGCACTAAACGGTTGAGATGATGAAAACAAACAATTTTATTTATTTCATCTAGACAGTGTACATTCCTCAATGCAATGAAGTACACATTTTTTTTTAAAAGCGGAGAAGCCTAAATGAACTCATAGGCAGGTTAGAATTTCTATTTATTTTCTTTTTGGCTTCCCGTGCATGGCATGCGAATGCCTTAATCCTTTTTTCATGGTATTGAGGAATGTCCACTTCTTCGACTGTCTATTGTTATGAGGATGAAGTTTGGTGGATGCATGTATGCAAGTATGCAAGTGTTTGTTTATTATCATGTTTTTATGATGTATGATAGTGTTTGGGATTTTTTTTTTTTTTTTTTTTTTTTTTGTATGTAGATGAGGGCATGAAGAATACCAGCCGCTTTCTAGAATGCAAAAAGATTTTTATTGTTAAAAATGAATGATTTATGAGATGGATATTCCTTAAGACAATGGCTTAGGTATCCTCCTTAAAGCTTACGCTTTGTGGGGTATCATACCCACTGTAGACCCCAAATCTTGCCCCGCCTCAGAATAAAGTCAGAAAGCATCCTATTTGAAGACGGTCGAAGCCTAACAAGCCATTAGGAGAGACTATTAGGCCCCCGTACTAAGATAGGAAGGTTTTTTGGCCCGAAAATAAAGTTTCTCGCCCTGAAGGGACGAGACCGCCGTCTCGTTTCAACGCCAGGACGAGACTGCCGTCTCGATTTTCCAGACGGCGGTCTCGTCACCCGCAAATTCGAGACGGCAGTCTGGGTTTTCCAGACGGCAGTCTCGATTCCTGCAAAGGTCGAGACGGCGGTCTCGATTTTCCAGACGGCGGTCTCGACCCGCTGCCACGAACGAGACGGCGGTCTGGACTTTCCAGACGGCGGTCTCGACCCTGTCAGCGGAGACGGCGGTCTCGACCTGTCAGGCGCGAAAAACTATAAATAGGGGCGTCATTTCTCCCTTTTTGGAGACCCAGCAGCAAGAGCTCTCCCTTCCCTCTAGAATTTCTCTCTCTAAGAATCCCTCCGAGGCATTTCCGGAGTTTCTGAGTGTCTCTAGGCATACACAGAGTGTTCTAAATCTTCTTTAGAATCCCTCCGAGGCATTTCCGGAGTTTCTGAGAGTTGTAGAGTGAAGGGTTGCCAAAACGCACCCTCTCTTTTTAATATATAAAGCTTGCTTTGGAGGTGCATATGAAGCACTTGGTGGATTTGATGAAGACATAGATATAACTTAGGTTGTGGGTGTGTAGATGATTGGGTTTTTAAGTTTAAGCACTTAATCTCTTGATAGGCCATTATATTTTGTGATAAGCACCTTAAAATATTGCATATCATTGAAAATCATTTTTCCGCATGAAAAACTTACGTTTAAGAATTAAAAGAATAAACTAAGTTTTTTTTTAATCTGTTGAAAAAGATTTTCAATTTGTTAAAATCACTTAACATAATAAATGGTCATACATAGTTGTATTTTCAATTAATTGATTCGCGGAATCAACAAGTTAAAATAACTCAATGAATTTTTCAATATCAAAGTTTAGCATTTTCAATCTGTTGAAATGATTTTTTAATCTGTTGAAACAGAAAGACTATTTTTTCAGTCTAAGAGTTTTTCAAAAAAACAATCTGTTGAAATACTTTTTAATCTGTTGAAACAGAGAGTCTATTTTTTAACTAAGTGTTTGCAGGATTTCAATCTGTTGAAATGACTTTCAATCGATTGAAACGAGAGATGTCATTTTTCATAAAGCTGTTTTAATCCATTAAAAACTCGAATAAATCGATTGAATTGGAGCTTTAAATGAAATCAATCGATTTAATCGACATTTTAATCGATTGAAATGTATTACGATCGATCATAGTTTTATTTTGATCGATCATAACTCGGTCTGATCGATCATAGTTTCATTCTGATCGATCATAACTCGGTCTGATCGATCATACTTCTGTTCTAATCGATCAGAGTCTCTTCTAAACCTGTTATACTTCTAACCAACTGATCTTTTGACTCTCCGAAACGGTTTTTGGCAGATGAAACATTCTGATTCTATGATTTACTCTATATATACAGATTTGATCTATCTTTTAAGATACACAAAAACAACACACTACTTGAGAAAACTTGTGAAATCAATCTGTGAAACTTTCATACGTGACTTTCTCTGCATTCAAGAATCTTTTCATATCATAAGGTGCTGTGATCAGAATTGTGGTCAATCAACCAGAGAAAGTGTTGTTAGAATTTGTTCTGGACAATTAGAACTTCAAGTCCAGGTTTTTTCTTTCCATACTCTTTTGTAAAAGTGTGATTGTGCAGGTTGGATTGTGATCTGCACTTGGCTCAGTAACTGGGTGGTTTTCAAGATTCTGTCTTGTGGGTTTGCAAGATAGTTCTTGGGGTAGATTGGTGAGTATCTACTGGCTGTAAATTTCACTTGGAATTAGTGGAACTTGACAGGTTTGTCAAGAACTGGATGTAGCTCTGGATTAGAGTGAACCAGTATAAATTTGTGTGTTAAATTTCTTCTTTCATCTCTTTTATTTTCTGTCTATAAACTTGCTGTGTTTAAACCAAATTACCTTTGCAAAGATTGAATAAAGATAACTCATTCTTCCAAAAGAAAGTAAGTTTTGCGAAAAAGTTTTAAAGTTCAATTCACCCCCCATCTTGAACTCAACCATTAATTCTTTCAATTGGTACCAGAGTTGGTTCTTGTAAGTTACTCAAGAAATCGGTCCAATGGCTGAGGGAAAGATGAATTTTTTAGAAGGAGCCTCCATAAACAGGCCTCCACTTTTTTCTGGTGTGAATTATTCTTTCTAGAAGGTTAGAATGAAAATCTTTATTGAATCCCTTGATAGAGGCATTTGGGAAACAATTGTTAATGGTCCTTACAAACCAACTCATATTGTAGATGGTAAAGTAGTCGAAAAAGATTGGGCTGAATTAACTGATGTAGAAAATAGGAGAGTCCAATATGATTATACTGCAAAAAATATTAGTACCTCTGCTTTAAATCTTGATGAGTTTTTCGGGGTGTCTCGGTGTGCCTCTGCCAAAGAGATGTGGGAAATTTTAGAGGTCACACATGAAGGAACATCCGATGTGAAAAGGGCAAGAAAGCATGAGTTAATCGAGGGACTATGAATTGTTTAAAATGCAGCAAGGAGAAACAATTGCGGATGTGCAAAAAAGGTTCACGCACATAGTCAATCATCTAATTGGGTTAGGAAAGACTTTTGACAAAGAAGAGTTGAACATCAAAATCTTAAAGTGTTTGGACAGAACGTGGCAACCAAAGGTGACAGCTATATCAGAATCAAGAGACTTGACTGAAATGATTACCGCTTCACTTTTTGGTAAGTTGAGGGAACATGAGTTGGAAATCAATCGGTTCAAAGAACAAAAGAATGCAGAAAAGAAAAGTAGAAATATTGTTCTCAAGACGATTGAAGAAAACAGTGGATCTGAAGAAGATGAATCAGAGAACCCGACTTTGTTGGTTAAGAAATTTGGGAAATTTCTTAGAAGAAAGAAACGAAGCTGGCCAAGTAAAAAGGTACAATGATAAAAAGACTGAATCTGTTCAAAATAATATTACTTGTTATTCTTGTGGTAAACAGGGTCACATAAAGAGTGATTGTCCGGAAAAAACCAAGAATCAGAACAAGAAAGAATCAAGATACAAAGTGAAAAAGGCCTATATAGCCTGGCAAGACAATGATTCATCTTCCAGCTCTGAATCCGAAAGTGAAGAGGTGAACCTGTGTTTGATGGCTGGCTGTGAATCCTCTTCATCACATGTAAGTTCAACTCCTACAGAGAATGAAATGAATTACAGCACATTACTAAATGCTTTCAATGAAATGCATAGTGAAGCCAGAAATTTATCTCATACAAATAATCGGTTGAAAGGTTTAAATAACTGGTTAGAAAATAGAGTTAAAGTTCTGGAAAAAGAACTATTAGAAAGCAAAACAGATTTAGAACATCTAGATATAATCTATGCATCTGCGGATAATGTTGCTGCTAATAAGAATTGTGAAAAGTGTATTCTTCTGCAAGATAAGGTTGATTACTTGATTAAAACTTTGTCTAAGTTTACTCAAGGTAAAGAGAATTTAGATGCACTCCTTGGTCTCAAAACTGTGTGTTTGAACATTCTGGAATCGGGTACAAACCTAAGATTTGGGTAAAAACTAAAAAATATTTGAACTTCTTTTCATTTAGAAAAGCTACAACATCCCCTTTCTCATCTTGTCATTACTACATGAAGAAAGGACATACTATCAAATTTTGTCATGCTAGAAAATATTTTGTGCCGCAAGGTAGGAAGAAATGGGTTCCAAAAATTAATTCATTTCAAATAACCTAATTGGACCCAGTAATCATAAAGGGTACCAGAAAAATACTTAACTTGTTTTGCAGGAACAAAGTCTGGGAATCCCTTGAAGTTCAGAGCTACGAATTAGGTTCTGTTTGTCTAAACTGATTGTTTTAATTGATATAAACCAGTATTAATCGATTAAAATAACTTACGGAAGATATTAGTAAATTTGTCCGTACAGTTTTAATCGATTGAAATGTGAATCAATCGATTAAAATGTTCTCATGATTTGAGTTTTAGCTATTTTAATCGATTAGAATGAATTTATATCAACTAAAATCACTAAGGTATCAAATTTAATCGACTCATTTTCGTTTTAATCGATTTAAATTCTGGTATCATCTTCTAGATCTCTTCCAATACAGAAACAATCGATTCTTTCAAGTATTAATCGATCATTTTACTATTGCATTTTCAAAACGAATATTAAAGACCAAATTAGTAAAATAATTTGTTTAATCAATTTGTTCCTGAAAATCATTTTCAAAACATCCAAATGAAATTCGGCCATGCATATAGAGTTTACAATTTAAGATTGAAATCAGTTGAAGAATCAGTACATGTTGTGTTTAATGAGTCTCCTCGAGTGGTGCAGAATAGAACAATAGGTACTGCAGATGAAGAAGAATTAACTGATAATTCTTATCGGTTGAAACATGCCGAAACACGGATCAATGTACTTGTTGAAGAAGATGATCCATCGGTGGACCCAGCAAAAGCTGATCCACCAACAATTACCGAAGAACAGGAAGAAGATGTTCGGAAGAGCTTCCTAAAGAGTGGATTGTCCCAAGAGATCTCTCTCTAGACAATGTCATCGGGCAAATTAATAAGGGAATATCTACTAGACATTCTCTTAACCAATTCTGTAATCATATGGCATTCATTTCACAAATAGAGCCTAAGACAGGTTAAAGAAGCATTAAATGATGAATACTGGGTTAGTGCCATGCATGATGAGCTTAATCAATTTGAAAGAAATAAAGTGTGGGAATTAGTTCCTAAAATCAAAGATATCAATGTAATTGGTACTAAGTGGGTATTCAAAAACAAGCTAGATGAACACGGCATTATTACTAGAAATAAAGCTAGGTTGGTAGCCAAAGGGTATAACCAACAAGAGGGTATTGATTTTGATGAAACCTTTGCACCTGTAGCTAGACTTGAAGCCGTCAGATTATTATTAGCTTATGCCTCGTATAAGTGGTTTCGGATTACTACGAGATGGATGTAAAGAGTGCCTTTCTTAATGGACTCATCAATGAAGAAGTATATGTTTCTCAACCTCCTGGGTTTGAAGATCACAAGCATCCCGACCATGTCTACAAATTGAAAAAGGCCCTTTATGGTTTAAAGCAAGCACCTAGACAATGGTATGAGAGGTTAAGTAACTTCCTAATTGATCAAGGGTACAAGCGAGGTGAGATTGATAAAACTCTATTCATTAAGAAATCTGGAACTGACATTATTCTGGTGCAGGTGTATGTGGATGATATCATTTTCGGTTCCACTAATAATGCCATGTGTAATAAGTTTGTAAAAGAAATGCAAAGTGAATTTGAAATGCCTATGATGGGAGAATTGAATTTCTTCCTTGGTCTCCAAGTTAAACAATTAAGAAGTGGCATTTTTCTTAGCCAATCTAAATACTGCAATGAATTGTTAAAGAAATTTGATATGCAAAATTGCAAGGAGTCCTCTACACCTATGTCTACTAACTGTTGTCTAGACTTAGATGAAAAAGGAAAACTTGTTGATCAAACTAAATATAGAGGTTTGATTGGTTCACTACTATATCTAACTGCTAGTAGACCTGACATTATGTTTAGTGTGTGCCTTTGTGCAAGATTTCAGACAAATCCAAAGGAATCACATCTCACCGCTGCCAAAAGGATTCTGAAGTACCTTAAGGGAACAGTTAATGTTGGACTATGGTATCCTGAAGGTGCATCCCTTAAACTTGTTGGATTTTCTCGATTCGACTTTGCAGGATGTAGATTGGACGGAAAAAGTACCTCGGTACTTGTCATTTACTGGGGAGCGAGTCTTATATCGTGGCACAGAGCAAAAGCAAGCGTGTGTTGCTCGTCAACTGCAGAAGTCTGAATACATTGCAGCTGGGAGTCTGTTGTGCTCAAAGCATCTACCTCAAGCAACAATCGACGAGTTATGGAGTGACTCTAAACAAGGTACCCCTGGTTTGTGACAATACTAGTGCAATAAACTTAACTAAGAATCCTATTCAACACTCTAGAACTAAGCATATTCAAATTAGACATCACTTTATTAGAGAACACGTATCTAGGGGTGACTGTGAGATATTATTCGTTGAATCTGAAAAATAGTTAGCTGATTTATTCACTAAACCACTTCCTAGAGATAGACTTAATATGCTTAGGACTGAATTAGGAATTCTAGATATATCTAGTATTGCATAACTGATTCGTTACAGTGATTATATGCTTTTTAACAGGCTGATAACAAGTTCAATTGATTAATAATTGCACGAATAACTTGATATTATTTGTTTCAATCGATTGAAATTGCGAAATAATCTGTTGATTTCCTGATTCTTACTCTCTGGTATTGATATGTTATTAGTTCAATCGATTAGATAAACTTTTAATCGATTTATTTCATTAATCTTGTAGCTCTGCACACCTTCTCCTATAAATCAATCGATTAAATCTTCGATTCAATCGATTGAATTCATTTATGGTACTCTGCATGATTGTCTCTTACAATAACAATCGATTTAATTCTCGATTCAATCGGTTTATTTTACTTCTGAGTATCTGCGATTACAAAATCAATTGGTTTCACGGAATATCAATTGATTATTTTTTTTTGGGCTAGTTGTATGTACTTTGTCTCTAAACAATTTCTGCAGAGTGGATTGAATGCATTTACAACAAGATAAACTTCAACTACTCTCTTAAATATCAAAGATATCCAATAAAAGTTGATTGACTCTGATTGGATATCAGATGTGAGGGTAATTAAGGTGCACAGTACACATTCCTTCTCTCTCTCCACCTTTATCATCACTGCACAGAAACAATAAATCAGTAAAAACAAAATTTTTGAAGCTGAAAGGTTTGTGTATTCTCATTCCTGTAGTATTATTTCCTTCTTTGAACTTTCTCTTTTCTCGGTTCTTCTCTGTTCTGCTCATCCCAAAAATCAAATATGCTCAAGCGCACAAAGTCTGGTAGGAAGAAGTTCAGCAGAGGTGAGTCTTCTACTGCAAGGCAAGAACAGAATGTTGGAGGAAGGATTGAAACTTGGTTCAATGGGGACCAAGAGAAAATGGATTTGTTTATCCATGAATTGAGCAGGAAGCAAGTCAACATTCCGAAGATGTTAAAGTTCTCCTGGTTTGATGCCGAAGGATTCGGAGGCATTCGAAAGCTACTTGCAACACTAAAAGCTTCGAAGTTTCTAGAGTTAAATGGTAGGATTTATCCTGATTTGATTAAAGTTTTCTTCACAAATTTATCCTTTGAAGGTTCCACTTTGAAAACCCAAGTTAAAGGTGTAGACATTGAAATTTCACCCAACATCCGGAAGGAGGTTGCTTGGAATAAAGGATGTTGGTGTAAAAGTCACCAAAGGATTCACTTCGGATGTGGAGGAATTTAATAAGGTCCAAGTACTTTCGGTCATGCATGAAGAATACTCGTGATTCCGTCGAGTTCTTTCAATACTGGGAAGTCGAAGCTGGAAGAAAGGATTCTCGCCTTCATTGTATCCTGGCAGCTTACACCCAGGGGAAGCAATCATGCGGTGCTAAACGAAGGAGATTTAGTACTGATGTACTGCATTCACCACAGGATACGAGTGAACTGGGTCTTCGTCATCAAGGACCACATGATCAAAGCCAAGAGACTTAGTGATTTCAGGTATCCTTATGCTATTCTGATTTCTAAGTTTTTAACACATTTTGGTGTCAATGTAGAAGGAGAACTTGTTGAAACCGTCCGACCAACGAATGAAATAAATAAATCTGTGATTCACAAAATGGGATTCATTAAAATTGATGGTGAATGGATCTCGAAAGAAGATGCTGGGAGAAGTGAAGAAAATGAAGAAGAAGAGCAAGAAGAAGGAATCAACACTGATATTCCTGGAACTTCTGCAGCACGTTCGTCTGATCCAATGGAAGAAGTGACCCCACTGGAAATGATTCCACACCTCTGTCTCAGTTCGAAAGAACGATGTTACATCAAATGAGCGAACTGCATTCAGACCAAAGGAGGCATATGCAGATGACTACTGCTCTGAGGGCTCGGCAGCATTATTTGGATGAGAATTTCATTGCAAGGTTCCAGCATATTGATAATCAACTAGAAGACATTTACAACAGGATTGTGGAACTGCAATTCAATCAAGGCCCCGGGGACGAATGAAGATTTTCTATGTTTCTGTTATTCTATTTTCTTTTCTTAGTTTTTAATGTTCTGTTTTATATTTGGGGTACCCACGTGGCCCCATTGGACTGTAACTAAAACAATCTATTTGATGCAGTCAAATAGGGGGAGAAGTATTGTGCTTAAAACTGTCACTACACACACACCACAAAATATATGTCTCTCGTGTCGTTATTTTTTATGCAGGTGCAGTGGTTATTTGTCTCCATCAAATAGGGGAGATTGAATCACTTGGTGGATTTGATGAAGACATAGATATAACTTAGGTTGTGGGTGTGTAGATGATTGGGTTTTTAAGTTTAAGCACTTAATCTCTTGATAGGCCATTATATTTTGTGATAAGCACCTTAAAATATTGCATATCATTGAAAATCATTTTTCCGCATGAAAAACTTACGTTTAAGAATTAAAAGAATAAACTAAGTTTTTTTTTTAATCTGTTGAAAAAGATTTTCAATCTGTTAAAATCACTTAACATAATAAATGGTCATACATAGTCGTATTTTTAATTAATTGATTCGCGGAATCAACAAGTAAAAATAACTCAATGAATTTTTCAATATCAAAGTTTAGCATTTTCAATCTGTTGAAATGATTTTTTAATCTGTTGAAACAGAAAGACTATTTTTTCAGTCTAAGAGTTTTTCAGAAAAACAATCTATTGAAATACTTTTTAATCTGTTGAAACAGAGAGTCTATTTTTTAACTAAGTGTTTGCAGGATTTCAATCTGTTGAAATGACTTTCAATCGATTGAAACAGAGAGATGTCATTTTTCATAAAGCTGTTTTAATCCATTAAAAACTCAAATAAATCGATTGAATTGGAGCTTTAAATGAAATCAATCGATTTAATCGACATTTTAATCGATTGAAATGTATTCTGATCGATCATAGTTTTATTTTGATCGATCATAACTCTGATCCGATCGATCATAGTTTCATTCTGATCGATCATAACTCTGATCTGATCGATCATACTTCGTTCTAATCGATCGAAGTCTCTTCTAAACCTGTTATACTTCTAACCAACTGATCTTTTGACTCTCTGAAACGGTTTTTGGCGGATGAAACATTCTGATTCTATGATTTACTCTATATATACAGATTTGATCTATCTTTTTAGATACACAAAAACAACACACTACTTGAGAAAACTTGTGAAATCAATCTGTGAAACTTTCATACGTGACTTTCTCTGCATTCAAGAATCTTTTCATATCATAAGGTGCTTGTGATCGAATTGTGGTCAATCAACCAGGAGAAAGTGCTTGTTAGAATTTGTTCTGGACAATTAGAACTTCAAGTCCAGGTTTTTTCTTTCCATACTCTTTTGTAAAAGTGTGATTGTGCAGGTTGGATTGTGATCTGCACTTGGTTCGATGAATCGGGTTTGGTTACTCGGGTGGTTTTCAAGATTCGTCTTGTGGGTTTGCAAGATAGTTCTTGGGGTAGATTGGTGAGTATCTACTGGTCTGTAAATTTCACTTGGAATTAGTGGAACTTGACAGGTTTGTCAAGAACTGGATGTAGCTCTGGATTAGAGTGAACCAGTATAAATTTGTGTGTTAAATTTCTTCTTTCATCTCTTTTATTTTCTGTCTATAAACTTGCTGTGTTTAAACCAAATTACCTTTGCAAAGATTGAATAAAGATAACTCATTCTTCCAAAAGAAAGTAAGTTTTGCGAAAAAGTTTTAAAGTTCAATTCACCCCCCCTCTTGAACTCAACCATTAATTCTTTCAGCATATCCTCACTCTCTATTTTTTACTGCTATTTAAATTACGCAATAGAAGCTAGGGCCATGTAGTCATATATTTAAATTCCGCATAATAAAAAGGGTAAAAGCGCAATTTTCCAAGTTTAATTATTCACAAATAGCCGGCCTATCATAGGGAACCCGAAAGGGGCGTCGTAAAGGGACTAATACTCCCTTTACACGTAACTAACTCCCTTACCCAACTCTGGTTCTAATGACCAAAGTTAGTTTTCGAAAACCAACGCCTTTTAAAACCCCTTTTCCGATGTTTATGGTAAAAATATCGGTGGCGACTCCATAGAACCCAAAATAAATAAGTCCTTGGGTTTTCCCGGTTATCGGACAACTCAAAGACACTTTTCGAAAACCTCGTCTCTAGGTTAGCCCGGTTATCGGACAACCTAAGGACGTTGTAACCACCAATAAAGAACGCGAAAATCAAGAGGGTCGAAAAAACCATCGCGTCGCTCCGACCGCGCCCCCGTTTTCGGGGAGGCGGCGACAGATGGCGACTCCACTGGGGAAGCCTAGAGAGTTGATCCCATTTAGTGATGGGCTGGCTTAAAAATAATTAAACCAAGAAAATAGTGCTTTTACCCTGCCTTGTATTATAACATGCTTTATTGCTTGGCTTTCAAATAACTATTGCTTGTTTATACTTACGCAATTGATTGAAATATAAACTGCACACAAACCCTTGCACACTACAGTTCCCTCTATACCCTGGGGCAAGTGAGATAACCATAGGGAGTGGGTGGCAGGTACGGTTCGCTGTAGTTAGGGCCTTGTGCCCACCAGTGTGATTGGAAACCACCACTCAAGGTGATAACCTTCCTCTTTTGGCAACAAGACCGACTCTAGCCTTAGTGCTGAGCATGGTTGGACGGTTGGAGAGTGGGGACCCTATAATGGGGGCACCTTGGGGGCCTTAGCCTGGTGAGAACAGTTAGAACCTACCCTGACCAATGCACTTTTCTGCAGGAAAACCCTACCTCGTGATAAAAACGAAATCTCGCCTATTCGGGGATGATCGAATTGTGTGTGCATATGTTTGCTGCATTTGTCTGTTGCATAGCATAAACAAACAACAAAACAAAAAATCACAAAAAACTTTCGCAAATAAACACCCTTACCTCGGACAGTGTGCCTTTTAGCTAGCCTGGTTCCAGGTTCTTTGTAAGCTAAGTAGCCACGCAGTTCTGACAGAAGAGATAAGGGACGCTAAATAACCCTTTCGCATAAAGCCACATTTTATCTCGGACAGTCTGCCTTTTAGCTAGCCTGGTTTTAGGTTCTTTGTAAGCTAAGTAGTCATGCAGTCCGACAGAAGAGATAAAAGGCTATAAAAATAAAAAATAAAATAAAATGCATAAATAAATCCAATAAACAAAAAGAATTTTGACAAAGTCGTATCATTCATATCGCATCATGTCATAAGTGGAAAAACCAAGAGAGAAAAAAAGCAGGAAAGTATGCATACGCATCATTTTAATAAATCCCTAAAAAGTGGGTCTTAGAGGCGTTTTTTGGGAAAATTACTGGGCCAAATCCCCTACGGGTATTTGTAGCCTTGTTCTTTACCCTTTTCTCTTCGATTTGATATATTGTGCGTCTAAATCGGACATCCCAGTCAAAAGTTATGTCACTTTGAACATCTCGTCGCCCTTTTGTACTCGGTGCATACATAGATACATTCATTCTAGGGACCACTAGATATCCCTAAGACAATGGCGAAAGAGGCCCCAAGCACATTTGTGACCTTCGCGATTAGGAAGGAACAAGTGTACTAAGGTGTGATGGTGATTCCCATTATACTTGTCAAGTCTGTGATGGGGAAGGAACCATTACACCGAGGTGGGTATGGTACCCCGTAAAGCGTAAGCTTTAAGGAGGATACCTAAGTCATTGTCTTAAGGAATATCCATCTCATAAATCATTTGTTTTAAACAATAAAAATCTTTTTGCATTCTAGAAAGCGGCTGGTATTCTTCATGCCCTCATCCGCATACAAAAAAAAAAAAATTGAATAAAAATATTTACCTGCCTATGGGTTCATTTAGGCTTCTCCGCTTTAAAAAAAAAATGTACTTCGAAACATTGCATTGAGGAATGTACACTGTCTAGATGAAATAAATAAAATTGTTTGTTTTCATCATCTCTTTAGACGTCTATTGCATTCATAAATTGCATTCATTCTCACTTTAATAATAATAAGATAATAAAAAGAAAGGATTAGTCAATGTGCTTTCCACGAATCAAAATAAGATGGAGAGTAAGCCTTTCATCATCAAGTTCTCTCCAATGGTTGATCCGCCCAAGGAGGATAACAAGCCTCAACCATTGGATATCCAAGTCAATAAGGAAGAGGGGACAAAGATGTCGTTACATTTATTTATGTCTCGAACCAAATAAAGTTGTACCATTGAGATACACATAAACATCGTTCATCAATGAAGATATCTCCAGCATAGCCGGCATTCGGGGGCAAGATTAGAAATGAAAGAATTTATTCCCCCAAGGAGCTATAAGGCAATGCTCCCAAGAATAAAGGAAAAATAATAAGACTGAAGAAAAACATAATCCAAAAAGAAAATTGAAGAGACTTTGGATTCACGACGCTGAGGCAATTCACGACGCCTCGCCAAACAGACAAACTCAGGGTAGGCGACAGGCCAGTCACAATTTAAGCTAGAGACGACATTCAGATCAGTAAGTCGTCTACCCTACCTTGAATGAATGCGACTGAAAAGGACCTTTGAAATATCTTTTGCCAATATGAAAAGACTTCCCCAACAATATGAAGGTGACCCACATGATGAGGAAATATGGTTATCGCCCAAACCAAGGGCTCATTAGAAACTCTCAAGGAATAAGGGAGTCACCGGATTTTAAAGACAATCCTTTAAAGCATGGCCTAGGGCATGACCCTACAAAGGATCAAGTTGCATGGAGAAAAGGGAAGTCTCCCCCCTGCACCTCAAATCAGATTTTCCCATATAGAGGGGTTCAAGCATCAAAAGAGACTTTAGTCATTAGGTGTTCTCCTTCTGATTCTTAGGTTTTGTAAATCCAATGACTATTAGAGATTACTCCTTGGGGCTAGCCCGACCCCCGAGCATTGTAGGGCACATATTTCCCTATTAATTACAAAGAATGTCATTCTTACTATCTGCTTCTCTTCTTGCTATTCATGTCTAAACCTCATTAATAACCATGTTTAAGCAAACATTTTCAAAATGCATCAAAGTAATCAAAATGCGCCATTGACCAAAATAAAAGTCAAATCCATTACCACTGATTGACTAGAAGCACAAAATAAAGTTTCACCTCGTCATAAATAAAGCCGTGTTTCGCCAATGTTGTGCAAAAAGAAAACAAAAATCAAAAGAAGCCCATAAAAGCTAAAAGCCAAAAAGAGAAGGCAAGATACCCGGTAGGAAACCCATAAAAGGGGGCTACGCAAAAGCTAGGGTAAACCCGCTAGGAAACCTGAACAACCATAAAGGGTAGCCTAGGCAAAAATTAGGGTTACAAAATAAAGTCCGCTAGGTTTCCAAAACAAGAAAAAAGAAACCTAGACAAAAGTTAGGACAAACCAAAACACAACATCCTAAGCTGAAAACCCTAAGGGCAGACTAGGGAAGTCAATCAGTCATAACAAGCGCCATAAAATAAGACGTCACTCCATGAACAAAACGTTTGTCTAAACTAGCCTAAACACTCTAACCAACCTTGGCTAGCCGTGCTTACAAAAACCATTTTTGTCCAAATAAAACAATTCTAAAACACAAGCCTTTGAATATCCTCTTCCTTCTTTTCTCTTGACCTTTACCACTACGACATTCTAGTAATTAGTAGGGAAATGTGGAGATAGTAATCAATAGGAGGATTGACATCCCCAAGGAAAGGGATGGGCGCACTGACATGACAAGTTGCTCTACAATCAACACAATCATTCTTCGGTCATGAAAAAAATCAAGACAGCAAAATTGGTACAGCCTATCCTGTCGATGAAAGCACATAACGTCAGAAGCTCATCAGAAGTAAAAGCACATTGGTTAATCCTTTTGAAAAATTAATTGAAATAGTATTATAGGATGCATATCGCCAACATTGCATGCATATGATAGGCTCCTATCTCTCAAAAAAGAAGATAAAGAAAAAATGAGAATAAAAAGAATAATGCCTGCTAGGAGATTCTTAGGCAAAAGTTAGGGTAGCCTGCTAGATCGAAAACCTGCAAAGGGCGGTCTAGGAAAAAGTTAGGGCACTCATAAAAGGAAAAAGCTCGCTAAGATATCCTAGGCAAAAATTAAGGCAACCCACTAGATTGAAAACCCCAAAAGGGCGGTCTAGGCAAAAGATAAGGCTAAACCAAAAAAATAAAGATAAAAGAGGGGTCCATCATCATAATCATAAAAAGTCCAACAGGAGAATGTCAATCACTTTTCTAGATGCATCAAATAAAAGAATAGATTTCATTTAGGGTATTCACACACATGTAGTCGCACAAAAGGACATTGTCAAAATAAAAATAAAGAACTCTTTAGAATAGCAATAATCATGCATAAAAGGAGACCATACTCCATGTTTGTGATTAAAAAACAGGAAGCGCCTGTAGACCCCAAATCTTGCCTGGCCTCATAATAAAGACTAGAAGACCTCCTTTTTGAAGATGGATGAAGCCTAAGAAGCCATTAGGAGAGACTATTAGGCCCCATATTAGAATAGGAGGGTTTTTATGCATGAAAATAAGGATTTTCGCCTTTTAGGGTCGAGACCGCTGTCTCGGATTCGGGACCGCCGTCTCGCCTTGCATAAGTGGCGAGACCGTCGTCTCGTTTGGCGAGACGGCCGTCTCGCCATTTCTGCAAGGCGAGACGGTCGTCTCGAATGGCGAGACGGCCGTCTCGACCTTGTCAGACGAGACGGTCCTCTCGACCTGACAGGCGCAAATCCCTATAAATAGTCGCGTCATTCCCCTCATTTCACACAGTTCTTCCATTCTCTCTCTAGTCACTTCCTCAAATTCTCTTTCTAGAATCCCTCCGAAGCATTTCCGGAGTTTCTGAGAGCTTTTTTAGAGTTTTTATAGCGTTTTCGAGAGATTCCGGCACTGTAAAGAGTGAAGGGCTGCCAAAAAGCACCCTAGTTTTCAAGAAATTAATAGAAAGCTTGCCTCAGAGTTTTCTACACTCTCTCTCTCCTTTACCGCTTTATTTTTAATTATGAAATAGATATTAGGGCCATGTAGTTGTAATTTTAAATTCCGCAAATAAAGGGTAAAAGCGTATTTTTCACTGGTTTATTCATTCAAAGTAGCTGGCCTATCATAGGGAACCCGAAAGGGGTGTCGTAAGGGAACTAGCACTTCCCTTACACGTAACTAACTCCCTTACCCAACTCTGGTTCTAATGACCAAAGTTGGTTTTTTGAAAACCAACGTGCCTTTTCACTCCTTTTCCGATATTTCCGGTAAAAACATCAGTGGCGACTCCAGAAGAACCCTTCAAAAGTAGTTCTTGGGTTAGCCCGGTTATCGAACAATCCAAGAACGCCTTTTCGAAAACCTCGCCTCTAGGTTCAGCCCGGTTATCGGACAACCTAAAGGTGTTGTAACCACACCAATAAAAACGCGAAAATTGGAAAGTCGAAACCATCGCGTCACTCCGATCGCCTCGTTTTGACGGCGGCGACAGATGGTGACTCCACTGGGGAAGCCTAGAGAGTTGATCCCATTTAGTGATGGGCTAGCCTAAAGTAAATAAATCAAGAAAATTACGCTTTTACCCCACCTTGTATTATAACATGTTTTAATGCTAGGCTTTAATAACTGTTGTTTGTTTATACTTACGCAATTGTTTGAAATGCAAACTGTACTCAAACCCTTGCACACTACAGTTCCCTCTATACCCGGGGGCAAGTGAGAAATCCATAGGGAGTGGGTGGCAGGTACAGTTCGCTGTAGTGATGGCCTTGTGCCCACCAGTGTGATCGGAAACCACCACTCAAGGTGATAACCTTCCTCTTTTGGCACAAAGACTGACTATGGCCTTAGTGCTAAGCATGGTCGGAAGGCTGGAGAGTGGGGACCCTATAATGGGGGCACCTTGGGGGCCTTAGCCTTGGTGAGAACAGTTAGAACCTACCTTCGCCAAAGCACTTTTCTGCAGGAAAACCCTACCTTGTGATTAAAATGACTTCTCGCCTGTTCGTGGATGATCGAATTGTGTGTGCACTTGTTTGTTGCATTTGTCTGTTGCATAGCATAACCAAACAACAGAAAAATCGCAAAAACATTTTTTTGCAATAAACACCCCTATCTCGGACAGTCTGCCTTTTAGCTAGCCTGGTTTTAGGTTCTTTGTAAGCTAAATAGCCATGCAGTCTGACAAAAGAGATAAGGGACGCTAAATATTATTCTTTCGCATAAAGCCATTTTTTTATCTCGGACAGTCTGCCTTTTCGCTAGCCTGGTTTCAGGTTCTTTGTAAGCTAAGTAGCCACACAGTCCGACAGAAGAGATAAAAGGCTATAAAATAAAAATAAAAAAATCTGATTCCAAAACAATAAATGGGACCTTGTTCAAAAATATTACCCTCATATAGGTAGTTTATTTTTCAAAAAATACGCAAATATCATACAAAACATGATAAATAGAAAATAAACACTCACATTCACTCAATAAGCATCATTTTCATAAAACATGCATTTTGGTTTTAGAAAATGGAGGGGACTAGTAGACAATTGAAGAAGGTGGACATTCCCTGATACCATACTAAGAAATTGGAACGGCTTTGCGCAATAATGCCACCAGAGGTCTGCTCCGACTTCGAAAAATCCTATGGACGGATTCTAGACCTGCTGAAGATCTGTGTCGATCAAGTTTTCGTCAGGGTATTAGTTCACTTCTGGAACTCCAATCTGCGCTACTTCGAATTTCCGTAGTTTGATATGGTGCCCACCTTGGAGGAGTACGAAATCATGTTGAAATGGCCCAAATCAGCCAGGGTCCATATCCGCCATGGGGCATATACTCCTGCAACACAAGTCGCTGCCATCATTCAACTACCGTTCCGGCAGACCACCCTGATAGGAAAAGGGAACATCCAGGGTTGGAAAGTCTCAATGTTAGAAGACCATCTGTCCGATTTGGCTGAAAGGACAGAATGGGTCGCTTTTAACAAAACCCTGGCCTTAATCATATTCAGAATGATCTTGTTTCCCTTCCAGCTCGACACAGTAGATCAAGCCGTCATGGACGCCTTCTTCGCCTGGGACGTGAACTCAAAGAGTCCCTTGCCTGCAATTCTTGCCGATACCTTGCTCTCGGTGGAATTCTGCCGCCAGAAGCAAGGAAAAACACTTCGTTGCTGCTCTTCACTACTCTTTGTGTGGGGTATTACACATTTTTACCCCTCTAGTCACATGGGAATGTTCCCCGACCCTTTGAGGAGCTTCTCCAAAATCCCTCTCCAACGACGCTTAACCTCAGAGTGGAAGGATGAGTTGGAACAATGGGACGCCAACAATTTATCCTGGGCCTGCCCTTGGTTTCGACCCGGTCCAGTCCTCATCAGATGTGGAGACTATCCGAACGTACCCTTGATAGGACTCAGGGGTTGCATAGCCTACTCACCTAGAGTAGCTATGAGGCAGCTCATGAGGACTCAAACTACAATTTCTCAAGGGGAACTCGGAGGACTGTGTTTCTTCGGAGACCCATGCACAATCGCCAACTCACTAGCCGTGAGAAAAGCATGGGAGAAACCAGTCTTTATGGGAGATAGAGAGCTAGGAAAAGCTCGAGTAGCTGTCTCCAGTGACTATGAGGTGTGGAGAAAAAGAAGAGGGATGTCTCAACCATCCACCTCACTCGTTACAAGCGCCAATAGTGAAGAGCTGCAAGCTCAAGTCGATGCCTTGACCCAGAGGATAGAAATCATGGGAGCCCAGATGAGGGCCCTTGAAGAGAGAGAGCAAGAATCTATCCTCACCATTGATGGTCTGCAAAGGCAACGCAAGAAAAAGGATCATGAAATAGAGCGCCTCAAGGACTAGTGTGCTGACTCTAATGAGCAAGCTATCCGAGCATCCAAAGCTGCCAGAACCAGCTCGGATAGCCAACTTCAGGAAATAACTACCAAATCAGCACACCTTGAGGCCGAATCAGCAAAACAGACTCAAACGATCAAGGATTTGTTGCAAGACCTCACCAAGACTCGGTCAGAAATATGCCAAGAGCGGGAGGCCAATCAGAGACTCAACAAAAGTCTCACTGAGCTACGCTGCAAAGAGAGAGACGGGCTAGCTCAGTACGGCCAAGTACTACAAGAAAAGGACCGAGCCCTTGCAAAACTCGATGAATTGCAAGCCTTGGTCGTCCATCAAGAGGCGAAGATTAAAGAGGCTCAAAAGTAAAGTGAAGATATGAGCCAGGCAGTCCAGAAGCAAAGCGAAGCACTCGCTCGTCACGTTCGGGAAGCCGAAAGAGAATTACATAGAGACCAAGACCCGCCTGTGGGTTTCTTTAGGCTTTTCCGCTTCTGTCAAAAGTTGCTTCGTAGTATGGAGTAGGGGAATGTACACCTTCCAACGGATAAATGAAATTTTTCTTTATTCAACAATTGTCTACTTGCATGCATGTCATTCATCTGCATATTTAATTTCCCCTCCTTCACTCTTAATAAATAAGATAATAAAAAGGAAGGATTAACTGACACGTCTTCCAAATCAGAAGAATGGAGAGAAAGCCACTCCTAATCAAGCTTTCCCCAACGGTTGACTCGCCACAAGAAGAAAATAAGCCTCGATCGTTGGTCCTCAAAAATAAGGAAGAGGGGGCAAGGACACCAGTGCGACTATTTATGCCACGTCCTTTCCCCTACAAGTCAAATAAAGTTGTACCGTGGAGATATGGGGAATCTTCACCAATAAAAGAGGATATCACGAATATAGTCGGCGTTGGGGGCATGACTAAAAGTGGAAGAGTCTACTCCCCCAAGGACTCACAAGAAGACGTCCCCAAAAATAAAAATACCGAAGAAAAAGAAAATAAGGAATCCAAGGAGGAGACAAAAGAATTACTTCAGTTTATAAGGCAAAGCGAGTATTCCATTATAGACCAGCTCAATCACACACCTGCATAGATAACATTGTTATCTCTAATGATGAACTCGGAACCGCACAGAAATGCCCTGCTAAAGGTCTTGAGCGAAGCGCATGTACCTCACTCCATATCCCAAGAAAAGGTTGAGAGGATCGTCGGTCACATCATGGCAAGCGATCACCTCACCTTCACAGAGGAAGAACTCCCCCTCGAGGGATCAAACCATAACAAGCCCTTGCACATTTCAATCAAGTGCAAGGAGTACCTCATCGCCAAAGTTCTTGTGGATAATGGGTCATCCTTGAACGTGATGCCCAAGTGCACACTAGACAAGTTGATTATCCAAGGAACCCGTCTGCGCCCAAGCAGCACTATCGTTCGAGCCTTCGACGGATCAAAGCGAGAAGTGGTGGGAGAAGTTAATTTGCCAATTCAAGTTGGACCCACCATCTTCAACGTCGACTTTCATGTAATGGATATTACTCCAACATATAGTTGTCTCCTCGGCAGGCCTTGGATTCATGACGCTAAGGCATTACCTTCAACGCTCCACCAGAAAGTCAAGTTCATAGTGGATGACAAATTGGTCACGGTCCAAGCAGAAGATGATATCCTGATCAGTGGACCGTCCACCCAACCTTATTTGGATGCGGCTGAAGAGGCCCTTGAAACATCTTTTCAAGCGCTCGAAATTTCCAGTATAGAAAGACTTCCCAAAAACACAAAGGTAGCCTGCATGATGATGAAGCATGGTTATCATCCTGGCCAAGGACTGGGGGCAGATTCTCAAGGCATGAGAGAACCCCCAGAATTCCAAGATAATCCTTTCAAGCATGGCCTAGGATATGACCCTACTAAGGGCCGAGCAGAAAGAGGAAAAGGGAAGTCTCCCCTCCGCACACTCAAGCAAATTTTCCGAAGAGGAGGGGTGCAAGCGTCAAGGGCTACCCTAGTCATTAGGAGATCTTTTTCATCATTTAAGAGATGTAAACCCCATGATTGTTAGAGACTATCCCCCGGGGCTAGCCCGACCCCCGGGCATTTTAGGGCACATATTCCCTTATTAATTAATAAAGAATACTTCTTACTATCTGCTTCTCTTCTTGCTATTTCATGACTAGACCTCACAATAACCTTGTCTAAGTAAGCAAAAAAAAAGAAGAAGAAAAGAAGAATAAAAAGCGCATCCAAATAACCAAAAATTCGCCATTGCCAACACAATCAAACTAGTTGATTAGAGGCACCAAACAAGGCTTTACCTCACCATAAAGAAAGTCATGCTTCGCCAATATTGTAAAAAAAAATATATACAAAAAAAAATCATAGAAGCCAAAGGCCAAAAAAGAAAAGGGAAAAATACCCGATAGGAAACCCACTAAGGGGGCTGTAGACCCCTAATTTTGCCCGGCCTCTCAAATAAAAGCTAGGGAAACTTCATACAGTTCACCCGGCTTCATATCAAAGAAAAACCAAGAAGGACCTCCCACAACGAGAAGACGGAGTTCACTCATTCACACGGTAAAAGCCAAAAGAGACTTCCTACACAAAGACAAAGCTCGCCTGACATCTTAATGAAGGCCAAGAAGACTTCCTATATGAAGATAAAGCTTCAACGGACACACATCGGCATCAATCTATGTCCGAAAAAGGAAAGGAAAGCTTCCGGGGTCCCAGAACACGAAAACTGGACAAAACAGGTCGGGACCACGGTCCCAAAGTGGGACGGCCGTCCCAGCTGCAATTAGCGGTTGGGACGCGCGTCCGAATGTGGGACGGCCGTCCCAAACCCGGTTTAAGTGGGACGGCCGTCCCGACCTTCCGGGGGTCCCGTTCGTGTAAATTTGCCATTTGGGACGGCCATCCCGGTCCGGACGGCCGTCCCAACCCGGACGGCCGTCCCAAAGTGCGCCAGCTGCGAAAAACTATAAATAGGAGGCTCATTTGCCACTTTTTCACACCACAGACACTCCAGAGCTCGAAACACTTTAGAGCACTTGTCTACTTCTCTCCTTCTCTCGAATGATCTTTCCGATTGCCTTAAAGAGGTAACAATCGGTTAAGGAATTATATTCAGGCATTCGATTCTTCTTTAAATTTTTAGTGGAGTCGATCTTGTATTGGTGAGGAGAGACTGTGTAGAGAGAGGGTTGCCAAAACGCATCCTCACGGTTCGAGATTCTCAATATAAAGCTTGCTACGGAGGTTCTTTTCAATTCCCTTCTCTTTTATAGTTTTATTTATTGTTTTATTGTTTTATTTAGCTTTATTATGTCATGTAGAATAGGATCATGTAGATAGCTATTTTAATATCTCTTTTATTGCTTTATTTAACTTTATTCATCATTTTATGCATGCAACATAGAATAAAATCATGTAGATAGCCATTTAATATTATGTAATAAAATAGGGTAATCGCGTAATTTCTCGTAGTCTTTATTTAAATGAATTAATCTGTCATAGGGAACCCGAAAGGGGCGTTGTGGGGTGCTAACACCTTCCCCACACGTAACTAACTCCCTTACCCAACTCTGGTTATAATGGCCAAGTGCGGTTTTTCTTAAAATCAACATTTTTTCCTTTTCCAATGTTTATGGTCAAAACATTGGTGGCGACTCCATAAGAACCCCTTTTCGAAAACCTTTTAAAACAATAACACGAGTCTAAACCATCTTTTCGCGACCGCTCGCATAAACGTTTCTAAGACGTCCCCAGGACGTCGGAAAGGGACGGCGGCGACAGATGGCGACTCCACTGGGGAAGCTAGAGAGTTGATCCCATTTAGTGACAGAGAAATTCAAACTAAGTAAAGATTTGAAATTACGCCTTTACCCTTCTGTATGTTTTTATTGTATGGCTTTAATAACTGTTGTATGATTATTTCTGCGATTGTTTGAAATATAAATTGCACACAAGAACCCTTGCACACAACGGTCCCTCTATGCCGGGGGCAAGAGTGAATATCTATAGGGAGTGGGTGGCGGATACGATCGGTTAGTTGGCACACGGGGCTACTGCTAGTTGTCGGAAAACCACCAACTCAAGGTGATAACTCTCTTCTTTTGGTCTAAGGGTGTCGCCACGGAGTTCAGTGCATGACCAGAGGATTGAGAGATTGAGAGGTCCCTATAATGGGGGCACCTTGGGGACCTTTGGCCTGGTGAGAACAGTTAGAACCACCTAAACCAAGCACGTTTCTGCAGGAAAACCCTACCTCGTGATTAAATAAGCGTGGCTCTGCTCGTGGATGTATGAATTGTGTGTGTATACGTTTGCTGCATTTGTATTGATGCATTAGCATAGGGTAATCATACAACAAACAAAAAAAAATGAAAAACCCTAAAAATCATAAAAAAAATATAAAAACATTAAGGTCATAAAAATACCTTTTTACAAAAGATTTTTGGCAAAGTCGTATCATTCATACCATATCATTCAATAAGTGGTAAAACCAAGAGAGAAAACCAATGCATTAAGAAAAGTATGCATAAACATCATCATAATAAAACCTCTCATACATAAACACATTCATCCTAGGGCGTATTTATTCCACGCTAATCATTTAAAATAAAAAGTCATAATAAGAATCATTAAAATCATTTAGAAGGTGGCTGGTCTTCCGCCAGTCCTCACTCGTGCTCAAAAAGCTAAGAAGATGGAACAACTAGAAGAGCAAAACCGAAAGCTCACCGCTGAGCTTACTACGCTGAAAGAGCAAATGGCTCAAATGCTAGAAATGATGCATCAACAGAATCTTCATCGAGAGGATCCTCGGAATGGACAAGCCTCTCACCAAGAAGAAGAAGAGGAACCTCAAAGTGAGCACGATCATTCGACACAAGAGCGAGTACATATTCATGCTCCTGAAATATCAAAACAACAAATCACTGCTCTTGAAGAAAGGTCGAGAGCCATGGAAGGTCATAACTTTGATATAAAAGAAGCGGCTGATATGTGCCTCGTCAAAAATATCCAATTCCCTAACAAGTTCAAAACTCCGGACTTCCCGAAATACATGGGATCGACCTGCCGAGAAGCCACCTTACAATGTCTTGTCGTAAGATGGCTGCACATGCTTGATAATGAAAAACTCTGATCCACTTGCTTTCAGGAGAGCCTGGTTGAATCGGCCTTAAGCTGGTATATGCAACTAGAAGGAGGGCAAATCCAAACACTGGAGACATATGGCGAGATGCGTTTCTTCGTCGTTATAAATACAATATCGATCGACCCCTGAAAGAGCGAGATCTACAACTACTAAGCAAGAAAAACGATGAATCTTTTAAAGCATATGCTCAAAGATGGAGGGAATTGGCGGCACAAGTGGAACCTCCTCTGTCAGACAAGGAAACTACGTCCATGTTCATCAATTCTCCGACTGGTCCCTATTATGACAAAATGATAGGGAACACATCAACACTCTTTGCGGATGTGGTCACTATAGGAGAAAGAGTAGAGCAAGGTCTAAAAAGCGGAAGAATTGCACAACATACTTCCTCTAATTCCTCTACTCCTGACGTTAAAAAAGGTTTTGGCCGAGAAGAAGGAAGGAAGCGTAAATGCCATCAACCTTGCTACTCCTTCTCCCTCTTCGCCACCGGCTGGGCAATCACGCGAGACAAGAGAAGAAATTTACCCCCATTCCAACCTCTTATGGGAGTCTGTTGCCAAAGCTGTTAGAGGCCAAGCTCCTAACACGTATCCCTCCAAAGAAGAAAGATCCACCTTACCCAGGTTGGTACAAGCTCAACGAAAAATGTGATTACCACTCGGGCGCTCCTGGGCATTACGTGGAAGATTGCATCAACTTAAAATATAGGGTTCAAGAATTGTTGAATGCGGGATGGATTACCTTTGACGCATCTACTCCAAAGGTCGACGACCAACCCTTATCGAAGCTCAGAGTAAAAGACGGGATAAGGGAGACCGACGAGATTAGGGCTCATCATTTTTACCATTTTTTGCAATAAACATAAAGAAATAATTCAAGCTTCAGATGTATCTCTCGTGATCCTCGCCCTTGATCACGAGATTTACGATTAAAGTGGGCTTTATATATATTTCTCTTTTCATCAATACAATGAGGCATTTTCATAATATTCATATGCTTCTCATTCTTTTCTCTCTCATTCCAAAATAATTGAATAACATCTACACCCAAATATATACCATATAAACGGTCATGTACGTGATTGAAAACTCTCTGCGGGATCTAAAAGCCGAAGGCGAATGGACTAAGTCGGACAGTGAGGAGGGGACCATTTCCCGGACATGCAAAGACTATTGAAAAAATAAGCTCAATGGATATAGCCCGGGACGAGGGCTTGGAAAGGATGCTCAAGGAATAAGAGAGCCACCAGATTTTAAGGATAACCCTTTAAAGAACAACCCTACAAAAGAACAAGTTATACGATGAAAAGGGAAGTCTCCCCTCCGTACCTTAAAAAGACGATCTTCCGAAAAGGAGGGATATTAGCATCAAGGGCAGCATTAGTCATTAGATGTCCTTCTTCCGATTTTAAGGGACGTAAACCCAATGACTGTTAGAGATCACTCCTCGGGGTAGGCCCGAACCCCCGAGCATCTTTAGGGCACGCATTTCCCTTTGAATTACAAAAGAATGCTATTCTTACTATCTGCTTCTCTTCTAGCTAAACATTTCTATACCCCATTAAATAACCAATGTTTAGACAAACGTTTTGTTCCAAAATGCGTCAAAATGCCATAGACAAAATGAAGCCAAAGTTAACATGATTGATTAGCTAGAGACACAAATAAGAAAATCGTGTTTCGACAATGTTTGAGAAAAGAAATTATTATTAAAAGAAGCCCGTCAAGGTCAAAGACCAAGACAAAAAGATAAAAGGGCAAAATCCTAGAGCAGACTAGGAAAGTTGATCGATCACAAATAGGCGGTTGATGACGCCACATCATTAAAACAAAACGTTTGTTTAAACTAGCCTAAACACCGACCAACCTTGGCTAGCCATTCTTACAAAAACTATTATTTCAAAAAAAAATCCCACTAAAACACAAGCCTTTGCAATAAATCCCTTTTCTTTCTCTTCTCTTGACCATTCATTGTAAAGCATTCAAGTAATTGACTGGGAAATGTGGAAATATAGTGATCAATAGGAGGATTGAAATCCCTAAGGAAAGGAAGAGGGGCATTGACATGACAATTGCTCTACATTCAAAAGAATTACTCTTCGGTTACAGCAAAGATCCAAGACGAAAAATCGGTACAGACTAATCATGTTGACAAAAGCACATGATGATGGAATTCAACTTAACGAAGCTGAATGGGTTCAAAGCCGATATGACCAGCTAAACCTTATTGAAGAAGAACAGTTGAATATGATATGTCATGGACAAGCCTATCAAAGGAAAAGAAAAAAGGCTTACAAAAAAGGTCAACCCTCATATTTACCATAAGAAGGACTTAATGGTAAATAAGTTGCTTCCAGTCGAGAATAATAAAATTGGAAAATGGGCGAGTGAACTATGAAGGACCCCTTGTGGTCAAATGAGCTTTCTCGGAAGGGGCTCTTATCCTCGTTAGTATGGATGGAAAAGAGCTGTGACACCTAATCAACTCCGGTACAATGAAGAAGTATTATGCTTGAAGACATTGCTCAAGACCCGTCAGGAATGAAAATCCGCAAAGGACATTCTTGGGCAAAAGATAGGGTCCATATTCCTCGCTAGGATACGTCCTAGGCAAAAAGAAGAGGTAAAAAATAAAAGTATATAAAAAAAAAAAAACTAAGAGCAATGGTTACTTTAGTCGAAAACCAAAAAGGCGGCTAAAATAACATTCTTCCAGAAGCAAGCAGTCTGCATAGTCTTCACTCTGAGCTCAAGCATCTCAATTGAAGCAATTAGGAGAACTGGGGGGCAGATATCATAGACATGACTGTTCAAGCCTATACAGTACAGCCAACCTTGACTACCCATTCTTCTAAATACCTTTTGAAATCCTTCTATAAAAGAAATAAAACTTTTGCTCATTTATCAATAAAATTCCCTTTCATTTCCTTTCTCTTGACCAAATATTATGGAAATGCCTCTTTATTGATAAATCATAAATATGCGCAAAGACTTTTTCTTAGGTAAAAACTAGGGTAGCCTGCTAGATCGGAAGCCCCCTAAGATATTCTAGGCAAAAATTAAGGCAGCCCGCTAGATTGAAAACCCGTAAAGGGCGATCTAGGCAAAAGATAGGGCTAAAACCAAAAGATGAGTAAAAGATGAGCCCATCATTAAGGTCATAAAAAGAGGAGCCCATAGGCATATTCATAAGAAGCCAACGGGAGAAGGCCAGTTACTTTCTAAATGCATTAAAAATAAATAAACAATAGATTGCATTTAGGACATTCACACACAAAATAGTTGCATAATATGACTTTGTCAAAATCAAGAAAAATAATTTTCTTCAAACAAAAATATTAAACATGCATATAAGGAGGTTAGTCTCCGCACTTGTGATTGAAAACAGGAAGCGCCAGAATCCAGTCTCCATATGAAAATCAAAATCGCGAAAAACGAAATCAAAATCATTTCAGCAACATAAGGAACTTCAAAGAAACTAGTTCCAACCATCAACCTTCTACAATAATAAAAGAAGGTACATCGAAAGAAGAAAGGCTAACGGAAAGGCTTGACCATACCCAAGCAACGGATCCTTGTCTACTCCAGAGGCAAAACAAAAAGAATACCTCGCGACTCATCCTCGTCACCACATGAGTCATCAAGCACACTCACGCAAGAGTCTCCATTTCATTCCCCAAAGAAGAATAAGGACTACACAAGAGTCCATCGAAAGAAAGCACAGAATCAAAACATCCCAATCACTAGGGGGCAACAAAAAGAAAGAAAATAAAAGCCTTTCATCCTCCAACAAAGGCCACTACATGAAAAAGCCGAAAGAAAATCCCCAAGAAGAGCACATCAAGAAAAATCTACAAAAGCAGAAAAGGAGAAATTTCCATCCCCAGGAAGCCAATAAAATTCCCCAGGGATCATTACAAAGAGAAGAGAAAATATATATCTTTCCATCTAACGTGCATAAAAGGCGCACATACAAACCCATTCCCCAGCAGAAATAAAAGCATAGACAAAAACCAGTTCAAGCAATAAGGAGTCAAAAACTCCATTTTCCCTCTAAGGGGCAATTCAAAAGAGATCTCGGTCAGAGCAATCAAATTCTCAAAAGAAAAAATTTCACTAGGTGAGCTTACAACGGAACTACTTGTTTGCTCAAAATAAGCAAAGAGCTAATATCCCAAAGAAATGGGAAATTAACCTATGCGAGAGGTAATGCAAGCCCAAAAGCATAAAAGTCTTCACCATCGCTGAAGCAATTGTCTAATCAAGAGGCACAATCAAAGTCCCCAATAAATTCCTCAACGAAGAATCCCCGGTAAAACAGGATGACTAAAATAGAAAAGTCAAAAAGAAAGAAAATCAATCATTCCTCACGGAATAGGCGCATGATCAGAGACAATAAGTCGCCAGGAACCGGGTGAGGGTATGTACTCACCTAAGCCTTGCAAAACGAGGCTTACAAAAAACTTATACCGGGTGGGGGTACATACTCACCTAAGCCTTGCAGAACGGGGCTTACCAAAAACTTCATACCAGGTGGGGGTACGTACTCACCTAAGCCTTGCAGAACGGGGCTTACAAAAAACTTCATACCGGGTGGGGGTACGTACTCACCTAAGCCTTGCAGAACGGGGCTTACCAAAAACTTCATACCGGGTGGGGGTACGTACTCACCTAAGCCTTGCAGAACGGGGCTTACCAAAAACTTCATACCGGGTGGGGGTACATACTCACCTAAGCCTTGCAGAACGGGGCTTACAAAAAACTTCATACCGGGTGGGGGTACGTACTCACCTAAGCCTTGCAGAACGGGGCTTACCAAAAACTTCATACCGGGTGGGGGTACGTACTCACCTAAGCCTTGCAGAACGGGGCTTACCAAAAACTTCATACCGGGTGGGGGTACGTACTCACCTAAGCCTTGCAGAACGGGGCTTACCAAAAAACTTCATACCGGGTGGGGGTACGTACTCACCTAAGCCTTGCAGAACGGGGCTTACCAAAAACTTCATACCGGGTGGGGGTACATACTCACCTAAGCCTTGCAGAACGGGGCTTACCAAAAACTTCATACCGGGTGGGGGTACGTACTCACCTAAGCCTTGCAGAACGGGGCTTACCAAAAACTTCATACCGGGTGAGGGTACGTACTCACCTAAGCCTTGCAGAACGGGGCTTACCAAAAACTTCATACCGGGTGGGGGTACGTACTCACCTAAGCCTTACAGAACGGGTTTTACCAAAAACTTCACACCGGGTGGGGGTACGTACTCACCTAAGCCTTGCAGAACGGGGCTTACCAAAAACTTCATACCGGGTGAGGGTACATACTCACCTAAGCCTTGCAGAACGGGGCTTACAAAAAACTTCATACCGGGTGAGGGTACATACTCACCTAAGCCTTGCAGAACGGGGCTTACAAAAAACTTCATACCTAGTGGGGGTAAGTACCCACAAAAGTCTAGTCAAATACGGACTTAAACCGAGATAGGGGTTAGTACCTATCAAGATATTTATCATCCGGAGGATCAGCAAGGAGCAATGATCCGAAGGATAGCCAGGCAAAAGGGTTAACTCCTTCCCCTACCAACTAATTATGTCGGCATGTTAAAGCCAACGAATTAGTTAGGCAGGTGAAGGGGGGCAGCTGTAGACCCCTAATTTTGCCCGGCCTCTCAAATAAAAGCTAGGGAAACTTCATACAGTTCACCGGCTTCATATCAAAGAAAAACCAAGAAGGACCTCCCACAACGGAAGACGGAGTTCACTCATTCACACGGTAAAAGCCAAAAGAGACTTCCTACACAAAGACAAAGCTCGCCCGGCATCTTAATGAAGGCCAAGAAGACTTCCTATATGAAGATAAAGCTTCAACGGACACACATCGGCATCAATCTATGTCCGAAAAAGGAAAGGAAAGCTTCCCGGGGTCCCGAACACGAAAACCGGACAAAACAGTAGCCGGACCACGGTCCCAAAAGTGGGACGGCCGTCCCAACTGCAATTAGCGGTTGGGACGCGCGTCCCGAATGTGGGACGGCCGTCCCAAACCCGGTTTAAGTGGGACGGCCGTCCCGACCTTCCCGGGGTCCCGTTACGTGTAAATTTGCCATTTGGGACGGCCATCCCAGTCCAGGACGGCCGTCCCAACCCGCACGGCCGTCCCAAAGTGCGCCAGCTGCGAAAAACTATAAATAGGAGGCTCATTTGCCACTTTTTCACACCACGAGACACTCCAGAGAGCTCGAAACACTTTAGAGCACTTGTCTACTTCTCTCCTTCTCTCGAATGATCTTTCCGATTGCCTTAAAGAGGTAACAATCGGTTAAGGAATTATATTTCGGCATTCGATTCTTCTTTAAATTTTTAGTGGAGTCGATCTTGTATTGGTGAGGAGAGACTGTGTAGAGAGAGGGTTGCCAAAACGCATCCTCACGGTTCGAGATTCTCAATATAAAGCTTGCTACGGAGGTTCTTTTCAATTCCCTTCTCTTTTATAGTTTTATTTATTGTTTTATTGTTTTATTTAGCTTTATTATGTCATGTAGAATAGGATCATGTAGATAGCTATTTTAATATCTCTTTTATTGCTTTATTTAACTTTATTCATCATTTTATGCATGCAACATAGAATAAAATCATGTAGATAGCCATTTAATATTATGTAATAAAATAGGGTAATCGCGTAATTTCTCGTAGTCTTTATTTAAATGAATTAATCTGTCATAGGGAACCCGAAAGGGGCGTTGTGGGGTGCTAACACCTTCCCCACACGTAACTAACTCCCTTACCCAACTCTGGTTATAATGGCCAAGTGCGGTTTTTCTTAAAATCAACATTTTTTCCTTTTCCAATGTTTATGGTCAAAACATTGGTGGCGACTCCATAAGAACCCCTTTTCGAAAACCTTTTAAAACAATAACACGAGTCTAAACCATCTTTTCGCGACCGCTCGCATAAACGTTTCTAAGACGTCCCCAGGACGTCGGAAAGGGACGGCGGCGACAGGGGCTACGCAAAAGATAGGGTCAACCCGGTAGGATACCCGAACAAAAATAAAGGGTAGCCTAGGCAAAAGTTAGGGTTACAAAATAAGGTCTGCTAGGATTCCCTAAAAATACAAAAAGAAGGAACCTAGACAAAAGATAGGGCCAAAACACAATATTCTAGTTCGAAAACTCGAAGGGCAATCTAGGGAGATCAACTAGCTATACAAAGCAATGGAAATAAAACTAAGGCGCAAGTACAAAAAAAGGGGGAACGCTTGCTTAGACACAAAGCTTAAACACCTAAGCCTAACCCTAGCCAACTATTCTTACAAAACCTTTTTCTAAATAAAATTAACCTTCTAAAACACAAGCTATTGAATTTACCTCTTTACTTCTTTTCTCTTGACCCTCACAACGATATTCTAATAATTAATTTGGGAATATGGAGGCGTATAGTCAACAAGAGGATTGAAACCCCTAGAGTGGAGAAAAAGGGACACTACATGATAAAGAGTGCTCTACAAAAAAGAGAGGAAAGAAAAAGGAAAAACAAGTTATCCTTCGGTCACAAGAACTCTGGCATGGTACAGCCAAATACGAAAACACATATCAAAAGGCACTCGGCGCTACAAGACACGTCAGTTAAATCCTTCTGAAAAACTAATTGAAATAGGCATTATAGGACATCAAACATAAAAACATTGCATGCATAAAATGTTTTTGAACCAGGTCTTATTTTCTTACAAAAAAAAAAACCCTTTAAATCGAGACGGTCGTCCGGGATTCCCAGACCGTCGTCTCGGTCTCCAGAAAATCGGGACTGCCGTCTCGACCAACGAGACCGCCGTTTCGACTTGGCTAAAAACGAGACCGCCGTCCCGCTTGGCGAGACGGCCATCTCGCTTAAGACCAAAGTCGAGACCGTCGTCTCGAGGTCCCAGACGATCGTCTCGACTAATGCAAAATCGAGACCGCCGTCTCGACTTCCCAGATAGCGGTCCCGAATCCGATTTTTCCCTTATAAATAGGGGAGGCGTCCTGGGGGTTCTCCACAACTCCTCTGCACTCCAACTCTCTAATATCTCACTCCCAAGCATTTTATCATCAAAATGTACTGTGGAAGCCAGACCAGGAAGAGAAGAGGTTCTGCTGGCCCTAGCAGTTCCTCAGCACCTGTCCCTCAGGACCCCACTCAGCTCTCTCCAACGCACCAGGCTCGTCTTGAGCACGTTAGGGGGTACACATGGCACCCCATGCTCAAGTTGGACTTCGGCATCCTCGCCGAATTTGGGTGGGAGGACGACGTCCAGGCCCACATTGACAGCATGGGGTGGGGCTTCCTCCTACAGTCTCCACCCACCCATGTGTACCCCCAGGTGGTACTGCAGTTTCTTGCCTCCATCTCCTACGCCGAGACTCCCGCCATGATCCCAGGCCTGTCACCAACAAAAATGGTGACATACTTTATGGGTGGGATGTACCGGACCACCACCCTGGACGAATTCAACGTGTCCATCGGATTCGTCCAGCCCGAGGACGTGCTAACCCGGGACTACCAGGAGGCCATCTACGCACGCCCCACCAATCTCACTGCCGGCGAGATGTGGGAGGAGCTCACCAGGGCACCCACTTTGCCCACGCTGGTGAAGGGCTCAGCACTCCCCCCGGCCCTCCGCATTTGCCACAAGCTGCTGGCGGGGACCATCCACGGGAGGAAGGAGAGCCAGGGAAAGGTAACACTCCTCGACCTCTTCGTCCTTTACTGCATGAGCTAGAGGCGTCGATGCAACCCTGTCTATTTCTTCCCGAAGTCCCTCAAGGACTTCGGGAGCAGGCCAGTGGGAGCCGTCCTTATGGCCCCCCTCATCACTCCCCTAGCAGAGAAATGGGGGTGTAGTGGCCGGGAAGAACTGGCCTCCAGCCTACGACCCGAGTCTATCAACGGGTCAATCCTGGTTAGCATGGGGATGCTGCTGCGCCACGGGACCCAACTGATCCTCCACCCATCGCTGGATTTCACTTTGGATCTCCAGGAAATCATGGCAATGCGCAATCTCCCGACACCTCCCGAGTTCCAACAACAACAACAACAACAGCAGCAACAACAACAACAACAACAACAGTACACAGACGACTTTGCTGGCGTAAACCGTAACATCTACGATATGCGCCAGCAATTTGATCAAATGTCTGTGAGGCAAGAACAGATGTCTCTAAGACAGGAGACCTTCGACACGAGGCTGGAGACGATATACCAATATCAGGAGGGAATGAGGCAAGACTGGGAAACATTCCAGCAAGAATACCGCGATGAAGTCCGGGATCAAGCAAAATTCCGGAGGCATATGTATTGGCAATTTCCCTCCTACGGATCGTCTCTAGACGAGAGCCCACCTTCTTAGGGATAGTGCTCAGAGACTAGGACTGCTGTAATAAAATCTTCTATAAATAAAATTTTATTTCATGCATCTTTTTGCTATCCCTTCCAAAAGTCAGCGTAACCAAAAGAAGCTAAGAGTAAAAAGACTTACACTCAAGAAAAAAGCCAAAATCCAAAATCGCGAGGAAAAAAGAGATAAAACCACGAGAAAAGGCAGGATTAAAACAAGTTAACCACCTTGACTGACAAACCTCGACAACTAAGCAAGAGTCGAACGAAAAACAAAGAATCCCCAGCAACCAACAAGGCTGGAAGAACACCAACAAAATTCCCGGCACATGCCAGACGACCAAATCTCAGAAAAAATGAAGACGAGAAAACACATCTCAACACCGGCGCATGAGCTAGAGTAGTAAGCCGCCACCACAACTAAACGATCGGCTACCGCAAGAAGGAGCATCCGGAGGCATAACACCAGATGGGGGTGTATACTCATCAGGCCTTACAAAAGGGGGCTTACCGGACGGGGGTTCATACTCGTCAAACACCAGATGGGGGTGTATACTCATTAGGCCTTACAAAAGGGGGCTTGCCGGGCGAGGGTTCATACTCGTCAAACCAGATGGGGGTTCATACTCATCACTCGAAAGGATCGACTACCGTCGAAGAAGCATCCCGGAAGCACACTTTTTCCCGAAGATCAACCGCCACAAAGACGGAACATCCGAAGGACAACCGGGCAAGAGGGTCAACTCCTTTACCCTCCATTCGATCTCCTTGGCACAACAGAGCCGACGATCGACTAGCTCGGGTAAAGGGGGGCAGTCGTAGACCCCAAATCTTTCCCGGCCTCATAATAAAGACCAGAAGGCCTCCTTTTTTAAGATGGATGAAGCCTAAGAAGCCATTAGGAGAGACTATTAGGCCCCATATTAGAATAGGAGGGTTTTTCTGCATGAAAATAAGGATTTTCGCCTTTTAGGGTCGAGACCGCCGTCTCGCCTTGCGAAAGTGGCGAGACCGCCATCTTGTTTGGTGAGACCACCGTCTCGCCACTCGCGAATGGCGAGACGGCTGTCTCGACCTTGTCAGACGAGACGACCGTCTCGACCTGACAGGCGCGAATCCCTATAAATAGTCGCGCCATTGCCCTCATTTCACACAGTTCTTCCATTCTCTCTCTAGTCACTTCCTCAAATTCTCTTTCTAGAATCCCTCCGAAGCATTTCCGGAGTTTCTGAGAGCTTTTTTAGAGTTTTTATAGCGTTTTCGAGAGATTCTGGCGCTGTAAAGAGTGAAGGGCTACTAAAAAGCACCCTAGTTTTCAAGAAATTAATAGAAAGCTTGCCTCGGAGGTTTCTACACTCTCTCTCTCTCTCTCTCCTTTACCGCTTTATTTTTAATTATGCAATAGATATTAGGGTCATGTAGTCATAATTTTAAATTCCGTAAATAAAGGGTAAAAGCGTATTTTTCACTAGTTTATTTATTCAAAGTAGTTGGCCTATCATAGGGAACCCGAAAGGGGCGTCGTAAGGGAACTAGCACTTCCCTTACACGTAACTAACTCCCTTACCCAACTCTGGTTCTAATGACCAAAGTTGGTTTTTCGAAAACCAACGCGCCTTTTCACTCCTTTTCCGATGTTTCCGGTAAAAACATCGGTGGTGACTCCAGAAGAACCCTTCAAAAGTAGTTCTTGGGTTAGCCCGATTATCGGACAATCCAAGAACGCCTTTTTGAAAACCTCGCCTCTAGGTTCAGCCCGGTTATCGGACAACCTAAAGGCGTTGTAACCACACCAATAAAAACGCAAAAATTGGAAAGTCGAAACCATCGCGTCGCTCCGACCGCCTCGTTTTGACGGCGGCGACAACACCCAAAAACAGGTCTCCAAATAATGCTCTCCCTCAAGAAAAAGGAGCAAGTTGCCACCAATAATCAAGCGACTCAAAGCAAAATAAGAGCTTCCAGAAGTCAAAACTCCAACCGCCACCCTTCCACCCAAGAACAGAGGGCATCAACAGAAAAAGCCAACAGAAAGGCTTAGTCATCCCCAAGCAGATCCTTTGTTAGAATTGCGCAGCAGAATGTTTGTGTGAACGGACAAAAACCAAGAGGGGGGTGAATTGGGTTCTTAACAAAAAATTAGGTTTAAAAAAATTTTCCCCAAATTGTACCGATTAAAATACTGTGTAAACGTAAATAAGAAAAGGATAGAGTCTTGCACAGGAGATTTATACTGGTTCAGATCAAAAGACCCTACGTCCAGTTGCTAATCACTCAAACAGAGGATTAACGCTGTCACTATAATCAAAGTTATACAAGCAGATTACAAATGAAAAAGATAAAGTAACGAAAACACCTCTCTTGAGTCCCACAAGAGATGAAGAACAACTTTCCCTAGAGACGACATAGCACAGAATCCACTAAGAACTCCACTTAGTGATTCTTATTGCTTCTAGCCCACACCATGTTTCAAAAGCCCTTTTTCCTCCAACAAACAGTTCTCTGGCAATCACAGCTCTTAACTTTTGTTTGAAAAAGGTTGTTCCATTTTCTGAGAGCCATAGAGAACCTTAAGTTGATGAATTAGGGTTTGGAAATTGGGGATTTTCGAAACTTGGTGTATTGGGATTAGGGTTTTCGAAAATAGGTTTCATTTAAAGTTCAAAATCCAAATCTGACTGAAATAATTGATTAAATGAAGTGTTAATCGATTATTACAGAGCCAAAATCAACAGAACCCCAAAACGCACTGGTTTAATCGATTATCTGCCCTGTTAATCGATTAATAGGCATGTTAATTGATTAACACGTGTGTTAATCGATTATCACAGTGAGCTTATACAGAAAATTATTTTTCTCACTGTAATAATCGATTATCTGGTGATTTAATCGATTAAACCCAAGCCTTTTTGATAAATATGAGTTTTTGAAGCTTCTAAAGAGTAGATTATGTACCGGCTATCTTAGACTCTAATATTACAGACTCAAACTCATCAAAACAGAGTTATTACACAATAATACAAGTCTTCAACTCTCTAAGTTCTCTGTTCTTGAATCATCATCAAAATCATCAAGCTTCATATTCATGTAAGTTCAACATCAAGTCCTTGTATGTTCAACAATCTCCCCCTTTTTGATGATGATCAAAATTTTTCTTTTAAAGCCTTGTAATAACCTGTTCTATCTGTCATACTAACAAACACATTAAACATACTAGATAATATTTAAATTTAATCATAAGAGGCTTTAAATATTTCTCCCCCTATTTTGATTATAATAAAAAACATAAAGAGCTCCCCCTCAACATATGCATAATTTGGAGATAACTCCCCCTCAAACAAAGCAATAAAAGAATTTTTATTTCATAAGTGAAAATACATTACAACACAAGAAGAAATACAAATAAACTTTAAAATTCTTCACTATCACTATGAAAGTGTGTATCAAATTTATTTTCTAAGTGGCACACTTTATCATCTACGTTAGAGATACGGCGAATGATTTCTTCATGTCGTACTATAGAGAGAGTGAAGAATGCCTGCATCCTCTGGTTCATATCAGATAACATGTCTTCCATAGATTGACGGGTTTCAACATGAGCAGAGGAAGTTCCAGCACTTTGGATCTGATCAGAGGGAAACTCAGCAGCAGGAGGCATATCTTCATCAGAATCTTCATCATCTGCATCTATGTTTGGAACATCATCCTTGTGAACATAAATGTTGTTTACACGCACCATTTGGAGTTGGGTTAGTGTGCTGTCCAGCATGCGGTTTAGGTTTGTCGTTCGTACTGTTTGTTCACCTTCGACATTCACTCCTTTGTATTCAAGAATTCGAGAAATAAGGAGGGCATAGGGAATTTTGAAGGTGGGATGACGTTTGGCTTTCAACATAGTCATGGTGACGAGGCAACCCCAATCTAATGGCTCATTATTCATTATTTCATGAATAATACGAAGATCTATTGAAGAGCATTGGGCATGATTCGTTGCCCGGGGACATAGGATCCAGACGACTAAATGCAAAAGCATGCGTTCCTCCTTCTTCAATGGTCCAGCTAGAAGGAGACGCCCAATCTCCATGGAAGGGTTACGAAGAAAGGAACGGTAAGCCATGATCCTGTCAAAATCATCTAACTCACCAAAAATGTTAATAGCATCATCTCTTATAGGAAAATATGCAACGTTTTCCCAAATATCGTCATCAAGAATAATGGATACTCCCTTAACACGAGAGGTAGCTACTTGATCTCTAAATTTAAAGCGAGAGTAAAATACCCTAACTAAGTCAGGGTAATACGTACCTTGCATTTGGATAAAAGGGAGAACTGCTTGAATTTCAAGAAGATTAGGAAAATTGAATCCCCTATTGATGAATTGATCACCAATAAGGAATTTGGTAGAGATAGTACCTCGTTCCTTCCAAAAAGACAGAAAATCTTGTCGGCCTTCAGCATCAGAGATCCATCCTTCAACGGAATTAGGACGAGGATAAGATGCAGGTGCAAATCTTCTTCTAGTGGGAATTTTAGCACGAGAAGATGAGGCCATTGTAGAGTTTAGAGTAGTAACAAGATAGTTTGGGAAGACAAGTGATGTTAGAAGAAGGCAAGAATGTTAGAATAAGGCAAGAAAGCTTGGATTCAAGAGTGAGAGGTGAGGAGAAGTGAAATGGAGGTCCCTATTTATAGCCAAACACCTCCAACGGTCATATGGGAGTGCATGGGGGCCAAGACAGTCGTTGGCAACGGCTAGAAGACCAAACCAACCAGGTTTAATCGATTAAAGCTTGAATTAATCGATTAAACCAGTAACAGACCCCTTTAATCGATTAATTCAAGCAGATAATCGATTAACACTATATTTAATCCATTATCTGGTGAGTTAATCGATTAATCCAGTGAGAAATGTCATATTTTGGACGTTTTGGGTGAAAATAATCTATTATAACTTCAAATAATCGATTATTCTAGAGATTTCATCAAATTTTTGAGGTTTAGACACATGATAATCTATTAACACCCTACATAATGGATTATAACATTACAACCATCCAAAAACTGTTTAATTAAGCAGAATTTAAGCTATTTGTAATATCCCTAAGTCTCTTCTAAGATCATAGAATCTATCCTTGCGAAGAGGCTTAGTAAAAATGTCTGCTAATTGATGCTTTGTATCAACATACTCAATTTTATAGTTTCCTTTACTTATATGATCTCTTAAGAAATGATGTCTAATTTCTATATGTTTGGTCCTAGAGTGCATTACTGGATTCTTAGTAAGATTAATTGCACTTGTATTATCACACATCAAGGGAATGTCATTAAGAAATATATTATAATCTTCTAGTTGTTGTTTCATCCACAAAATTTGAGCACAACAATTAGCAGCTGCAATATATTCAACTTCAGTGGTGGATAAAACAACACATGCCTATTTCTTAGAATGCCAAGATAATAGAGATGATCCTAACAAATGACATGTTCCACTAGTACTTTTTCTATCTATTTTGCATCCACCATAATCAGCATCAGAATAACCTATTAAACTTGTACAAGCTTCAAATGGATACCATAAACCAAAACCAGTAGTTCCTTTTAAATATTTTAAAATACGTTTTACTGCAGTTAGGTGAGATTCTTTTGGACATGCCTGAAATCTAGCACACACACAGATAGAATGCATAATATCAGGTCTACTTGTAGTTAAGTATAATAGAGAACCTATCATACCTCTATACATAGATTGATTAATTTCCAAACCTGATTCATCCTTGTCTAAATAGCATGAAGTTCCCATGGGTGTGTTAGCTTCCTTTGAGGTGTCCATTCCAAACTTTTTAAGAATCTCTTTGCAGTATTTGGTTTGAGAGACAAAAATTTCATCTTTAAGTTGCTTGATTTGAAGTCCAAGAAAGAATGTTAATTCTCCCATCATAGACATTTCAAACTCTCCCTGCATTATCTTAACAAATTCTACACACAAAGAATTATCAGTTGATCCAAAAATAATATCATCAACATAAACCTGAACCAATAATATATGTTCTTTTACTTTCTTTATAAACAAAGTAGAATCAATTTTTCCTCTATAAAAATCATTTGAAGTTAGAAAGCTAATTAATATTTCATACCAAGACCTAGGAGCTTGTTTCAAACCATATAATGCTTTCTTGAATTTAAAGATATGATTAGGATAACTAAAATCCTCAAATCTAGGGGGTTGCTCCACATAAACTTCTTCTTTAATAAACCCATTCAAAAATGCACTCTTAACATCCATTTGATATAATTTAAATTTCATCAATGATGCATAAGCAAGAAGTAGGCGTATAGCCTCTAACCTGGCAACAGGAGCATAAGTTTCATCATAATCAATACCTTCCTCCTGACAGTAACCTTTGGCAACAAGTCTGACTTTATTCTTTGTTATATTTCCATCTTCATCAAGTTTGTTTCAAAATACCCATTTAGTTCCAATTACTTGATGTGATTCTTCTATTGGGATTAATTCCCAGACTTGATTCCTTTCAAATTGGTTAAGTTCCTCTTGCATAGCTATGCACCATTGGTTATCTTTAAGTGCTTCCTCAACATTTTTGGGTTCTATCTGTGACACAAAAGCTACAGACATGCATAAATTTGTCATATTTCTAGTTCTTACCCCTTTTGAGATATCACCAATAATATTGTCCATTGAGAGTCCTCTTGGTGATTGCCATTCTTTTGCTAATTCAGGAGTTTGAGAAGGCTCATTTTCTTCGAAATATAATTCATCAAGAGCCTCTCTTATGTACTCATCATCACCTACAAGTTCTTTATTTGACTCGAGGATTTCCCCCAAGGTCTACAATTTCATCAAAAGTAACATGTATAGATTCTTCAACATTTAAGGTTCTTCTATTAAACACTCTATAAGCTTTGCTAGTTAATGAATAACCTAGAAAAATGCCCTCATCGGCTTTTGAGTCAAATTTTCCTAAGTTGTCCTTTCCATTATTTAACACAAAGCACTTACATCCAAATATTTTCAAATGAGCAACATTAGACTTTCTACCATTTAACAATTCATAGGGAGTTGATTTTATAATTGGCCTAATGAGCATTCTATTCAAAACATAACATGCAGTACTTACCGCATCAGCCCAAAAATATTTAGGAACATTTGATTCATTTAGCATTGTTCTAGCAAGTTCCTCTAGTGACCTATTTTTCCTTTCAACTACACCATTTTGTTGGGGAGTCCTAGGAGCAGAAAAATTATGCAATATTCCATTTTCCTCACAATAATTTTCAAACTTTTCATTTTGAAACTCACCACCATGGTCACTTCTTAAAACTTTAATTCTTAGGTCTTTCTCATTTTGAATTTGCTTTGCAAACTTTCTAAAGACCTTAAAAGCTTCACTTTTCATTGTCAAGAAAAATGTCCAAGTATATCTAGAGAAGTCATCAACAATCACAAGTCCATAACAATTTCCACCAAAGCTTTTTATCCTAGAAGGACCAAATAAGTCTAAGTGTAATAATTCTAAAGGTTTTGATGTGGAAATGACACTCTTTGATTTAAATGATGATTTCACTTGTTTACCTTTTTGACATGCATCACATAACCTATCGTTTTCAAACTTTAACTTAGGCAAACCAACAACTAAGTCTTTTGATATTAATTTATTTAAATGATGCATATTTATATGAGCTGCTCTCTTATGCCATAACCAAGGGTTCTCTTCCTTAGCAACTAAGCATGTTATACTAGAATCATGTAAACAATCCAAATCAATCAAGTATATGTTATTATGCCTAATGCCTTTTAATGCTACATTTTCGGAATCTATCAAATGTATGGTGCAAAATTTACTTTCAAATATTACCTTAAATCCTTTGTCACATAGTTGACTTATACTAAGGAGATTATGTTTTAGCCCTTCAACAAGAAGCACATATTTAATCTCCAACATGTTTGCACCACTTATATTTCCAATTCCAAGAATTTTTCCTTTGTTGTTGTCCCCATAAGTTACATATCCTTGTTCTTTAGCTTTGAAACTCACAAATTTCGTTTTGTCACCAGTCATATGCTTTGAGCATCCACTATTAAGATACCACATAGACTTCTTTGATTTGGAAGTTTCCTACAAAACAAGAACATAGTAAACTTAGGTCCCGTAACTTTTGGGTCCTTGGGGTTAGAGATAAACAAATTATTTAACAATAGGAACCCAAATGTATTTTCCTTTAGGAACACCAAAATGTTTTATTTTACATCGATTTTAAGTATGACCTTGTTTCATACAATAGAAACATGCTTTAGACGTAGCTTTTGAATATGATGCATTTCTAACAATAGGTGCCCTAGTTCCTTTTTCAACCCATACTCTTCTATTTTTCATTTTAGGCTTTTTCAAAGGAACTTGATGATTTACAATATTTTGAGCTATAACAACTTTATCCTTAATATTATTACTTAATTCCTTTTCGGCTTTATCAAGCAAATGATTAAGTATATCAATGTCATATTCATACTCTTTACAAGATGCACATGTCATATTCTTATCATCATTCTCATCTATGCATACAATTTTCGTTTCTAAGGTTTCTTTTTCCTCAAAACATGTAATTTTCGTTTTTAATGACTCAATCTCCTTTTCGGATCTACTTAAACTCTTTTTCACATATTTATATTCATTTTTCAAGTCCTTAAAGGCACTAAACAATTCATTATATGCATTTTGCAGTTCATCATAATTATTTTCATCATCACTTGAAGATGAGTCATAATCACTTACCTCAAAGTCAGAAGATGTGTTGTCATTTGCCATTAAGCAAATATTGGCTTCAATTTCTGAGTCACTTGATTCTGAACTTGAATCACTATTGTCCCAAGCGATGTAGGCTTTCTTCTTGAAGAACTTTTTGCCTTTGTTTTCTTTAGTTTTCTTGTTTGGACATTCGGTCTTCATATGTCCTGTTTCACCACAACCATAGCATTTTATATTTACGGAAGTATTTTCTCTTACCTTTCATGAATTTGGTGAATTTCTTAATCATAAGACACAATTCTTCTTCTTCATTCTCCAATCTTCTTCTTCCTTTTTACTCTTACCTTTGGAAATTTCAGTTTTGAAGGCTAAGTTCTTCTTTTGATATTGTCCTTTCTCATCATTTAGCCTTCCAAGCTCAAGCTCATGCTCTCTCAACTTTCTAAAGAGCGCCACCATAGACATTGTGGCAAGGTTTTGTGACTCCGAGATGGTCGTCACCTTAGGTTACCATTTCCTATCCAAAGATTTCAATATTTTCACATTTAATTCATCAACGTCAAAAATTTTACCTAATCCGGTGAGATGGTTCACAATATGAGTGAAACGCTTTTGAACGTCAAATATCGTTTCGCCTTGTTGCATCCAGAACATCTCGTATTCTTGGATTAGGGAATTTTTTCGTGCTCTCTTAACGTCATCGGTACCTTCGTGGGTCACTCTTAGCATTTCCCACATCTCTTGAGCACTTTTACAAACAGAGATCCTGTAAAACTCGTCAAGGGTTAAAGTAGATGAAAGAATATTTCTAGCCCTAACATCAAATTGAGCTTTTCTATTTTCCTCCGCTGTCCATCAAGCAAATGGTTTAGGAATGTCTACTCCGTTCTCAGAAATTTTAGGAATATAGGGACCATTTAAAATAGTGTCCCAAACGCCTCTATCAACAGACTCTAAAAATATTTGCATTCTTACCTTCCAAAACGGATAATTTTGACCCGCAAAAAGTGGGGGTCTGTTGATAGACGCACCTTCGACAAAAGTTTGATTTTGTCCGGCCATTTTCAAAAAGTTTGAATGACTATCAAAGCAAGCTCTGATACCACTTGTTAGAATTGCGTAGCGGAATGTTTGCGTGAATGGACAAAAACCAAGAGGGGGGGGTGAATTGGTTTCTTAACAAAAATTAGGTTTTAAAAAATATTCCCCAAATTTTACTGATTAAAATACTGTGTAAACGTAAATAAGAAAAGGATAGAGTCTTACACAGGAGATTTATACTGGTTCGGATCAAAAGACCCTACGTCCAGGTGCTAATCACTCAAACAGAGGATTAACGTTGTCATTATAATCAAAGTTATACAAGCAGATTACAAATGAAAAAGATAAAGTAACGAAAACACCTCTCTTGAGTCTCACAAGAGATGAAGAACAACTTTCCCTAGAGACGGCACAACACACAATCCACTAAGAACTCCACTTAGTGATTGTCGCCGCCGTCAAAAAGAGGCGGTCGGAGCGACACGATGGTTTCGACCCTCTTGATTTTTGCGTTTTTTTGTTGGTGGTTACAACGCCTTTAGGTTGTCCGATAACCGGGCTAAACCTAGGGGCGAGGTTTTCAAAAAGGCGCTCTTGGATTGTCCGATAACCGGACTAGTCCAAAAGCTAGTTTTGAAAGGGTTCTATGGAGTCGCCACCGATGTTTTTACCGGAAACATCGGAAAAGGAGTTAAAAGGCGTTAGTTTTCGAAAAACCAACTTTGGTCGTTAGAACCAGAGTTGGGTAAGGGAGTTAGTTACGTATAAAGGAAGTGTTAGTTCCTTTATGACGCCCCTTTCGGGTTCCCTATGACAGGCCAACTATTTAAAAATATTTAAACCGGTGAAAATTACGCTTTTACCATTTTATTATGAGGAATTTAAAATTATGACTATATGGCCCTAGTATCTATTGCATAATTTAAAATTAAAGCGATAAAAGTAGAGAGGGAGAATATAAACCTCCGAAGCACGCTTTTATATTAATTCTTTAAAAAAATAGGGTGCTTTGTGGTAGCCCTTCACTCTACACAGCGTCGGGAACTTCTCGAAGCGCCGAAAAACACTCACAGAAACACTCAGAAGCTCCAAAAATGCGTCGAAGGGATTCTAGAGAGAAGATCTAGTGATTTTCTAGAGAGAAGGAGGAGAAATCTATGTGTGGTCTGTCCGAAATGAGGGAATGGAGCCCCCTATTTATAGTTTTTCGCGCCTGACAGGTCGAGACTGTCGTCTCCTCTGACAGGGTCGAGACCGCCGTCTTGTCAAACGAGACCGCCGTCTCGCCCTTTGCAGGTGGCGAGACCGCTGTCCCGGGAAGCGAGACCGCCGTCTCGCCCTTCGCAGGTGGCGAGACCGCCGTCCCGGGAAGCGAGACCACCGTCTCGCCATTCGCAGGTGGCGAGACGGCGGTCTCGATTTTGAGACGGCGGTCTCGTCCCCAAAAAGGCGAGAAACCTTATTTTTGTGCAGAAAATCCCTCCTATCCTAGTATGGGGCCTAATAGTCTCTCCTAGTGGCTTGTTAGGCTTCATCCATCTTTGAATAGGAGGTCTTCTACTCTTTATTTGGGGGTCGGGCAAGATTTGGGGTCTACAGTGATTCTTATCGCTTCTAGCCCACACCAGGTTCCAAAATCCCCTTTTTCCTCCAACAAACTGTTCCCTGACAATCACAACTCTTAACTTTTGTTTGAAAAAGGTTGTTCTATTTTCTGAGAGTCATAGAGAACCTTAAGTACATGAATTAGGGTTTGGGAATTGGGGATTTTCGAAACTTGGTGTATTGGGATTAGAGTTTTCGAAAATAGGTTTAATTTAAAGTTCAAAATCCAAATCTGACTGAAATAATCGATTAAATGAAGTGTTAATCGATTATTACAGAGCCAAAATCAACAGAACCCCAAAACGCACTGGTTTAATCGATTATCTGCCCTGTTAATCGATTAACAGGTGTGTTAATCGATTATCACAGTGAGCTTATACAGAAAATGGTTTTTCTCACTGTAATAATCGATTATCTGGTGATTTAATCGATTAAACCTGAGCCTTTTTGATAAATATGTGTTTTTGAAGCTTCTAAAGAGTAGATTATGTACCGGCTATCTTAGACTCTAATATTACAGACTCAAACTCATCAAAACAGAGTTATTACACAATAATACAAGTCTTCAACTCTCTAAGTTCTCTGTTCTTGAATCATCATCAAAATCATCAAGGTTCATATTCATGTAAGTTCAACATCAAGTCCTTGTATGTTCAACAATCCTTGCGTACCCTAGAGGCAGAGAACAAAAATATTACCCCAAGGCTCAGTATCGCCACCACTTGAGTCAGCAAGCATACTCACCCATTCTCCACCACATTGATTAAAGGAGAATAAAGGATACACAAAATCCTATCACCAATGATCATGGAATCCAAACCTCCACAATCTCAGGTTTCCAACAAAAAAAAGAAAAAAAGAAGAAAACCCTTGGATCCCCAGCGGATGTCCAAAAGAAAAGGCCACAACAAAGAAGGCCGAATAAAAATCTCTAAGTGGATCTCCTCATAAAAGTCTATAAAAAGAAGGAATAAGAGATTCCCATCCCCAGACTCCATAGAATAAGAGTTTCACAAGGACAACTCGCATCAACATCAATCAAGGAGCCAAGACTCCATCCCCAGAAAAGACAATTCAAAATCGGATCCCCAGGAAGTCGACTAATCCCCTGGTCGATCACTAAAAAGAAAAAAACTTCATCCCTAGTAGATCCCCAAAAAAAAAAGAAAAAGCCTGCGTGCATAAAAGAAATTAAAAAGTAAAAAGGTGCATGCATTATTAGGAAAGAAAAAGCAAAATTTCAAATCGCGAAAAAAGAGATAAATTGTGGAAAAAGTTGAAATCAAATAAAAATCCTAATTCCCCAGCGGAATAAGAGCGACGATAAGTCCGCTCATACTAGTAGCAAACAAGTAGTCAAAACTCCATTCCCTCAGGGGGAAAATCAAAATTAGATCCCCGGGAAGGCAATTAATCCCTGGTGGATCATCAAAAAGAGAAAAATCATCCTCAATGAGCCTATGGCAAAGGCAAATTCCATACTCACATCCTCAAAAGAGTCATTTGCCTATGCGTAGGCAAGATCTGACGAACAAAGAAGCTAACATCCCCAGAATCGGATATCAGCCTATTTAGAGGCAAAACAACGCAAGCACGAAGCTTTCACCTCTATTGAAACATCCGCCTACTCAGAGGCAGCATAATCAGAAATTTCATTCCCCCAACGTAATAAGAGCTTGACAAAGCTAGCTCACATCAACATCAAACAAGGAGTCAAAACTCCATTCCCCAGAGGGCAACCAAAATTAGATCCCCAGGAAGTCAACCAATTCCCTGGTGGATCGCCAAAAAGAAAAGAACTTACCCCTAGTGAGCCTACTGCAAAGGCAATCTTCAAAGTCATATCCTTAGTGAGTTGTTCGCCTGTGCATAGGCAAGACCTGGCGAACAAAGAGCCAACACCCCCAGAATGGGATATCAGCCTATTTAGAGGCAAAATAATACAGTCGAAAGCCTTCACTTCCAATGGATTCCTACCTACCTAAGAGGCATTCATCAAAAATCTCCGACAATCGACAAAGCTGGATGGCTATCAGAAAAGCCCAAAAATTCCCAGTAATCAGGAAGCTAGATGGCTATAAGAAAGAGCCAAAAACAAAAATCTCCGGTACACCGAATGACCACAAAAAAGTCAACAAAATTACTCCCCCATGGAGTCGGCGCATGAGCAAGAGTAGTAAGCTGCCACCACTTTCATCGTCCAATGGATCAGCTCTGTTGCAAAGGAGTATCCTGAGCATAATACCTTCATATCCACCGTCAGAAGGATCAGCTCCATAACAAAGGAGCATCCTGAAGGTAGGATTCACACACATCATCCGAAGGATTAGCTCCGCAGTAAAGGAGCATCCTAAGGCATCAAACCAGAACCATGGGGTCAGCTACCGCTTCAAAGGAGCATCCCGGGGTTTCCTATCCATCATCCAAAGGGTCAGCTATCGCATCAAAGGAGCATCCTGAGGGAAAAAATTCATTCGCCAGCCGAAGGGTCAGCTACGGCATCGAAGGAGAATCCTGAAGCTTCACACATACCACCCAAGGGGTCAGCTACCGCATTAAAGGAGCATCTTGAGGGAAAAACTCCATTCGCCAGCCGAAGGGTCAGCTACCACATCGAAGGAGCATTCTGAAGCTTCCACTAGTGGAAAAATAGCATTCTATGACGAGTTTTTATCATGGTCGTAGTCCACCCGTCATAATATGTAGCGCGGTGGCAATTTTGTAATAAAATCATAAACTTTCTATGTCGGGTAAATTTTAACCGACATAGTAAGTGGAAAGTTCACTTTCTATGTCGGTTAAATTTTACCCGACATAGAAAGTTCATTTTCTATGTCGGGTAAGATTTAACCGACATAGAAAGTGAACTTTCTATGTCGGGTAAAATTTAACCGACATAGAAAGTGTATTTGATGACGGGTGTTAGGGCAACCGACATAGTATCTTCTGTTTTACCCTGCTGCAACGCTCCATTTCATCACTTCACCCATAGCAGAGCTCCCCGTTCTCTCTGTCTCTTCTACGAACGTCATCGCCTGTGTACGTTTCTCCCCACCCAGCTTTGCTCGTCACGCCACCTGCCAACTCTGTACGTCGTGCCGCCTGCTGCTACTGTCGTTGGTGCCCGTCGCCTGTGTACGTTTCTCCCCACCCAGCTCTGCACGTCACGCCACCTGCCACCTCTGTAGGTCTTCAAGAGGTAAGTTTTCGTGCTTGCTTTAGCCATTGTAGGTTTACAATTTTGAATCTGGTAAGTAATAATGTTGTCAAGAGAGGGAAAGATCACGGGTGCCTTTAGCTAATTTAGAGATGTATTGTAAGTAGTTTAGTCATTTGAATGTGTTTCTGTAGGCATTCTTTCGTGATTTTGATTTTGAAAATTAGATTTGTATTATAATGTAGTTATTTCATTTTAAGTGAAAACTATCATCGCTTATGCTCACCCTAATGTGAGACAATACAGTTAGCCTTGATTGGAGTCAGTCATGAAATGATCCATTGTAGGACAGAACTTCCTATTGAAAGATTAAAATATCCAATCACGTGACATCGCAATTTCAGCAGAACATGTTGGATGTTATCATCCTCAAACTATACTTATATGTTGTGTTATGTGACAGAAGGTAACAATGGATCGGAGTTGGATCAATTATAGACGAACAACAAATGAATATGAGAGTGGAGTAGAACAATTCCTTGAATTTGCTAAGATGAATGTTCCGGATAATGATGGAAGATTCTATTGCCCTTGTGTTAACTGCTTGAATGAGCGAAGATTACCGACTGAAGTTATTTGGGAACATGTTCTTTGTGATGGTTTCCTAAAGAGTTACATAAAGTGGACATGGCATGGTGAATTATTAAACATGCCAAGTGTAGAAGACAAAGAAGAAGTTGATCTAGAGATGGATGATTAGCTGGAGGAAATGATTCGTGAGCTTGGACAAGATGCCTTCCAACATACACATGTGTACGAGAAGTTGTCCAATGATGCAAAAAAGCCTTCGTATACAAATTGTACTAAGTTCACACGATTGTCGGCGGTACTAAAATTGTTCAATGTGAAGGCAAAGAATGGGTGGACTGATAAAAGTTTCACAGAATTGCTTAAGTTGTTGAGTGACATGCTCCCTGAAGGTAACACATTGCCAACCCACAATTATGATGCTAAGAAGATATTGTGTCCAATGGGTATGGAGTACCAAAAAATTCATGCATGTCCGAATGATTGTGTGTTGTACAGGAAAGAATTTGAGAACTTTCACGAATGTCCACAATGCGGGGAATCACGATACAAGAAGAAGGATGGTGATTCTGACAATGATGTAATGAAGGGTACCCCGGCAAAAGTGTTATGGTATCTTCCCATTGTTCCAAGGTTGAAACGATTATTCACTAATGGAAATGATGCAAAGCTCACTAGATGACATGCAGATAGTCGTATTAAAGATGGTCAGTTGAGGCATCCGGCAGATGGATTGCAATGGAAAAAAATTGATTCCATCTTCCAGAATTTTGGTAATGATCCAAGAAACATTAGGTTTGGACTTGCTACAGATGGAATGAATCCATATGGAAATTTAAGCAGTAAACATAGTTCATGGCCTGTGGTGTTAGTTATTTACAACTTACCTCCGTGGTTGTGTATGAAACGTAAGTACTTGATGCTATCTTTGATGATCTCGGGTCCCAGACAACCTGGAAATGACATTGATGTTTTTTTAAGCCCATTGGTTGAAGAGTTGAATATGTTGTGGGAGGAAGGTGTTGATGTGTTTGATGGGTACATAGGTGACTTATTCAAGTTGTGTGCAATGTTATTTTGTACAATTAATGACTTTCCAGCATATGGTAATTTGAGTGGCTACAACACAAAGGGACATAAAGCTTGCCCGATATGTGAAGAAGACACATGTCACTATCAACTACAACATGGAAGGAAAACAGTGTACCTTGGACACCAAAGATTTCTTCCTTCAAACCATTCATATCGTAAATTAAAAAAATCATTTAACGGGTGTCAAGAAAATGATGCAGCCCCAACACCTTTAAGTGGAGAAGAAGTATATCAACGAGCAAGTGCGATTTCGTGTGAGTTTAGAAAGACGCAAAAGAAAGCCACAGATATATGGAAGAAAATGTCAATCCTTTTTGTTCTTCCATATTGGAGAGTTCTTGATGTGAGGCATTGTATAGATGTCATGCATGTAGAGAAAAATGTGTGTGACAGTATCATCGGAACGCTCCTTAACATTCAAGGAAAAACAAAAGATTGTGTCAATGCTCGTTTGGACATGGTTGAAATGGGTATAAGAGAACAATTAGCTCCTCAGCCTCATGGTAACCGAACATACTTGCCTCCAGCATGTCACACACTGTCTAAAAAAGAGAAAAGAAGTTTTTGTGAGTTTTTACGAGGTGTGAAGGTTCCATTTCGTTACTCTTCCAATGTGAAGAGACTTGTATCTATGAAAGATCGAAAATTGCTTGGGTTAAAATCTCATGATTGTCATGTATTGATGCAACAACTTCTACCTGTGGCTATTCGAGGTATCTTACCAGAGAATGTTAGATATTCCTTAACTCAATTATGCTTTTTTTTTAATGCCATATGTAGTAAAGTTATGGACCCGGATGTTTTGGATCAGTTAGAGAATGAGGCTGCAGTCATATTATGTCAATTTGAGATGTACTTTCCTCCATCATTTTTTGATATTATGGTTCACTTGATTGTTCATCTAGCCAGGGAAGTTAGAATCTGTGGTCCAGTTTTCTTACGATGGATGTACCCTATTGAGCGATACATGAATATATTAAAAGGGTATGTGAAGAACCAATATCGTCCTGAAGCATCAATTGTTCAAAGATATATTGCAGAGGAAGCTATTGAGTTTTGCACAAAATACTTATCAGAAGTTGAAGCTATAGGGTTACCTAAGACTCGTTACCATGGAATAGGTCTTGGTAGAGGAACTCGAGGTGCAAAAGTTGTGACAATGTGTCGAGATGAAGTACTTCAAGCGCATTTGTACATATTGAATAATAGTGAAGAAGTCATCCCCTACTTAAGTGCTCATAAAGACATGTAGACCCCTAATTTTGCCCGGCCTCTCAAAATAAAAGCTAGGGAAACTTCATACAGTTCACCCGGCTTCATATCAAAGAAAAACCGAGAAAGACCTCCCGCAACAAACACGGAGTTCACTCATTCACACGATAAAGGACAAAGGAGACTTCCTATACAGAGATAAAACTCGCCCGACATTTCAAATAAAGGCCAAGAAGACTTCCTACATGAAGATAAAGCTTCAACGGACACATATCGGCATCAACTGACGTCCAAAACAGGCAAGGAAAGCTTCCCGGAGTCCCGAAACGCGCGAAACTGGCCAGAACAGGTTGAGACGGCCGTCCCAGTTGGGACGGCCGTCCCAACCCCTTAAATCCAGTTGGGACGCGCGTCCCAAAGTTGGGACGGCCGTCCCAAACCCATTTTAAGTGGGACGGCCGTCCCGGCCTTCCTGGGGGTCCCGCTCTGTGTAAATTTGCCATTTGGGACGGCCATCCCAGTCCAGACGGCCGTCCCGACCCAGACGGCCGTCCCAAAGTGCGCCAGCTGCGAAAAACTATAAATAGGAGGCTCATTTGCCACTTTTTCACACCACAGACACTCAGAGAGCTCGAAACACTTTCTAAAACTCGAGCACTTGTCTATTTCTTTCTTTCTCTTGAATGATCTTTCCGATTGCCTTAAATAGGTAACAATCGGTTAAGGAATTATATTCCGGCATTCGATTCTTCTTTAAATTTTTAGTGGGGTCGATCTTGTATTGGTGAGGAGAGTCTCGTGTAGAGAGAGGGGTTGCCAAAACGCATCCTCATAGTTGGAGATTCTCAATACAAAGCTTGCTACGGAGGTTCTTTTCAATTCTCTTCTCTTTTATTGCTTTATTTATTGTTTTATTTAGCTTTATTTACTATTTATGTCATGTAGAGTAAAATCATGTAGATAGCTATTTTAATATCTCTTTTATTGCTTTATTTAGCTTTATTCATCATTTTATGCATATAACATAGAATAAAATCATATAGATAGCCATTTAATATTATGTAATAAAATAGGGTAATCGCGTAATTTCTTGTAGTCTTTATTTAAATGAATTAATCTGTCATAGGGAACCCGAAAGGGGCGTTGTGGGGTGCTAACACCTTCCCCACACGTAACTAACTCCCTTACCCAACTCTGGTTATAATGGCCAAGTGCGGTTTTTCTTAAAATCAACATTTTTTCCTTTTCCAATGTTTAAGGTTAAAACATTGGTGGCGACTCCATAAGAACCTCTTTTCGAAAACCTTTTAAAACAAATACGCGAGTCTAAACCATCTTTTCGCGACCGCTCGCATAAACGTTTCGAGACGTCCCCCAGGACGTCGAAAGGGACGGCGGCGACAGATGGCGACTCCACTGGGGAAGCTAGAGAGTTGATCCCATTTAGTGACAGATAAATTCAAACTAAGTAAAGATTTGAAATTACGCCTTTACCCTTCGTATGTTTTCTACTGTATGGCTTTAATAACTGCTGTATGATTATTTTCTGCAAATTGTTTGAAATATAAATTGCACACAAAACCCTTGCACACAACAGTCCCTCTATACCCGGGGGCAAGAGTGAATATCTATAAGGAGTGGGTGGCAGATACGATCGGTTAGTTGGCACACGGGGCTACTGCCGTTGTCGGAAAACCACCAACTCAAGGTGATAACTCTCTTCTTTTGGTCTAAGGGTGTCGCCACGGAGTTCCGTGCATGACCCGAGGATTGAGAGATTGAGAGGTCCCTATAATGGGGGCACCTTGGGGACCTTTGGCCTGGTGAGAACACTTAGAACCACCTAAACCAAGCACGTTTCTGCAGGAAAACCCTACCTCGTGATTAAATAAGCGTGGCTCTGCTCGTGGATGTATGAATTGTGTGTGCATACGTTTGCTGCATTTGTATTGATGCATTAGCATAGGGTAATCATATAACAGACAAAAAAATGAAAAACCCTAAAAATCATAAAAAAGTGAAAAACCCTAAAAATCATAAAATAATGAAAAAACCCTAAAGGGTCATAAAAAAAAATATAAAAACAAGTTAAAGAAATAAAAATACCTTTTTACAAAATTCTTGGCAAAGTCGTATCATTCATACCATATCATCCAATAAGTGGTAAAATTAAGAGATAAAATAATTACAGCATGCTCATCATTTTAATAAACCCCTAAAAAATGGGTCTTAGAGACGTTTTTTGGGAAAATTACTGGGCCAAATCGCCTACGGCAATTTGCAGCTTGGTTCTTCACCCTTTTCTCTTCGTTTTGACATGCTGTGCGTCCAAATCGGACAACCCAGTCAAAAGTTATGCCACTTTCAATATCTGCTGTCATAAAAAATATTTTTGTACTGCATGCATAAAGCACATTTATTCTAGGATGCATTAGATATCCTTAGACAATAGCGAAAGAGACCCAAGTGCGTTTATCACCTTCCTAGAAGAGATGAGTGCGCTAAGGTATGTTGGCAACCTTTGAAAAAAGGGAACCATCACACTGAAGTGGGTATGGTATTCCTTAAAACATAGGCTTTTGAGAAGATACCAAAACTATTGTCTAAGGCATATCTATCCCACACTGATCATTCATAATAAAAAAAGAATAATAATAAAAATCTTTAAAATCATTTAGAAGGTGGCTGGTCTTCCGCCCGTCCTCACTCGTGCTCAAAAGGCTAAGAAGATGGAACAACTAGAAGAACAAAACCGAAAGTTCACCGCTGAGCTTACTACGCTGAAAGAACAAATGGCTCAAATGTTAGAAATGATGCATCAACAGAATCTTCATCGAGAGGGTCCTCAGAATGGACAAGCCTCTCACCAGGAAGAAGAAGAGGAACCTCAAAATGAGCACGATCAATCTGATACAAGGGCAGTGCATATTCATGCACCAGAAGTATCAAAACAACAGCTGACTGCCCTTGAAGAGCGATTGAGAGCCATGGAGGGGCATAATTTTGATGTTAAAGAGGCGGCTGATATGTGCCTCGTCAAAAACATCCAATTCCCTAACAAGTTCAAAACTCCGGACTTCCCAAAATACATGGGAACAACCTGCCCAAGAAGCCATCTTACAATGTACTGCCGTAAGATGGCTGCACATGCTGATAATGAAAAACTCTTGATCCACTGCTTTCAGGAGAGCCTGGCTGAATCAGCCTTAAACTGGTATATGCAACTGGAAGGAGGGCAAATCCAAACCTGGAGACATATGGCAGATGCGTTTCTTCGTCGTTATAAATACAATATCGATCTGACCCCTGAAAGAGCAGATCTACAACTACTAAGCAAGAAAAACGATGAATCTTTTAAAGCATATGCTCAAAGATGGAGGGAATTGGCAGCACAAGTGGAACCTCCTCTGTCCGACAAGGAAACTACGTCCATGTTCATCAATTCTCTGACTGGTCCCTATTATAACAAAATGATAGGGAACACATCAACACTCTTTGCGGATGTGGTCACTATAGGAGAAAGAGTAGAGCAAGGTCTAAAAAGCGGAAGAATTGCACAACATACTTCCTCTAATTCCTCTACTCCTGACGTTAAAAAGGTTTTGGCCGAGAAGAAGGAAGGAAGCGTAAATGCCATCAACCTTGCTACTCCTTCTCCCTCTTCGCCACCAGCTGGGCAATCACGCAGACAAGAGAAGAAATTTACCCCCATTCCAACCTCTTATGGGAGTCTGTTGCCAAAACTGTTAGAGGCCAAGCTCCTAACACGTATCCCTCCAAAGAAGAAAGATCCACCTTACCCCGGTTGGTACAAGCTCAACGAAAAATGTGATTACCACTCAGGCGCTCCTGGGCATTCTGTGGAAGATTGCATCAACTTAAAATATAGGGTTCAAGAATTGTTGAATGCGGGATGGATTACCTTTGACGCATCTACTCCAAAGGTGGACGACCAACCCTTATCGAAGCCCGAGTAAAAGACGGGATAAGGGAGACCAGCAGATTAGGGCTCATCATTTTTACCATTTTTTGCAATAAACATAAAGAAATAATTCAAGCTTCCGATGTATCTCTCGTGATCCTCGCCCTTGATCACGAGATTTCTGATTAAAGTGGGCTTTATATATATTTCTCTTTTCATCAATACAATGAGGCATTTTCATAATATTCATATGCTTCTCATTCTTTTCTCTCTCATTCCAAAATAATTGAATAACATCTACACCCAAATATATACCATATAAACAGTCATGTCTGTGATTGAAAACTCTCTGCGGGATCTAAAAGCCGAAGGCGAATGGACTAAGTCAGACAGTGAGGAGGGGACCATTTCCCCGGACATGCAAAGACTATTGAAAAAATAAGCTCAATGGATATAGCCCAGGACGAGGGCTTGGAAAGGATGCTCAAGGAATAAGAGAGCCACCAGATTTTAAGGATAACCCTTTAAAGAACAACCCTACAAAAGAACAAGTTATACGATGAAAAGGGAAGTCTCCCCTCCGTACCTTAAAAAGACGATCTTCCGAAAAGGAGGGATATTAGCATCAAGGGCAGCATTAGTCATTAGATGTCCTTCTTCCGATTTTAAGGGACGTAAACCCAATGACTGTTAGAGATCACTCCTCGGGGTAGGCCCGAACCCCCGAGCATCTTTAGGGCACGCATTTCCCTTTGAATTACAAAAGAATGCTATTCTTACTATCTGCTTCTCTTCTAGCTAAACATTTCTATACCCCATTAAATAACCAATGTTTAGACAAACGTTTTGTTCCAAAATGCGTCAAAATGCCATAGACAAAATGAAGCCAAAGTTAACATGATTGATTAGCTAGAGACACAAATAAGAAAATCGTGTTTCGACAATGTTTGAGAAAAGAAATTATTATTAAAAGAAGCCCGTCAAGGTCAAAGACCAAGACAAAAAGATAAAAGGGCAAAATCCTAGGCAGACTAGGAAAGTTGATCAGTCACAAATAGGCAGTTGATGACGCCACATCATTAAAACAAAACGTTTGTTTAAACTAGCCTAAACACTGACCAACCTTGGCTAGCCATTCTTACAAAAACTATTATTTCAAAAAAAAAATCCCACTAAAACACAAGCCTTTGCAATAAATCCCTTTTCTTTCTCTTCTCTTGACCATTCATTGTAAAGCATTCAAGTAATTGACTGGGAAATGTGGAAATATAGTGATCAATAGGAGGATTGAAATCCCTAAGGAAAGGAAGAGGGGCATTGACATGACAATTGCTCTACATTCAAAAGAATTACTCTTCGGTTACAGCAAAGATCCGAGACGGAAAATCGGTACAGCTAATCATGTTGACAAAAGCACATGATGATGGAATTCAACTTAACAGAAGCTGAATGGGTTCAAAGCCGATATGACCAGCTAAACCTTATTGAAGAAGAACAGCTGAATATGATATGTCATGGACAAGCCTATCAAAGGAAAAGAAAAAAGGCTTACAAAAAAGGTCAACCCTCATATTTACCATAAGAAGGACTTAATGGTAAATAAGTTGCTTCCAGTCCAGAATAATAAAATTGGAAAATGGGCAGTGAACTATGAAGGACCCCTTGTGGTCAAATGAGCTTTCTCGGAAGGGGCTCTTATCCTCGTTAGTATGGATGGAAAAGAACTGTGACACCTAATCAACTCCGGTACGATGAAGAAGTATTATGCTTGAAGACATTGCTCAAGACCCGTCAGGAATGAAAATCCGCAAAGGACATTCTTGGGCAAAAGATAGGGTCCATATTCCTCGCTAGGATACGTCCTAGGCAAAAAGAAGAGGTAAAAAATAAAAGTATATAAAAAAAAACTAACTAAGAGCGATGGTTACTTTAGTCGAAAACCGAAAGGCGGCTAAGGTAGCATTCTTCCAGAAGCAAGCAGTCTGCACGATCTTCACTCTGAGCTCAGGCATCTCAACTGAAGCAATTAGGAGAACCAGGGAGCAGATATCATAGACATGACTGTATAAGCCTAAACAGTACAGCCAACCCTGACCACCCATTCTTCTAAATACCTTTTGAAATCCTTCTATAAAAGAAATAAAACTTTTGCTCATTTATCAATAAAATTCCCTTTCATTTCCTTTCTCTTGACCAAATATTATGGAAATGCCTCTTTATTGATAAATCATAAATATGCGCAAAGACTTTTTCTTAGGTAAAAACTAGGGTAGCCTACTAGATCGGAAGCCCCCTAAGATATTCTAGGCAAAAATTAAGGCAGCCCGCTAGATTGAAAACCCGTAAAGGGCGATCTAGGCAAAAGATAGGGCTAAAAACAAGAGATGGATAAAAAGAGAAGCCCATCATCATGATCATAGATAGGAGCCCATCGGCGTATTCATGAGAAGCCAACAGGAGAAGGCCAGTTACTTTCTAAATGCATCAAAAATAAATAAACATTAGATTGCATTTAGGACATCCACACACAAAATAGTTTCATAATACGACTTTGTCAAAATTAAGAAAAAATAATTTTCTTCAAACAAGAATATTAAACATGCATATAAGGAGGCTAGTCTCCATATTCGTGATTGAAAACAGGAGGCGCCAGAATCTAGTCTCCATATGAAAATCAAAATCGCAAAAGACAAAACCAAAAACCATTTCAGCAGAATAAGGAGCTTCAAAGAGACTAGCTCCAACCATCTACAACAATAAAAGAAGGTACATCAAAAACGGAAAAGAGCCAACGGAAAGACTTGATGATCCCCAAGCAGACCCTTGCCTACTCCAGAGGCAAAGCAAAAATTACTTCATGACTCATCCTCATCATCATATGAGTCGTTGACCATAATCATTTGAAGCCTCAATCAACATCTTTCCATCCAAAAAGAAGGAAGTCATCAAAACAGAAAAGCTAACGAGAAGGCTCAATTATCCCCAAGAGGATCCTTGTCTACTCTAGAGACAAGACAAAAAGATTACCTCACGACTCGAAGACATCACTGCGTGAGTCATCAAGCACACTCATTAGAGAGTCGCCGCCTCAAGGAGTCCATAAAAAAAAAAAAAAAAAAAAAAAAAAAAAACAGAGTCAAAATCCCCTACATCACTGGGGGGCAACAAAAAGAAGGAAGAGAAAAGCCTTTCATCCTCTAACAAAGGCCACTGCAAGCAAAGAGCCGATATCCCCAAGAAACGGGAAATCAACCTATAAGAGGTAATACAAGCAAAGCTTTCAAGAAACATCTACCTACTCAGAGGTATTATCAAGAACAAATATCCTCAAGTAGAACATCAGCCTATTCAGAGGCGAACAACAAGTAAAAAGCCTTCACCACTATCGAAGCACCCGCCTAATCAAGAGGCACAATCAAAAATCAACAAATCCCCAGTGGATTCCCGCCTAATCAAGAGGCACAACAAAATCCCCAAGTGGATCTTCGCCTAATCAAGAGGCACAATCAATGAGAGAATTCAAAATCCCCAAAGGATTCCCGCCTAAAAAGAGGCAATCGACAGAATCCCCGGCCAATACCGGATGGTTAACAAGAAAAGCCAAAATACAGCAATCCCTGGTAAAACCAGATGACTAAAACAGAAAAGTCAAAAAGAAAAATCAATTACTCCCCAGAGGCGCATGATCAGAGACAATAAGCCGCCAACACATATCCAAAAACCGGGTGAGGGTTTGTACTCATCAAAAGATTGACCGCCAAAAAGAGAATCCTAAGAGCCTTGCAAAACGAGGCTCGTCAGAGAGTTTAGCAAACGCGAACTCAAACATAGTGGGGGAAAGTACCCACAAAAATCTAGCAAATACAGACTCAAACCGGGTGGGGGTTTGTACTCACAAGAGCCTTACAAAAGAAGGTTCGAATCAGATGAGGGTTCATTCTCATCAAACCAGATAGGGGTTGGTACCTATCAAAACTATTCATCATCCGAAGGATCGGCTACCTCTCCAAAGGAGCATCCTGCAAAACGAAGGATCGGCTACTTCTCCAAAGGAGCATCCTGCAGACCAAAGGATTGGCTACCTCTCCAAAGGAGCATCCTGCACACCGAAGGATCGGCTACTTCTCCAAAGGAGCATCCTCCAAACCGAAGGATCGGCTACCTCACCAAAGGAGCATCCTGCACACCGAAGGATCGGCTACCTCACCAAAGGAGCATCCTGCAGACCAAAGGATCGGCTACCTCACCAAAGGAGCATCCTGCACACCGAAGGATCGGCTACCTCTCCAAAGGAGCATCCTGCACACCAAAGGATCGGCTACCTCACAAAAGGAGCATCCTGCGCACCGAAGGATCGGCTACCTCACCAAAGGAGCATCCTGCACACCGAAGGATCGGCTACCTCTCCAAAGGAGCATCCTGCACACCGAAGGATCGGCTACCTCACCAAAGGAGCATCCTGCACACCGAAGGATCGGTTACCTCTCCAAAGGAGCATCCTGCACACCAAAGGATCGGCTACCTCACAAAAGGAGCATCCTGCGCACCGAAGGATCGGCTACCTCTCCAAAGGAGCATCCTGCACACCGAAGGATCGGCTACCTCACCAAAGGAGCATCCTGCACACTGAAGGATCAGCCTCCCTAGCAAGGAAGCATCCTGAAGACAACAACACAAAATATTTATCATCCGAAGGATCAGCAAAGAGCAGCATTCGAAGGATGACCGGGCAAAAGGGTTAACTCCTTCCCCTACCAACTAATTTTATCGACATATCCAGCCGACCAATTAGCTAGGCAGGTGAAGGGGGGGCAGCTGTAGACCCCTAATTTTGCCCGGCCTCTCAAAATAAAAGCTAGGGAAACTTCATACAGTTCACCCGGCTTCATATCAAAGAAAAACTGAGAAAGACCTCCCGCAACAAACACGGAGTTCACTCATTCACACGATAAAGGACAAAGGAGACTTCCTATACAGAGATAAAACTCGCCCGACATTTCAAATAAAGGCCAAGAAGACTTCCTACATGAAGATAAAGCTTCAACGGACACATATCGGCATCAACTGACGTCCAAAACAGGCAAGGAAAGCTTCCCGGAGTCCCGAAACGCGCGAAACTGGCCAGAACAGGTTGAGACGGCCGTCCCAGTTGGGACGGCCGTCCCAACCCCTTAAATCCAGTTGGGACGCGCGTCCCAAAGTTGGGACGGCCGTCCCAAACCCATTTTAAGTGGGACGGCCGTCCCGGCCTTCCTGGGGGTCCCGCTCTGTGTAAATTTGCCATTTGGGACGGCCATCCCAGTCCAGACGGCCGTCCCGACCCAGACGGCCGTCCCAAAGTGTGCCAGCTGCGAAAAACTATAAATAGGAGGCTCATTTGCCACTTTTTCACACCACAGACACTCCAGAGAGCTCTGAAACACTTTCTAAAACTCAGAGCACTTGTCTATTTCTTTCTTTCTCTTGAATGATCTTTCCGATTGCCTTAAATAGGTAACAATCGGTTAAGGAATTATATTCCGGCATTCGATTCTTCTTTAAATTTTTAGTGGGGTCGATCTTGTATTGGTGAGGAGAGTCTGTGTAGAGAGAGGGGTTGCCAAAACGCATCCTCATAGTTGGAGATTCTCAATACAAAGCTTGCTACGGAGGTTCTTTTCAATTCTCTTCTCTTTTATTGCTTTATTTATTGTTTTATTTAGCTTTATTTACTATTTATGTCATGTAGAGTAAAATCATGTAGATAGCTATTTTAATATCTCTTTTATTGCTTTATTTAGCTTTATTCATCATTTTATGCATATAACATAGAATAAAATCATATAGATAGCCATTTAATATTATGTAATAAAATAGGGTAATCGCGTAATTTCTTGTAGTCTTTATTTAAATGAATTAATCTGTCATAGGGAACCCGAAAGGGGCATTGTGGGGTGCTAACACCTTCCCCACACGTAACTAACTCCCTTACCCAACTCTGGTTATAATGGCCAAGTGCGGTTTTTCTTAAAATCAACATTTTTTCCTTTTCCAATGTTTAAGGTTAAAACATTGGTGGCGACTCCATAAGAACCTCTTTTCGAAAACCTTTTAAAACAAATACGCGAGTCTAAACCATCTTTTCGCGACCGCTCGCATAAACGTTTCGAGACGTCCCCCAGGACGTCGAAAGGGACGGCGGCGACAAGACATTGTGAAGCGAAATAATCCACGTATGCCTAAAAAGTGGGTGATCACTAAACACAACAAGAGCTTTTTGAAGTGGTTTAAACATCAAGTTGAAGGTGACAATACAGCTTCTGATACACTAAAGTGGCTAGCATGTGAGCCAAACTTTGATGTGATATGTTGGGGTGGGTATGATATAAATAACTATTCATTTTATACAAAGGGAGAAGATGAAATAAGCACAATGCAAAATAGTGGAGTCATGGTGGTGGCTGAATCAATGCATTTCTCGAGTTCAAAGGATAAGTATCCGATAAGGGCGTTAATGGGCTACTTTGGTGTAATTGAAGAGATTTGGGTAATAGATTACACGATATTCAGAGTACCTATTTTTAAATGTAAGTGGGTTGATTTTAATACTGGCATCTTCACCGACGATCTTGGATTTACCTTGGTTAACCTTGAAAATACTCGTTATACCGAAGAACCATTTATCATGGCATCTCGAGCAAAACAAGTGTTTTATGTCACCGATCCCGCTAACAAAGGATGGTCGGTGGTTCTACAAGGAAAACCCATGTATACTTCTCATGAGAATGATGAATTAGTACTTGATATACCGGAGACACCATGTTTCTCTTCAAATATGCCAAACTTGAGTGTTAATGTAGAAATAGATGATGTGCATGCCATACGTTATGACCATATGGAAGGATTTTGGGAGAATGTTCCAACTTGATAATGTATGCACTTTTTTTAATGTATTATTTTTTAATGTATGCACTTTTTTGTTTATCTTCAGTCATATTGTCTAAACTAATAACTATTATTTTTTTCTTTGAACACAGATATGGCAGATTCATCTGGTACCCCTCCTCCTACACAGTCCCCCCCTCCTGCACAAGGTGGTGATCAGAGTCAGCCGTCTACCATGAAAAAGGGTAGGCGTGCTACACGGTTGAGGGACTTGAATATCAGTCGTAGCTCTGATCAGAAATTGCCTATCCAGTTTGACATGCAAACAGGTAGAGTCACAGGAGAGCACAATGCTAGATTCACTAGCTATGTGGCCTTGCTTGGGAGAAGCAAGGTTAGTATTCTTATTGAAGATTGGGACCATGTTCCAGAGACACTGAAGAACCAGATTTGGCAGAGTATCCTGGTACCTACTCTTATTGAGCATTTAACATGTATATATATTTAACTTTTTGGGAACTTCATGTTATTTTTATTGTGTAGGTCACATATGATGTCCCTAACACCACTTTGTTGAGGATAAAGTGGATCTCATATGCTGTGGAACGCTGGAGAGGTTTTAAGAGTGATCTGACTAATCGATACATATATGGGGCATTGAGCAACAAGAACCCATGTGACCAGTATCAGTTTTTGGATGAGGAGACATGGCATGCATTTCGGACTCAGCGATTAGACCCTAGGTTTCAGGTTAGCACATTTGTCATTTGTTTGCAGTCATTTTTTTTAAATAGAGGTTTTAAATCTGGTATTTAACATGGAATGAAATAGGCCAGGCGGCAGAAGGCACAGGATATTCAGAGAAAGAATATCCACCCCCACAGGTTGTCTCGTGGGGGTTATGAGAAATTGGAGGAGAAGATGATGAAGGAGACATCTTCAAGTCAACCTTCAGATGACTCGGTTGTGAGTTCTGTCACTCGCCCTTCACGCCATGATAAATGGAAGAGAGCTCGCCAGAACTCATCAGGGAATTACTTATCTGAGCAAACTAATGTTGTAGCTCAACGTATTGTAAGTAGCATATCCTAAACTAATTATATATGTTATACTACAATAGGCATATGTATTTGCTAAAAAATCCTTCCTTTGTGTTGTAGGATGAGTTGGTTGAGCAGAGCACTCAGGGATCATTCCACCCACATGGCCGTCAGGATATATTGGCAGTGGCCATTGGTACCCCAGAGCATCCTGGACGTGTTCGTGCTGCTGGACGAGGGGTGGGCATCAGACAGTACTTTGGTGCCCCATCCGTGGCAACTCCTACTTTGAGGCATCTGAATGAGTTGGAGTTTGAGTGCCTCAAACAACAAATTAGGAAGGAGATTCGAGATGAGGTGTACTCAGACTTGAAGGCAGAGTTATTGAGCTCAATGCGAGCAGAGTTGGCATCTTTGTCCTCTCAACCTTCTGTCCCCGCACGACAGGCATCCCCGATTCATGTCAGCACAAAGGAGAGTTGTGATGCTCCTGATAGAGGGGCAGAGGTTGCTCCTACTGACACTGCTGACTGTGAGTTGTATGTTGCGGGTCCTCCCGAGCATTTGGTGGCATACGGTACGTATTATATCTCTGACATGTATTTGGTACACTGTTAAGCATTATATAGTCTAAAATATTTTATCATTTGTTTACCTTAGGGAAAATGTATGCATTGGGGTCAACCATCCACCACCGGAGTATTGGACATGATATGATAAGAGTGGTGGTTGTAGATGTTCGGGATGCTGCTGCTCCAATCCCTATTCCCATCGAAGAGGTTCAAACAATGGGGACAGTACACTGGAAATTTTATCTTATGGCCAGTTTCATTAACAGGACCCATCCCAACACATGCACAGGTTGTGTCATGCATTTATCCCTTTTACTTATTATTTTTTGATAGGTTGATGTATATTAATGTTATTTATTTTTGGTACTTGTATAGAAAGAGGCTGAAAAAGCAAAGGAAGTTGTGCATGAATCACCACCACCACCGACTGCTTTACAGCGACTCGGTGCACTAGCAGCGACTATTGGGACCACTCCCATACAGTTAGATATGCCACCCGAAGTCGTATGCAGGACCAAGACGATCCCTTTTTTCTTACTACAAAGGGATATTTTTGTTATTCTCGCTGGTGCTGATATGCTATGTGTATCAGTGTTGCAGCTTTGGGAATTGTAAGTATATTTACATATTTTTTATATTCTCACTGTTACATTATTTTATAACTTTATTTATTTTCAATGTTGAAGGTATTTACATCGTTTGTGTGTTGAGAGGAAGATTGCCTTTATCTATGGATTTGTTGACCCTGTTTCCATTCAGTCCATTGGGAATAAAGCTGAAGAGGTGCAAACGTACTTAATAGAGACATTTCAAAATGGGGGCAAAGAAGTCTACTTAGCACCTTACTTGCATCAGTAAGTATACATCTTATAAATTAATGCACATTTATGTAAAACTAAAATTTTACTAATATTATTTCAACGTGCAGGGGTCATTGGCAGTTCATAATCATTGTTCCTCGGCAATTTGTTGTGATTCTCTTGTGTTCATTACACAAGAAGCCAAATGATTTGGATATTAGAAAGCACATAGACGCGTAAGTTTGGTTTTTTTAATTGTTGTATCATATGTGCACTTACACCAAAATTATTTGTCCTTTTGTAGAGCTTTGGAAGCTCACCTAAGGTTGCAAGGCCTTCCATCTCATGCTAGAAAGAAGTTGACGTATATTGCACCAAAGGTGACCAAACACCTCTTACTGTTGTTCAATTTGTCATTTAAAGTTAATCTGACATGTATTTAACTTGTAGTGTCCACGCCAACCGGGAAGCCATGAGTGCGGGTATTATGTGATGAAGCACATGCACACCATCGTAGCCAAAAATATTATTGACTCATGGAGGGAGGTAAATATACTATAATTAAGTCAAATATGCCAATTATGTAAATGGTTTCTAAATCTGAAATGTTTCAATATGTAGGAATTTACAGACTCATCTCCAATGAAGATTGAAGTGTTAGACGATATTAAAGAGCAGTGGGCTTCTTTCCTTTTAAGTATTCAATCTTCATAGCAAATTTGACTTGTAATAATTTTGATTGAATTGATTTAAGTTAGCAAATTTACATTCGTTTAAGTAAATGAACTGTCTGGAACTGAGGTACATATATTGATTTCAATATGTTTCATATGTACATATCTGTCTGGAACTATATATGAACTGTGCATATCTGTCTGTACAAGTGTTTGGATCTGTGAATATTTGTCTGGAACTGTGATGAATAGGCAGGTCTACTCGAAGAAAGGTAGCATCTGTGAAGAAAATGCAGGTACTGTAAAAAAAATAACACTTTCTACGTCAATTATGTAATTACCCGACGTAGAAAGTACTTTCTACGTCGGTTAATGACATAACCGACGTAGAAAGTTTAACATTTTCTGTCGGTTATAAACACAACTGACATTGATATCTCATACAATCACGGTTACTGTTAACCGATATAGATACTGGAGTTATAGAAAGTTAGAAAGGAAGACTTTCTATGTCGGTTATCAGTGTTAACCGACATAGAAAGTAAGACTTTCTACGTCGGTTCCTTGACTAACCGACGTAGAAAGTAAGACTTTCTATGTCGATTATCAGTGTTAACTGACATAGAAAGTAATATGACAGGTCATAATCAGTTATGATCGATCAGAATAGCTCTATGACCGATCAGAACCAGTTATGACCGATCAGAATAGCTCATAGAAAGTAAGTCTTTCTACGTCGGTTCCCCGACTAACCGACGTAGAAAGACTTACTTTCTATGACCCCCGTATTTATGTCACCGCTTTAACCGACATAGAAAGCCCATTTTAACCGACGTAAAAAGCCTTTTGTGCAGTAGTGTTCACACATACCACCCAAAGGGTCAGTTATCGCATCAAAGGAGCATCCTGAGGGAAAAATTTCATTCTCCAGTCAAAGGGTCAGCTACCGCATCGAAGGAGCATCTTGAAGCTTCACACATACCATCCAAAGGATCAGCTACCGCATCAAAGGAGCATCTTGAGGGAAAAAACTTCATTCACCATCCAAAGGGTCAGCTACTGCATCAAAGGAGCATCCTGAAGCTTCACACGTATCGTCTAAAGGGTCGGCCTCCGTAGCAAGGAAGCATCCTCAAGACAACATCAGATTGTATTCATCATCTTGAGGGTCAGCTACCGTATCAAGAGGAGCATCCGAAGGACAACCGGGCAAGAGGGTTAACTCCTTCACCCGTCAATCGGTTTTATGGCACATTAGCCCGTAATCAATTGGTCAGGTGAAGGGAGGCAGTTGTAGACCCCTAATCTTGCCCGACCTAGCAATAAATCCAGAAATCATCCATTTCGAAGATGGTCAAGACTTTGATAAGTCCCTAGTAGCTTTTTCTAGGTTCCATTTAGAATAAGGAAGGATTTCTGAGAAAATAAAAAGTCATTTTTGTTAGGGAAGTAGCGGATGGTCGTCCAGAAGAGGCAAACGGCCGTCCACTCTAATTTTCCAGCCATGGACGACCGTCCACTTTGACCAGATGACCATCCACCCTAAAAATGGGCCATGGACGGTCGTCCATGCTAAATAGACGGTCATCCATCAACATTTTTAGCCATGGACGACAGTCCATGATGGCCAGACAGTCATCCACTTTTCCTGGCTCGCTGCCCTATAAATAGGAGCCTCATTTCCTCATTTCCATACACTCCACACCCTTCTCTCATCCTATAAGCTCTCCTAAGACTTCGGGATAACTCTGAGCACTTTCCAAAGTTCGAGTAAGCTTTTTGATTTCTGTTTAAGGTAAAAATCGATTAAGGAAGTCTCCTTTTGAGAGATCCGACTCTCGGTGGGAAGGTATTTCCTCTTTTGCTGGTGAGGAGCGTGCTTGTAGAGCGAGGGGATTTCCAAAAAGCGTCCTCAAGTTTGAAGAGTTATATAAAAAGCTCACTTTAGAGGTTCCTTTCTTTATTCCTTCTCTTTTACTACTTTCCTTGTATGCATTAGATACTAGGACCATGTAGACATTTAAATTCTTCCAGTAGATAAATAAATAGGGTAAAAGCATAGTTTCTTTCAGTCGTTATTTCATAAATTAGTCAATCACAGGAAACTCGAAAGAGGCGTTGTGGGGTGTCTAACACCTTCCCCACACGTAACTAACTCCCTTATCAAACTCTGGTTATAATGGCCAAAGTTGGTTTTTTCTAAAACTAACACTTTTTTCCTTTTTCAATGTTTAAGGTTAAAACACTGGTGACGACTCCATCGAACCTATTTACGAAAATCTCGCTTTTAGGTTCAGCCCGATTATCGGACAACCTAAAAGCGTTGACCACTTTTTTACGAAAACACGAGTCATCAAAACCATTGCGTCGCTCCGACCGTCTCTTTTGATGATGACGACAATGAGAGACTTTATTCAGATGATGTTTATGCATGCATTTCCTTATGCATTTATTTTCTCTCTTATTTTTACCACTCCTGAAATGATGAGGGTATAAATGATTTGACTTTGCCAATGTAGACCCCAAATCTTGCCCAACCTCATAATAAAGACCAGAAGACCTCCTTTTCGAAGATGGACGAAGCCTAAGAAGCCATTAGGAGAGACTATTAGGCCCCATACTAGGATAGGAGGGATTTTTGGCTCAAAAATAAGGATTTTCGCCTCTTAAGGACGAGACCGCCGTCTCGGATTCGAGACCGCCGTCTCGCCTTGCACGGATGGCGAGACCGCTGTCTTGTTTGGCGAGACCGCCGTCTCGCCATTCCTGCAAGGCGAGACCGCCATCTCGACTGGCGAGACCGCCGTCTCGACCTTGTCAGACGAGACGGCCCATCTCGACCTGACAGGCGCGAATCCCTATAAATAGGGCCCCCATTCCCCTCATTTCCAACAAGTTCTTCCTCCTTCTCTCTAGAAATCTCTTAAAACTCTCTCTGTAGAACCCCTCCGAAGCATTTCCGGAGTTTCTGAGCGTTTCTAAGAGTGTTTTCAAGCGTTTCGAGAGGTTTTCGACGCTGTATAGAGTGAAAGGCTGCCGTAAAGCACCCTATTTTTAGGAAGAATTAATATAAAAGCTTGCTTCGGAGGTTTATATTCTCTCTCTCTCTACCTTTACCGCTTTATTTTAATTATGCAATAGAGATTAGGGTCATGTAGTCATAATTTAAATTCCGCACAATAAAAGGGTAAAAGCGTATTTTCCGGTTTATTTACTCAGAATAGAGGGCCTATCATAGGGAACCCGAAAGGGGCGTCGTAAAGGAACTAACACTTCCTTTACGCGTAACTAACTCCCTTACCCAACTCTGGTTCTAATGACCAAAGTTGGTTTTTCGAAAACCAATGCCTTTTAACTCCTTTTCCGATGTTTCCAGTAAAAACATCGGTGGCGACTCCAGAGAACCCTTCAAAACTAGCTCTTGGATTAGCCCGGTTATCGGACAATCCAAGAGCGCCCTTTTGAAAACCTTGCCCCTAGGTTCAGCCCGGTTATCGGACAACCTAAAGGCGTTGTAACCACCAATAAAAACGCGAAAATCGGAAAGTCAGAAACCATCGCGTCACTCTGACTGCCCTCATTTTTTACGGCGGCGACAGATGGCGACTCCGCTGGGAAAGCCTAGAGAGTTGATCCCATTTAGTGATGGGCCAGCTTAAAAATAAATAAACCAAGAAAATACCGCTTTTACCCTACCTTGTATTATAACATGTTTATTGTTTGGCTTTAATAACTATTGTTTGTTTATATTTATGCAATTGTTTGAAATACAAACTGTACACAAACCCTTGCACACAACAGTTCCCCCTATACCCGGGGGCAAGTGAGAAATCCATAGGGAGTGGGTGGCAGGTACGGTTCGCTGTAGTGATGGCCTTGTGCCCACCAGCGTGATCGGAAACCACCACTCAAGGTGATAACCTTCCTCTTTTGGCACAAAGACTGACTATGGCCTTAGTGCTAAGCATGGTCGGAAGGCTAGAGAGTGGGGACCCTATAATGGGGGCACCTTGGGGGCCTTAAACCTTGGTGAGAACAGTTAGAACCTACCTTCGCCAATGCACTTTTCTGCAGGAAAATCCTACCTCGTGATTAAAACGACTTCTCGCCTGTTCGTGGATGTTCGAATTGTGTGTGCATATGTTTGTTGCATTTGTTTGTTGCATAGCATAACCAAACAACAGAAAAATAAAAAAAAAATATTTTTCGCAATAAACACCCCTATCTCGGACAGTCTGCCTTTTAGCTAGCCTAGTTTCATGTTCTTTGTAAGCTAAGTAGTCACGCAGTCCGACAGAAGAGATAGGGGACGTTAACCAATTCTTTCGCATAAAGCCACTTTTTATCTCGGACAATCTGCCTTTTAGCTAGCCTGGTTTCAGGTTCTTTGTAAGCTAAGTAGCCACGCAGTCCGACAGAAGGGATAAAAGGCTATAAAATAAAACCAAAGTAAACAAAATAATAATTTTTTTTTTTAAAAATAACTTCTGACAAAGTCGTGTCATCCATATTACATCATGTCATGAGTAAAAGAAATACCAAGAGAGAAAATAAGAAAAATGAGAGCGCATTTAGCATAATTTAAAACAGAATCTCTCACGCATAAACATATCCATGTTAGTTCAACACTCAACATGCATTAATAAACTCTCTTCCGGGCATTCTAGAAAGTGGTTGGTCCTCTCCCCATCCGAACTCGCGCACAAAAGGCCAGAGCAATGGAGCACTTAGAAGAACAAAACCGAAAGCTCACTGAAGAGGTCAATACTCTCCGCGAGCAAATTGCTCAATTGTTGGAGGTCGTACGCCAGGGCCAGAACAAGGGCGAAGCCTAAACTGAACACGCCTCCCGCCACGGAGAGGAAGAAGAAGAAGAATACTTCTACGATGAAAAGGATGCTAAAACTGTACGCATCCTCACCCCAGAAGTTTCTAAACAACAAATCTCCGCCCTGGAGGAAAGGCTGAAGGCGGTAGAGGGGCACAACTTTGACGTCAAGGAGGTGGCAGACATGTGCCTGGTGAAAAATATCCATTTCCCTCCCAAATTCAAAATCCTGGACTTCCCCAAGTACGTCGGGATGACCTGCCCAAAGAACCACCTTACGATGTATTGTCGTAAGATGACCACACACGCTGAAAACGAGAAACTCCTGATCCACTGCTTCCAGGAGAGTCTGGCGGACACGGCTCTCAATTGGTATATGCAACTGGAAAGGGGGCAGGTCCAGAACTGGAAGCAACTGGCTGATTCTTTTCTTCGTCGTTACCGATACAACATTGATATGACCTCTAATAGGTCAGATCTCAGGACTCTGAGCAAAAGGGACGACGAACCCGTCAAAGCATACGCCCAAAGATGGAGGGAAATGGCCGCCCAAATAGAGCCTCCTTTGACGGATAAGGAGATAGTGGCTATGTTCATAGATTCACTAACAGGAGCGTACTACGACAAGGCAATAGCCAGTACCTCCAATCTTTTTGCAGATATAGTCACTGTGGGAGAAAGAGTGGAGCAGGGGTTAAGGAGCAGAAAAATAGCACGACCTTCTTCTTCCAGTACTTCGTTCAAGAAACCCTTCAAAAAGAGGGAAGAGGCCGTACATGCCATCAATTTTGCAACCCCCTCCTCCACTCCTCAGGCGGAGAGGCAGTCACAAAGAAAGGAGAGGAAGTTCGCCCCTATCCCCACCTCTTATGCAAAGCTGCTGCCTCAATTATTACAGGCCAACCTCCTAGCCCGCGTCCCTCCAAAGAAAATGGAGCCTCCCTACCCCGAGTGGTACAAACCCAACGAAAATTGTAGTTACCACTCGGATGCACCTAGGCATTCAACTGACAACTGTTTGACCTTGAAATATAAGGTCCAAGAGCTAATTGATGCCGGTTGGATAACCTTTGATGCCTCTGCTGCTGACATTGACGCCAAACCTCTGGCTAAGCCAGAATAGCAGAGAGGGAGGACTGGGAGGATCAGCCCTAGTTTTTTTTTTTCATTTTAAAGCTTTCTCTTGTATCTCCTGCGGTCCCCGCCCGTGGCCGCAGGAATCCTGATTAAAAGGGCATGTACATACATTTTCATTTTCATTAATACATGAGGCATTATGTCATATTCATTCTTTTCTCTCTTTTATTTATTATTCTTTCAAAAATAAATGAATAATAAAATCTATGACTAAAACAGAACCTAAAACACATCATGTTTGTGATTGATGAATCTCTGTGGACCCCGGAAACCGAGAGCGAATGGGTCGAATCCGACAGTGAGCAGGAGACCATTTCTCCGGACATGCAAAGAATGCTTGGAAAAAGAAGCACGCATTATATAGCCGCATCAAGAAAAGACAGAACCGTCAATTTGGGGGAAGGGGACGATGAGAAAAGGGTAAACATCGGCACCCAAATGGAAAGTAGTATGAAAAAGGGGTTGATACGGCTTCTAAAGGAATATATATATATATATATATATATATATATATGTATTCGCTTGGTCTTATCATGACATGCCTGGGCTTGACACAAGTATAGTAGAGCATCGGTTACCATTAAAAGAAGGGTTCCGACCTGTCAAGCAAAAACTCAGGAGAATCAAACCAGATTGGTCCCTAATGATCAAAGAGGAGGTACAAAGGCAACTGGACGCCAATTTCCTGGTAGTTTCCAAGTACCCAGAGTGGTTGGCCAACATAGTACCCGTCATCAAAAAGACCGGGAAGGTCAGGGTATGTGTGGATTATAGAGACCTTAATCGAGCAAGTCCAAAAGATGACTTCCCCTTACCGCACATAGACACGTTGGTAGACCATACCGCTACTAACACGCTTTACTCCTTCATGGACGAATACGCGGGGTATAACCAAATAAAGTTGGCCGTTGAGGACAGAGAAAAAACCTCCTTCATTACACCATGGGGCACCTTTTGCTACCGCGTAATGCCTTTTGGCTTAAGAATGCAGGGGCTACCTATCAAAGGGCTATGGTCACATTATTCCATGACATGATCCACAAGGAAATAGAGGTATATGTGGATGACATGATTGCCAAGTCTAGGAATGAGATGGACCACATTCAATACCTCAAAAAGCTTTTTGACCGACTCCGGAAATATCAACTTAAACTAAACCCGGCAAAATGTACTTTCGGAGTACGCTCAGGAAAACTTTTAGGGTTCATTGTCAGCCAAAGAGGAATCGAAGTGGACCACGACAAAACCAAGGCAATTTTGGAAATGCCCCCACCAAGTACAGAAAAGGAGGTCAGAGGTTTTCTAGGCCGAATTAACTATATTGCCCGTTTCATCGCACAGTTGACGGATAAATGTATACCCATCTTTAAACTGTTGCGCAAAAATCAACCAACGGTGTGGAATGAAGAATGTCAACAAGCATTTGATAAAATCAAAACATGTTTAACCAATCCGTCGGTATTGGTACCACCCGTTGAAGGCAGACCCCTGATCCTATACTTGTCAATACTCGAAGAGTCCATGGGATGTGTGCTCGGACAACAAGATGAAACCGGGAAAAAAGAGCGAGCCATTTACTATCTCAGCAAGAAATTTCTAGACTATGAAACCCGTTATACACCATTCGAAAAAACCTGTTGCGCATTGGTGTGGGTCACTCAACGTCTCCGGCAATATATGGCTCGGCACACAACATGGTTGGTCTCCAAAATGGACCCAATTAAGTACCTCTTCGAGAAGCCCATTCTGACTAGAAGAATAGCTAGGTGGCAAGTTCTCCTCTCAGAATTTGACATCATTCATGTCACCCAGAAATCTATTAAAGGTAGCCCCCTAGCGGATTATCTAGCCCACGGATCAACGGACGAATATCAGTCCCTACAAGATGACTTTCCCGATGAGCATATCATGCATATTGAACACGAAGAGACCAAAGAAGAGGCATGGACTATGTTCTTC
>OY731400.1:45122358-45144828 GCA_963425845.1 Sphenostylis stenocarpa
TTTTTTATTTGACGCTTTATTTTATAGCCTTTTATCTTACTAGTGCGAGAAAAGGGCTTTTACGTCACCCAATTGTCGTCGCATGTAAAAATATTCGACGTAAATAAAACGCGGTGGCAATTTTGTAAATAAGGGACAAAACTTTTACGTAAAAAGAGGTTTTTTTACGTCGCGTGCTGTTGGGATGCGCGACGTAAAAGTCTCTTTTATTCCCACCCTGCCACACTCCCTCGTCTCGCACAACCGGGGTTTTTGAGAACGACGACGAGAACGACGATAACGGCTACCTCTGCACACCATTTTCGAGCAGTTTTACAGTGAAAAACATCTATATTGTCGTGTTATTTGACGAACTTGATATTTCTCCCCGATTGGATTCGAGTTTGAAATCATTTTTCATCTACACTCGAGGTTAGTGTTCTATGTCATTACTATATGTTTACATTGAAATATGCGAAGTTATCACAGACGTCATATGGTATAAACCAAGAAGGAATCATTGGATTACTTTAAACGAGCCATGGTCTTACAGTAGAGGTGGTTATGCAATTGGGATCTATGCACCAGGTCGATGTTCTGAATGGCTAAACCTAAACTGCACTGGTGGTGATTCAGGAACAGAACCCTATTTAGCTTCACATTATCAACTACTTGCTCATGCAGCATCTGTTCAAGTCTACAAGAAAAAATATCAGGTTTTTCTTTAGCCTTGTTAGTTGCTGCCAGGGTTCAAGTATTTTACTTTGACATAACTCTTTCACTTAACATTCCAAACTCTTTACTCAGAAATCTCAAAAAGGAATCATAGGCATAACATTAGTGTGTTTCTGGTATACGCCATATTCAAATCACAAAGTGGATAAAGATGCTGCCAATCGAGCACTTGACTTCATGTATGGATGGTAAGTTCTTCACTGGATTCAAATATTAAGTATGACTCGTAACTCAAAAAATCATCATGGTTATCTTACTGAGAATGATTACAGGTTCATGGAACCATTGACATCAGGAAAATATCCAGAGAGCATGATTTCCCTGGTTGGTGAACGACTGCCAAAGTTCTCTGAAGAAGAAGCAAGACTTGTGACTGGTTCATATGATTTTATTGGACTAAACTATTACACCACTGCCTATGCTGCCAATGCACCCAAAACCAGACCTAATTATGATTCTGATTCCAATGTCAAAACTTCATGTAAGATACCTTCTTCCATCGTATATATGTTCATCTTAATTTTTTAAATAAATTATATATTTATTACTCACTTTATTTAATATAAATTAATCTTAAGCTAAAATTTAACGTAATACCATGATTTTTTTAATTAGTATCATATTATTTTATAACAATTTCATTTTTTTTGGGATAGATTCACGCAATGGAATTCCAATAGGTCAATCGGTATGTATACCATCACATCAATTTTTTACTTAATAATAATAATAATAATAATAATAATATTATTATTATTATTATTATTATTATTATTATTTATTTTTATATAACTTGATAATTATACTTGCAGACAGCTTCTGGTTGGTTATATGTTTATCCCAAAGGAATTAGAGAATTGTTGATCCAACACTATCTCTTCAAGAAGCTCTTCTCGATACATACAGAATTGACTACTATTATCGTCATCTCTATTATTTAAACTTGGCAATTAGGTAATGAATGGTTTATATTTATTTGTTATTATTATATTTAAAGAGTATTTTGTTTGAAAAAATAATTTGAATTAATTTTGTTGACTTTATTTAGAAGGGATGGCGTAAAGGTGAAGGGATATTTTGCATGGTCATTATGTGATAACTTCGAATGGGCTGATGGTTATGTTGGTATAAAAAGTGAAGGTGAAGGGATGACTTACGTCGCATATGGTATATGCGACGTAAATTTACGTCGCGTATTGGTATATGTGACGTAAATTTATGTCGTATATACCATGTGTGACGTAAATTTTTTGTTTTTTTTATTTTCGAAAGTTTTTACGTCTGTTTAGTGGTATATGTCACGTAAAATTACGTCGGGTTTTAATAATTGACGTAAATCTACGTTGGGCTAAAGGGTCCGACGTAAATTTACGTCTCCCGCTTTAACGTCGGACTTAAATACGACGTAAAAAGTCATAAATACCCGACGTAAAAGCCCCTTTTTGCACTAGTGTCTCTTCACGTCGAAGCTGCGTGGCTACTTAGCTTACAAAGAACTCGAAACCAGGCTAGCTAAAAGGCGGCATCGTCCAGAGATAAAATGTGGCTTTATGCGAAAGAATATTTATCGTCCCTTATCTCTTCCGTCGGAACTGCGTGGCTACTTAGCTTACAAAGAACCTGAAACCAGGCTAGCTAAAAGGCGGACTCGTCCGAGATAAGGGTGTTTATTTGTAAAATATTTTTTTGGTGATTTTGTTTTGTTGTTTGTTTATGCTATGCAACATACAAATGCAACAATCATATGCACACACAATTCGATCATCCCCGAACAGGCGAGACTTCGTTTTTTATCACGAGGTAGGGTTTTCCTGCAGAAAGGTGCATTGGACAGGGTAGGTTCTAACTGTTCTCACCAGGCTAAGGCCCCCAAGGTGCCCCCATTATAGGGTCCCCACTCTCCAGCTCGTCCAACCATGCTCGGCACTAAGGCCGAGTCGGTCTTGTTACCAAAAGAGGAAGATTATCACCTTGAGTGGTGGTTTCCGATCACTACCGGTGGGCACAAGGCCCTAACTGCAGCGAGCCGTACACGCCACCCACTCCATATGGTTTTCTCACTTGCCCCGGGTATAGAGGGAACTCGTAGTGTGCAAGGGTTTTGTGTGCAATTTATATTTCAATCAATTGCGTAAGTAGAAACAAGCAACGAGTTATTTGAAAGCCAAACAATAAAGCATGTTATAATACAAGGTAGGGTAAAAGCGCTTTTTTCTTGGTTTAATTATTTTTAAGCCAGACCCATCACTAAATGGGATCAACTCTCTAGGCTTCCCCAGCGGAGTCGCCATCCGTCACCGTCGTCAAAAAAGAGAGGCGGTCGGAGCAACGCGATGTTTTTTTGACCCTCTTTATTTTCACGTTTTTCTATTGGTGGTTACAACGCCTTTAGGTTGTCCGATAACCGGGCTAACCTAGGGGCGAGGTTTTCGAAAGTATCCCTGGGTTGTCCGATAACCGGGCTAACCCATGGATTTATTTAATTTGGGTTCTATGGAGTCGCCACCGATATTTTTACCATAAACATCGGAAAAGGGGTTTTAAAAAGGCGTTGGTTTTGAAAACCAACTTTGGTCATTCGAACCAAAGTTGGGTAAGGGAGTTAGTTACGTGTAAAGGAAGTGTTAGTTCCTTTACGATGCCCCTTTCGGGTTCCCTATGATAGGCCGGCTACTTTGAATAAATAATTAAACTGGAAAAATGCGCTTTTACCCTTTTATTATGCGGAATTTAAGTTTATGACTACATGGCCCTAGCTTCTATTGCGTAATTTAAATGGCAGTAATAAAAATAGAGAGGGAGAATATGCACCTCCAAAGCAAGCTTTTATATTTCTTTAAAGAGAGGGTGCGTTTTGGCAACCCTTCACTCTACAACTCTCGAAACTCCGGAAATGCCTCGGAGGGATTCTAAAGAAGATTTAGAACGCTCGGTTTATGCCTAGAGACACTCGAAACTCCGGAAATGCCTCGGAGGGATTCTTAGAGAGAGAAAGTCTAGAGAGAAGGGAGAGCTATGTTGATTCCGTGTGGAAATGAGGGGGGAGGACCCCTATTTATAGTTTTCGCGCCTGACAGTCGAGATCGCCGTCTCCTTCGACGGGGTCGAGACCGCCGTCTGGAAAATCCAGGCCGCCGTCTCGTTCATGGCGAGAGGGTCAAGACCGTCGTCCGGATAATCCAGACCGCCGTCTCGACTAGCCGAGAATCGAGACCGCCGTCCGGAAAATCCGGACCGCCGTCTCGACCTTTGCAGGTGACGAGACCGCCGTCCGGACAATCGAGACAGCGGTCTCGTCTCGGCGTTGAGACGAGACGGCGGTTTGGTCCTTCCAGACGGCGGTCTCGTCCCTTCGAGGCGAGAAACTTTATTTTCGGGCCAAAAAACCTTCCTATCCTTGTACGGGAGCCTAATAGTCTCTCCTAATGACTTGTTAATCTTCGGTCGTCTTCAAATAGGACGCTTTCGACTTTATTTGGAGGCTAGGGCAAGATTTGGGGTCTATAGTTAAGAAAGATATCACCGGTGTTTTATCTTGGTTCACCCAATACCAGGGCTACGTCCAGTCTCCGGCCAAATTCCAGCTGGATTCCACTAGATCAAATGTTTTACAGATTTACAATCTTACACTTAATCTACCACAAGAACCAAATTCCAGTTCCCGCACTCAACCTCTCACCAAGAACCAAATTCCAGTTCTTGATAACCTCTACAACCAAATTCCAGCTGCAGAGAAACCGTGCCTAAATTCCAGGCACCAAACAATACAAAAAGAATGAAAAAAAAATGAAAAAGAAGAAACTAGAATGCTCAAACCAGTTTATGCAATTACTGCAGTAAGTGTTTCTTCTTTAAAACAAATCAAGTTGCCTCAAGAAAGATTTTCAAAGAACTTCTCAAAACAAATCAAGTTTCCAAATTTTGACTCACGTTTTTTAATGTGGTGTTACAACGCCTTTAGGTTGTCCAATAACCGGGCTGGACCTAAGGGCGAAGTTTTCGAAAAGGGTTCTTATGGAGTCGCACCGATGTTTTTACGGAAACATCGGAAAAGGAAAAAAGAAGGCATTGGTTTTTAGAAAAACCAACTTTGGCCATTATAACCGTAGTCGGGTAAGGCGGTTATTTACGCGTGGGGAAGGTATTAGCACCCCCACGACGCCCCTTTCGGGTTCCCTATGATGGGCCGTTTATTTCATAAGTAAACCTTAAAATGACGCTTTTACCCTTTTATTTGCGGAATTAAAAAATAATGTCTACATGGCCCTAGCAGCTAATGCACATATAAATGTAAGAAAATAGCAAGTAAAAGAAGGATAGCAAGTATGAAAACCTTTGAAGTAAGCTTTCGGGATTAATATTCTTGAAATAGGAAACTTTTTGGAAGTCCTTCACTCTACAACGTTGATCGCTCTTCCTCGCAACGCTAGAATAATCTCTAAGAATACTAAGAAGCTCTGGAATTGATTCGGAGGGATTTAGGAGAAGAATTTGAAGAAATTGAAGAAGGAAAGGTTTGAGAACTGTGTGAAAAAAAGGGGAACGAGCCCTCCTTTTATAGGGATTCGTGCCTGTCGAGTCGAGACGACCGTCTCACCAATCGAGAAGGTAATCTCGATTTGATAAATGGCGAGAAGGTCATCTCGCCAAATGGGAAGACGGTCTCGCCATTGGCAAGTGGCAAGACGACCGTCTCGCCAAACAAGACGACGATCTCGCCCTTTGCGATGGCGAGACAAGTGGTCGCTAAGTGAGACGGCGGTCTCACTAAGCGAGATGGTGATCTCGACCTTCTAGGTGGTCCTCTCTATTTTTTTGTACAAAAAACCTTCCTATTCTAATTTGGGGCCTTTTGGTCTATCCTAGGGACCTTCTAGGCCTTGCCCATCTTCGAATTGGAGGTCTTCTACTCTTTATTTTGAGGCCAGGTAAGATTTGGGGTCTATAGTCGTGAAGCGATGGTTTGTGACTCGCATTTTCATAAAACAATCTGGTCATCACTTTTAGGATGTTTGATAACTGAATTACCCTTAAAAGTGAGGTTTCCGCAAAATGAGTTATATGGAGTCGCCACCAATGTTTTAACCATAAACATTGGAAAAGGATAAAAAAGAAGGAGTTGGTTTAAGAAAACCAACTTTGACCATTATAACCAGAGTTGGGTAAGGGAGTTAGTTACGCGTGGGGAAGGTGTTAGCGCCCCACAGCGCCTAGTTTGGGTTCCCTATGATGGATTAATTCATAAAATAAAGATCTAGAAATTATGCATTTACCCTATTTATTGATTCGCAGTATTTATTAAATATCTACATGACCCTAATTTCGAATGCACACAAAGGAAAGCGATAAAAGAGTAAGGGATTGAGAAAAACCTCCAAAGCGAGCTTTTATAAATCTTTAAACTTGAGAACGCTTTTTGGCGGTCTCCTCCCACTACACGAGCACTCCTCCTTCGAACAATAAAATTATTAAACTGCCGAGAGTCGGATGTCTCAAAAGGAGACTTCCTTAACCGATTTTGCCCAAATGGACTATCGAAAAGACTACTCGGTGCCTAAAGGTTTCTAGAAACGTCTCTAGGTATGAGAAGGTGTGTGGAAGTGTTCATAAGTGTGTGAAAATGTGAGAAATGACGTCCTATTTATAAGCATGCTCACCCAAGAGGTCGCGACGACCGTCCCGAATTTTTTTAGGTAGGACGATCGTATGGGATTTTGGGACGGTCGTCCCAAAATTCCTAAGAGGGTGGGATGACCGTTTGGAATTTGGGACGATCGTCCCAAACCACCAAGGAAGGTGGGACGATCGTCTGGAATTTGGGACGGTCGTCCTGACTTCTCTAACAAAATTTTATTTTTTTATTCTCTAAGAAAACCCTCCTTTTCTTAAATGAAGCCTAGTGGACACTACTAGGGACCCTATGAAGCCTTGTCCATCTTCAAAACAAAGGATTTATAAGCTTTTTTGTATGGTCGGGAAAGGTTTGGGGTCTACAAGGATGAAGGTTGATAATTGGTAATGACATCCTCATCAAGATAGATTGAAGATTGGTATGGTCATTATGGCGAGTTCTCAAATGGCTTGGAGAGTGCGTTGAATGAGGATCAACTTGGAGATGGACAACATTGTTTCAAGGGCAGGTTCCACCCATTCATTAGCTTAGTTACCATCGGTATCCAAGGTACTAATAATGTCAAAAGATATATGTAAAGAAGTATTTGAGATATCAATGTAATTATTTTCATTTGTTTCTCGAGTTTGAAGAAATTTTTCATAAAAAATGACATTATGAGAGACTTTAATATTATGAGTTTTAAGATTGTAAACAATGTAACCTTTGGTGTTTTGTTTAAAACCAAGGAAAATACTATAATTAGCTCGACTATCAAATTTCTTCCTATTAGTGGTCAAGGTACTAACATAACATTGACAATCAAACACACAAATATCTCTCAAATCATAATGTTTACCATAATGTTTTCCAAAAGGGGTAGAGTTTTAAATAAGGGGAGTATAAGCATGTGACCTCAAAAGAACATGTGACCTCACATTACTATATTGATCACTTAATCCCCTTAAGAATTGCATAGCATGATCTTCACACTTTCTTTGTGCGATTAAAGAGGTCATACCATAGTTGCACTTAGTGTTATAAGAACAACTTAGATCAAGACAAAAATTCTTAAGCTCATCCCAAATAACCCTTAACATGGGAAAATATTTTGTGAAGGAGTTATTTTGTGTTGATTATCATGTTCTTTATACCATCACCATTATAACCCTTTCCCATTCTGATGGTGAAGGAGTTATTGGATGAGTTACAATGACTTTTTATTTTTATTTTTTAAATTGATTTACAATCAACATATCATCAAATCTATTTGGCTATGAAAGATATGTCTAAAACTATTTTTTGCACTATAAACAATAATTTCAAATTTTTGGTTATGTCATTTGGGTTTATTGATGTCCATTCTGAATGATTTTGTTTTCGTATTCATTTAGGCAAGTTTTTTTTTTTTTCAGATACTAGTTTACAGTTCTGATTAAGGCACCCATATTTCTCCCTTAAGTCAACTGATGCAACTACTTAATTTTAATCAATCTTGTGTCAAGTTTTCCAAGTACCATTTTGGAGTATCTTAGATTGAGTATTTGGGACATATAATTTCTAAGACAAGAGTGGCTACCGATCTTACAAACTTACGAGCCATTGCAAATTGGCCCAATGGCCATTCTCTCACTCAGTCGAGATGATTTTCTTGGGCCTAATAAGTTATGTAGACCCCAAATCTTGCCCGACCTCAAAATAAAGAGCAAAAGACCTCCAATTTGAAGATGAGCAAGGCCTAAAAGGTCCCTAGGATAGACTAATAGGCCCCATATTAAAGTAGTAAGGTTTTTTTTTATACGAAAAAATAAAAAATTCCACCTGGAGGGCTGAGACCGCCATTTTATTTGGCGAGACGGCCTTCTCACCATTAGTCAAGGACGAGACCGTCGTTCCGTTTGTCAAGGGCGATACCCCTTCCTTTTCATAGCATTCTCGAACTTTCCCTTCTACAACTTTCTCCCGAAAGGGGCGTCGTAGGGAAGCTAATACATTCCTTACATGTAACTAACTCCCTTACCCAACTCTGGTTATAATGGCCAAAGTTGGTTTTTTAACACCTTCTTTTTCTTCCTTTTCCAATGTTTCCGAGATAAAACATTGGTGGCAACTCCAGTAACCCTTTTTCAAAAACCTCGCCTTTAGGTCCAACCCGGTTATCGGATAACCTAAAGGCGTTGTAACATTACTTTAAAAAACGTGAGTCGAAGCGGAAACCATCGCGTCGCTCCGATTGCCTCTTTTGACGGCATCGACAGATGGTGACTGCATTGGGAAAGCCTAGAGAGTTTATCCCATTTAGTGATAGGCCAGTTTAATAAATAAACTTACAAATTTTTCCTTTACCCTGCCTTGTTTTATAACATGTTTTATTTGCTTGGCTTTAATAACTGTTGTTTGCTTATTTTACGCAATTGTTTGAAATACAAACCGTACACAAACCCTTGCACACAACAGTTCCCCCTATACCCAAGGGCAAGTGGGAAATCCATAGGGAGTGGGTGGCGGTACGATTTGTCGTAGTGAGGGCCTTGAGTCCACCGGTATGGTCGGAAACCACCACTCAAGGTGATAACCTGCCTCTTTTGGCACAAAGACCGACTACGGTCTTAGTGCCATGCATGGTCGGAAGACCGGAGAGTGGGGACCCTATAGGGGGCTTGGCCTTGGTAAGGAAAATTAGAACTACCCTGAATATGCACTCTTCTACAAGAGACCCCTACCTCGTAATTAAAAACGTCACCCCGCTTGTTCGCGCATGAGTGAAATTTTGTGTGCATTTGTTTGTTGCATTTGATTGCATAGCATAACCATACAACAGATAAAAAATAGAAAAACCACAAAAATATTTTTGCAATAAACACCCTTATCTCGGACGATCTGCCTGTTAGCTATCCTGGTTTCAGGTTCTTTGTAAGCGAACTAGCCATGCGAGTCTGACAGAAGAGATAAGGGACGTTAAAATTATTCTTTCGCAATAAACCATTTTATCTCTGGACAGTCTGTCTTTTAGCTAGCCTGGTTTCAGGTTCTTTGTAAGCTAAGTAGCCACGCAGTCCGACAGAAGAGATAAAAAAGGTTATAAAATAAAACCTAAACAAATAAAAATCAAATAAATAAGCCCAATAAAACAAAATTGGGATCTTGTTCATAAAACGATTTTTGACAAAGTCAAATAATTCATATCGCATCATGTCATAAGTGGAAAAACCAAGAGAGAAAATAAATGCATAAGAAAAGTACGCATAAGCATCATCTAAATAAAAACTCTCATGCATAAACACATTCATGCTAGGGGGCATTAGATATCTCTAAGACAAAGTTGAAAGAGACCCTGAGCACATTTGTAACCATCCACTGGGAAGGGACAAATGTGCTAAGGTATATGGTGATCTTCGACGGGAAGGAACCATTACACCAAAGTGGGTATGATACTCCACAAAGCGTAAGCTTTAAGGATGATGCCTAAGTCATTGTCTTAGAAGATACTAATCCCACACCTATCATTCATTTTTATAAATGAAATTCTTGGGCATCTTAGAAAGTGGTTGGTCCTCTTCCTATCCGAACCTCGTGCGCAAAAGGCAAAAGCTATGGAGCATTTGGAAGAACAAAACCGCAAACTCACCATCGAGGTTAGCACCCTCCGGGAGCAAATGGCGCAATTAATGGAGGTCATGTGCCAACAAAGCCAAAACAAAGGGGAAACTCATGGCGATCGCGCCTCTCGCCATGAGGAAGAAGAAGGAGAGGAGTTCTTCTTCGAGCGGAAAGCCCCTGTACAATCTAACGCCAGGGCGATGCACATCCACACCCCCGAGGTGTCCAAGCAACAAATCTCCGCCTTGGAGGAAGGGTCGAAGGCGATCGAGGGACACAAATTTTACGTCAAAGAGGCGGTAGACATGTGTCTAGTGAAGAACATCCAGCTTCCGCCAAAATTCAAGGTCCCGGAATTCCCTAAGTATGCCTGGAGTGACTTGCCCCAAAAGTCATCTTATGATGTACTATCGTAAGATGGATGCACATGCTGAAAATGAGAAAATCCTAATCCATTGCTTCCAGGAGAGCCTAGCTGACTCAGCCCTCAACCTGGTACATGTAGCTGGAAAAGGGGCAAGTCCAAAACTGGAAGCAGCTAGCGGATGCCTTCCTTCGTCGTTACCCATATAACATCGATCTGACTCCAGATAGGTCATATCTTAGGACTTTAAGCAAGAGGAACGACGAGTCCTTCAAGGCATATGCCTAGAGGTGGAGGGAGATGGTTACCCGGATAGAGACCCTGTCGACGGACAAGGAGACGGTGGCTATGTTCATAGACTCATTGACGAGGAGCTTACTACTACAAGGCAATAGCTAGTACATCCAACTTTTTCTCGGACATAGTCACCGTAGGGGAGAGAGTGGAGCAAGGATTAAGAAATGGGAAGACAGCGCAATCTTCCCCTTCCAGCTGCCTAGTTCGTAAAACCCTCCCGCAAGAAGAAGGAGGAGGTTGTGCACGCAATTAACCTCGCTACTCCTACTTTCGCTCCACAAACGGTTCGGAAGCCGCGCAAAAAATAGAGAAAATTCACCCCTATCTCAACCTCCTACGGGAAGTTGCTGCCTCAGCTGCTAGAAGCCAAGCTCCTGGAATGTTGATAGCTGTTCCGCAAGCGTACAAAGTATCGCGTAATAAAAAGTTATCGTTCCCACAAAGATTATGCCCAAGTACCGGTACACAGTGATTCAATTATCTAAACAAATCGTTTCAAATAGAATATATTGCAAAATGAATAGAAAACCAAAAACTATTTACAAGAGACTCAAGGTGAAAACTTTCTTAGGAGTCGGTAGGTTTATATGTTACGTATTCAATTTAAATCAATTCGTTTCCCATTATTTAACTTCTATTTCTAAGGTGAATTTTCCTTAATTGATTAATGTATTCCTCTCGAAACCCTACTAACATACCTAATTACCGAAGAACAACGTTCAATTCGTTAAGTAGATCCTTTAGGCTTTATGAAAATTCAATTTCCCCTCAAAGAGTTTTGTCTACTTTCGTAACCCAAATCCCTAGGTTCAATTCCATGCTTTTCTAATGATATATCGATCTCTCAATCATCCACATCATTTAAATTCATCTAACCTTATCTCTAAGCCATTAGAAGCTTTAGGTTCTCATGGAAATGAATAGAAAACAGGAATTCAATAACAGAGAAATTCAAAGTATTCAAAATTGATACATAAACATATTCCCCCTAATCCCAAGAATGAGATTTAGTGTGCCATAGAAATGATGATTACAATCCACAATACAATAAATCAAACCCTAACATAAGAGAAAAGTAGAAATGAGACAGGAAGTTAGAGAATAGAAGAGAAGTTCTCACTATCTCCTCTCGTAGCTTCCTCAATTTCCCTCTTGATAGAAGAAATCGTTCTCCCTCTTTTGCTCTGGTTTTCTTCAATTTTCTTTTTGGAAAAAATGCCTCTCGTCTTCGTTTCTCTCTTTGTGCTCCATAACTTCTTTTTTTATATCTTTTATGCTCAAAAACCGCTCCTCTAATTCAGGGATGTAGAAGAACCCTAATTTTGTCCGGCCTCTCAATAAAGGCCAAGAAGACTTCCTATCTAAAGATAAAGCTTCGATGGACGTCTATCGGCATCAATCAACATCCGAATAAAGAAAAGAAAGCTTCTCGGGAGTCCCGGAAGACAAAATCTGGCCAAAACAGTCGAGATGGCCATCCCGGAAGTCGGGATGGCCATCCCAGTCAGCCCAGACGGCCGTCCCACATGCCGGACGCCCGTCTCAGCCTGGCTTTGTTGCTTGGGACGACCATCCCAGATCCCAGACGGTCGTCCCGGCCTCCCAGACGCCCATCCTCGTTTTCCGCACCCCGACGGCCGTCCCGAGCTGCCAGGCTGCGAAAACTATAAATAGGAAGCTCATTTGAGCATTTTTCACACTCCAAACACTTGTCTTCTCTCCCTCTTTCGAATGAACTCTCTGATTGCCTAAAAAAGGTAACAATCGGTTAAGGAAGATTCTTCCAACATTCGATTCTTCTTAAATCAGGGAGGAGAGTCTTTGTAGAGCAGGGGATTGCCAAAACGCATCCTCACAGCTAAAGATTCGCAATAAAAAGCTTGCTACGGAGGTTCTTTTCACTTCTCTTCTCTTTTATTGCTTTATGTATGCAATAGAAAATAAAATCATGTAGATAGCCATTTTTAAAATATTGTACAATAAAATAGGATAATAGTGTAATTTCTCTTAATCTTTACTTTATGAATTAATCCGTCATAGGGAACCCGAAAGGGGCGTTGTGGGGGTGCTAACACCTTCCCCACACGTAACTAACTCCCTTACCCAACTCTGGTTATAATGGCCAAGTTTGGTTTTTCTTAAACTCAATATCCTTTTATCCTTTTCCAATGTTTATGGTCAAAACATTGGTGGCGACTCCATAAGAACCCTTTTGCGAAAACATTGCTTTTATTAGAGGATAGTTCAGCTTGTTGAGCACCTCTGAAGCAATGAACACCTTTTTAAACAAACGCGAGTCTAAACCATCTTTTCGCGACCGCTCGCATAAATGTTCGAGATGTCCCTAGACGTCGGAACGGACGGCGGCGACAGATGGCGACTCCGCTGGGGAAGCTAGAGAGTTGATCCCATTTAGTGACGGATAAATTCAAACTAAGTAAAGATTTGAAATTACATCTTTACCCTTCTTTGTATGTTTTATTGTATGGCTTTAATAACTACTGTATGATTATTTTCTGCAAATTGTCTAAAATATAAACTGCACACAAAAACCCTTGCACACAACAGTCCCTCTATACCTGGGGGCAAGAGTGAATACCTATAGGGAGTGGGTGGCAGATATGACCGGCTTGTTGGCACACGGGGCTACAACCGTTGTCGAAAAACCACCAACTCAAGGTGATAACCCTCTTCTTTTGGTCCAAGGACGTCGACACGGAGTTCCGTGCATGACCCAAGGACTGAGAGATTGAGAGGTCCCTATAATGGGGGCACCTTGGGGACCTTTGGCCTTGGTGAGAACAGTTTAGAACCGCCTAAACCAAGCACGTTTCTGCAGGAAAACCCCACCTCGAAAATAGTGTGGCTCTGCTCGTGGATGAATGAATTGTGTGTGCATTCATTTGTTGCATTTGTATTGATGCATTAGCATAGGGTAATCATACAACAGACAAAAACAACAAAAAATTCTAAAAATCATAAAAAGTGATAAGAATAAACCAACTTTATCTCGGACAGTCTTCAGTTAATCTAGCCTGGTTTCAGGTTCTTTGTAAGCTAAGTAGCCACGTTGACCAACAGAAGAGATAAAGGGTTATAAAAAATATGAAAAACAATTTAAAGCCATAAAAAATACCTCTTACAATAAAAAGATTCTTGGCAAAGTCGTATCATTCATACAACATCATTTCATAAGAAAAAACCAAGAGAGAAAATAAATGCAAGCATGCATACACATCATTTTAATAAACATCTAAAAAATGGGTCTTAGGAGCGTATTTTGGGAAAATTACTGGGCCAAATCCCCTTTGGGTATTAGCAACTTGGTTCTTCACCTTTTTCTCTTCGTTTTGACATGCTATGCATCCAAATCGGACATCCTAGTCAAAAGTTATCCCACTTTCAATATTTGTTGTCATAAAAAGTATTTTTGTAGCGCATGCATAAACACATTCATTCTAGGATGCATTAGATATCCTTAGACAATAGCGAAAGAGACCCGAGTGCGTTTATAACCTTCCTAGAAGAGATAAGTGCGCTAAGGTATGATGGTAACCTTTGAAAAAGGGAACCATCACACCAAGGTGGGTATGGTACTCCCTAAAGCATAAGCTTTTAGGAAAACACCAAAGCTATGGTCTAAGGCATATCTATGCCACACTGATCATTCATAATAAAAAAAGCTATAATAATAAAAATATTTAAATCATTTAGAAAGTGGTTGGTCTTCTACCTGTTCTCACTCGCACTAAAAAAGCCAAGAAGATGGAGCAATTAGAGGAGCAGACACCGCCGCTGAGCTTAATGTCATAAAGGAAGAAATAGCGCAGTTGACGGAGCTAATGTATCGATAAAGCTTCCAATGCATCTCTCACGTGTCTCGCCCATGGCCGCGAGATCTTTTGATTAAAGGGGCTCGTATATATTTCTCTTTTCATCTATACAACGAGACATTTTTCATAATATTCATATTCTTCTCATTCTTTTCTCTCTCATTCCAAAAAAAAAATTAAATAAAATCTAAACCCAAATAAGGACCATATAAACAGTCATGTCCGTGATTGAAAACTGTCTGCGGGATCCGAAAGCCAAAGGTGAATGGATTGAGTCGAGACAGTGAGGAGGGGACCATTTCCCCGACATGCAAAGACTCGTTGGAAAATAAGCTCAATTGATACAGCCCCATCGGAAAAAACTTAGGCCATCGATTTGGGACAAAGAGATAATAAGAAAGAAGTAAATATCAGTACCCAAATTGATAATGTCGGGGAAGGGGCAATAACACCTTTGCGCTTACTCATGCCTCGTCCTTTCCCTTATACATCGGATAAAGTTGTACTGTGGATATGCACAAAAGAATTTTTCGTCAATGAAGATATCTCCAATATAGCCGGCATTGGGGGCAGGATGAGAAGCAAAATAATTTATTCACCCAAGGAGCTACAAGATAATGCTCCTAAAAACAAAGGAAAAAAAGAAACCGAAGAGGAAAAGGAAAAAAGAATCCGAGGGGAAGATTAAGTAGACCTTGGATTCACGGTGCTAGGGCAGTTTCTTCAACGCTCCACCGAAAAATCAAATTCATGGTACGCGACAAGTTGATCATGGCTCAAGTTAAAGACTACATTCGAATCAGCAAGCCATCCACCATACCTTAAATGGATGCGACTGAAGAGGACATTTGAAAATATGGAAAGACTTCCTAGTAATATGAAAGTGGCCCATATAATGAAGAGATATGGATATAGCCTAGGACAAGGGCTTGGAAAGGATGCTCAAGGAATAAGAGAGCCACTAGATTTTAAGGATAATCCTTTAAAGTACGACCATACAAAAGATCAAGTCGTACAAAGAAAAGAGAAGTCTCCCCTCCACACTTTAAAGACGATCTTCCGAAAAGGAGGGATATTAGCATCAAGGGCAACGTTAGTCATTAGATGTACTTCTTCCGATTTTAAGGGATGTAAACCCAATGACTATTAGAGATCACTCCTCAGGATATGTCCGACCCTTGAGCATCTCTAGGGCACGCATTTTCCTTGAATTATAAAAGAATGTTATTCTTACTATCTGCTTCTTTTCTCACTAATCACATCTATACCCCATAAATAACCATGTTTAGACAAATGTTTTGTTCCAAAATACGTCAAACTAATCAAAATTCCATAGACAAAATGAAGCCAAAGTTAACATGATTAATTAGCTAGAGACACGAATAAGAAAATCGTGTTTCGACAATATTTTGAGAAAAGAAATTATTATTAAAAGAAGCCCGTCAAGGTCAAAGGGTCAAGACAAAAAGATAAAAGGGAAAAATCCTAGGCTGAAAACCCAAAAGGGCGGACTAGGAAAGTTAATCAGTCACAAATAGGCGCCGTAAAGTAATCAGTTGAAGACGACACCTCATTAAAACAAAACGTTTGTTTAAACTAGCCTAAACACCGACCAACCTTGGCTAGCCATTCTTACAAAAACTATTATTTCATAAAAAAATCTCACTAAAACACATGCCTTTGCAATAAATCCCTTTCTTTCTATTCTCTTGACCCTTCACCATAAAGCATTCAAGTAACTGACTGGGAAATGTGGAAATATAGTGATCAATAGGAGGATTGAAATCCCTAAGGAAAGGAAGAGGGGCATTGATATGGCAGTTGCTCTACATTCAAAATGATTACTCTTCGGTTATAGCAAAAATCTGAAACGTCAAATCGGTACAACTAATCATGTTGACAAAAGCACATGATGATGGAAGCAAAATTAACAAAAGCTGAATGGGTTCAAAGCCGATATGACTAGCTAAACTTTATTGAAGAAAAACGGCTGAATATTATATGTCACGAACAAGCCTATCAAAGGAAAATAAAAAAGGCTTACGAAAAAGTCAACCCTCATATTTACCATAAGAGGGATTTAATGGTAAATAATGTGCTTCCGGCCCAGAAGAATAAAATTAGAAAATAGGCAGCAAATTGTGAAGGACCCTTTGTGGTCAAATGAGCTTTCTTGGGAAGAGCTCTTATTCTCGCCGATATGGATGGAAAAGAACTTCGACACCTAATCAACTCCGGTACTGTGAAGAAGTATTATGCTTGAAAATATTGCTCAAGACCCGTCAGAATGAAAACCCGCAAAGGGCATCCCCGGGCAAAAGATAGGGTTTATATCCCTCGCTAGGATACGTCCTAGGCAAAAAGTAGAGGTAAAAAAAATAATAAAAAATTAAGAGCAATGGTTACCTCAGTCGAAACCGAAAGGCGGCTAAGGTAACATTCTTCTAGAAGCAAGCAAGTCTCGCATACTCTTCACTCTAAGCTTAGGCATCTCAATCGAAGCAATTAGGAGAACTAGGGGGCGGATATCATAGACATGATTGTTTAAGCCTATACAAGTATGACCAACCCTAACCAACCATTCTTCTAAATACCCTTGAAATCCTTCTATAAAAGAAATAAACTTTTGCACATTTATTAATAAGATTCCCTTTCATTTCCTTTCTCTTGACCAAATATTATGGAAATGCCTCTTTATTGATAAATCATAAATATGCGCAAAGACCTTTAATCAAAGATCAAACATGCATCTAAAAAAGAGGAAGCATAAAAAAATAATAAAAGAATAAATGTCTGCTAGGATATTCTTAGGTAAAAATCGGGGTATCCTGCTAGATCGAAAACCCCAAAAGAACGATCTAGGAAAAAGATAAGGCAAAACCCCCCTAAGATATTCTAGGCAAAAATTAAGGCAGCCCGCTAGATCGAAAACCCGTAAAGGGCGGTCTAGGGAAAAGATAGGGATAAAACCAAGAGATGAATAAAAGAGGAGCCCATCATGGTCACAAAGGAGGAGCCCATCGGCGTATTCATAAGAAGCCAACGGGAGAATGTCAGTTACTTTCTAAATGCATCAAAAATAAATAAAAAAATAGATTGCATCAAGAGCATCCACACACAAAGTAGTTGCACAATACAACTCTGTCAAAATCAAGAAAAAATAATTTTCTGTAAATAAGAATAATAAACATGCATATAAGGAGGCTAGGCTCCATACTTCGATTGAAAACAGGAGGCGCCGTAATCCAGTCTCCAAATAAAAATTCCCTCAAGAAAGAAAAGGTGAAATCAAAACCATTTCGACGAGAATAAAGAGCTTCAAGGAAACTAGCTCTAACCTTCTACCCCAATGAAAGAAGGTACATCGAAAAAAAGAGGCCAACGAAAAGGCTCGATGATCCCCAAATGGATCCTTGCCTACTCCAAAGGCAAAACAAAAAATTACTTCATGACTCAAAGATCACCACATGAGTCGTCAAACATAGTCATTCGAAGTTCCGACCATCATCCTTCCATCCAAGAAAAAGGAAGCTATCAACATAAAAAAGCCAAAGGAAAAGCTTGATCATCCCCAAGCGGATCCTTGCCTACTCTAGTGGCAAGACAAAAAGATTACCTCGCGACTCAGCTTCATCACCACATGAGTCATCGAGCACACTCATCCAAAATATCTGCCACATTCCCCAAAGGAGAATAAGGACTATACAAAGATCAACCAAAGAAGATATGAAGTAAAAAATCTCCATATCCCCAGGGGTTCAACAAAAAGAAAGAAAAGAAAAACCTTTCATTCCCCAATAGAGGCAACGAAAAATGCCAAATAAATACCTCCAAGTAGAGCATTTCAGAAAAATCTACAAAATAGGGAAAATGAGAAAATTCCCATCCTTCAGTTCAATAAGGAGCTTCACAAAGCCAGGAGCCAAGACTCTGTCATAAAAATCAAATCAAAGTTGGATCCCCAGGAAGTCGACAAACTCCTTGGTAAATCTCCAATAAAGAGAAAAATAAGAAAATCTCTTCATCCCGCTCAATAAAGAGCTTCACAAAAGTCAGGAGCTCAAGACTCCATCATCAAAATAATCAAATCAAAGTTGGATCCCCAGGAAGTCAACGAGCTCCTTGGTGGATCGCCAAAAAAGAAAAGAGAAAAAGAAGAAAATCTCTTCATCCCTAGCAGATAACAAAAAAGCCTGCGTGCATAAAAGAAATTAAAAAAGGCGCACGCATTCAAAATCGCAAATTTTCAAAATTGCAAGAAAAAGATAAAAACCCATTCCCTAGAATAAGAGCATAGGCAAAGCCAACTCAAAACAGCAGCAACCAACAAGGAGTAAAAAACTCCATTCCTCCCTAGGGGGCAAGTCAAAATAGATCTCCGGGAAAGCAATCAAATCCCCGATGGATCATCAAAAAGAAAAAACTATCCCCAGTGAGCCTATCAGCAAAGGCAAAACTACAAATCTATATCCTCAGGGAGTTAATTACCTATAACGCCCAATATGGATATCCCCAGTGGAATGCAAAGCCTTCACTTCCAATGAAACCTCTGCCTACTCAGAGGCAAGAAAAGAGCCAATATCCCCAAGAAACAGGAAATCAACGTATGCAAGAGGCAATGCAAGCCCAAAGCATAAAGCCTTCACCACTATTGAAGCATCCGCCTAATCAAGAGGCACAATTAATAGAAAAGCCCGAAACCACAAATCCCCGAGGGATTCTCGCCTAAAATAAAAGGCAACCAACAAGAAATCACCGAGTAAAACTGGATGGCTAAACAAAAAAGCCAAAAACAAGAAATCACTGGTAAAACCGGATGGCTAAACAAAAAGCCAAAAACAAGAAATCACCGGTAAGACCGGATGGCTAAAAAGAAAAGCCAAAAACAAAGAATCCCCGGCAAGACCGGATGACTAAAAAGAAAAGCCAAAAACAATGAATCCCCGACAAGACTGGATGGCTAAATAGAAAAGCCAAAAACAAAGAATCCCCAGACAAGATCGGATGGCTAAAAAGAAAAGCCAAAAACAAAGAATCCCTGTCGCCGCCGTCAAAACGAGGGCGGTCGGAGCGACGCGATGGTTTTTTCGACTTTCCAATTTTCGCGTTTTTTATTGGTGGTTACAACGCCTTTAGGTTGTCCGATAACCGGGCTAAACCTAGGGGCGAGGTTTTCGAAAGGGTGCTCTTGGATTGTCCGATAACCGGGCTAATCCAAGAGCTAGTTTTGAAGGGTTCTCTGGAGTCACCACCGACGTTTTTATCGGAAACATCGAAAAGGATTTAAAAGGAGTTGGTTTTCGAAAAATCAACTTTGGTAATTAGAACCAGAGTTGGGTAAGGGAGTTAGTTACGCGTAAAGGAAGTGTTAGTTCCTTTACGCCGCCCCTTTCGGGTTCCCTATGATAGGCTAGCTACTTTGGATGAATAAATAAACCGAAAAAGGCAAAAATCCTTATTTTTGGACCAGAAATCCCTCCTATCCTAGTATGGGGCCTAATAGTCTCTCCTAGTGGCTTCTTAGGCTTCGTCCATCTTTGAATAGAAGGTCTTTTGATCTTTATTATGAGGCCGGGCAAGATTAGGGGTCTACAACTGCCCCCTTTACTAACCAGGTCGACTGTTGGCCTGTTGTGCCAAGAAGAACGACCGGAAGGTAAAGGAGTTGACCCTCTTGCCCGTTACCCTTCGGATGTTCCGTCTTGTGGCGGTTGATCTTCCGGGGAAAGTTTGTGTCGTGCACCTCTAGGATACTCCTTCCGACGTAGTCGATCCCTTTGGTTGACACGTGGTAGAACCTCAAGATAGTCCTTCCGACGGTAACCGATCCTTCGGTTGATGGGTATAAACCCCCATCAGGCTGGTAGTTGCAGTCCACTGTGTGTTGGACTGGATGAGTATGAACCCCCCATCAGGCTGGTACAGTCCGTTGTGTGTTGGACTGGTGGTAGTGGCGTCTTACTGTTCAGGTGGCTCATGCGCCGGTCAGGCACTCCTTGTGTGCTGGTTGATAGGTATGAACCCCCTATCAGGCTGGTACAGTCCACTGCATAGGACTGGTGGTGGTGGCGGCTTACTGCTCAATCGCTCATGCACCGTCTGTTGAGATGTCTTCTCTTTGTTTCTATTTTGGTCATCCGGTTTGCGCTGGGGATTTTGTTGGTGTTCATCCAGCTTTGTTGGTTGCCGGGGATTCTTTGTTTGTTGAGTTTTGATGATGATCACCCGACTCTTGCTGGTTGGTCGGGTGGGTTTTGTTTGTGTTCGACTCTTGGTTGGTCGTCGAAGTTTGGTTTAAGGTGGTTGACTTTGTTTTCAATCCCGCCTTTTTCTCGCGGTTTTATCTCTTTTTTCTCGCGATTTTGGATTTTGCCTTTTTTTCTTTTAGCGTGTCTTTTTATTTTTAGACTCTTTTGGTTACGCTGACTTTTTGAAAGGAATAAAAAGGTGCGTGAAATAAGATTTTATTTATAAAAATTTATTACAGCGAACTCGTATTCTATGAGTACAATCCCTAAGGGCTATGTTCTGGAGATGATCCATGATAGGGAATTGCTCGGTACATATGTTCCCTGAATTTTGCTTGCTCCCGGCTTCGTCGTTGTATCTTTGCCGGAATGTTGTCCACTCTTGCCGCATTCCCTGTTGATATTGGTACATCGTCTCCAGCCGGTGTCGAAGGCATCCCGCCACACAGACATTTGGTCGAATTGCGCGGCGCAGATCGTGGATGTTGCGGTTTACGCCAAGAAAGTTGTCTCGTGTACTTGGGGTTGTTGCCGCTGTGGAAGTCGGGAGGCGTTGGGAGATCGTGCATCGCCACGATGTCCCGGAGGTCCAGCGCAAAATCCAGCGAGGGATGAAGGGCCAACCGGGTCCCGTGGCGTATCAAGCATCCCCATGCCGACCAGGATCGACCCGCCGATGGTTTCGGGTCGAAGGCCGGGGCCAACTCTTCCAGGCCGGCGCATCCCCATTTCTTTGCTAGGGGAGTGATAAGAGGAGCCATGAGGATGGCTCCCGCTGGTCTCGCTCCCGAAGTCCTTGAGGGCCCTCGTGAAGAAGTAGCCGGGGTTGCAGCTGCCGCCTCCGGCTCATGCAGCAAAGCACGAAGAGGTCTCGGGAGGGTTACCTTGCCCCGACTCTCCTTCCTCCCGTGGACAGGCCCCAACCAGACAGCTTGTGGCAAATGCGAAGGGCCGGGGGAGTGCTGAGCCCTTCATCAACATGGGCGACCCGGTGAGCTCCTCCCACATTTCGGTGGCGGTGAGGTCAGTGGGGCGATCGCAGATGGCCTCCCAGTATTCCCGAGTTAGCACCTCCTCGGCCGACGAACCCAATGCTCACATTGAATTCGTCGAGGGTGATAGTCCGTACGTCCCACCCATGAAGTAGGTCACCATCTTGGTTGGTGGCAGGCCCGGACCATGGAGGGAGCCTCGGCGTAGGAGATGGAGGCCAGTGAACTCTAGTACCGCTTGAGGGTACACGTGGGTAGGTGGAGGTTGCAGCAGGAAGCCCAATCCAATGCCGTCTATGTGGGCCCTGACATCGTCCTCCCACCCGAACTCTGGCGAGGATGCCGAAGTCAAGTCTGAGCATGGGGTGCCATGTATAACCCCGATGTGCTCGAGGCGGGCTTGCTGTTGTGGCTAGAGCCGAGTAGGATCTTGGGAGCCGGCGCCGAGGAACCGCTAGCGCCGGCAGATGCCTCTTCTCTTCCCGGATTGACTTCTATTGAACATTTTGGCCAAAAAGTGCTCGAAGGTGAGAGTTCCGAGAGTTGGAGGTTCCGGAGTGCAGAGGAGTTGTGAGGAACCCTCCACACGCCTCCCCTATTTATAGGGAAAATTGGATTCGGACCGCCGTCCGGGAAGTCGAGATGGCGGTCTCGAATTTACGCGAGTCGAGACGGTGGTCTGGGTTCTCGAGACGGCGAGTCTCGACTATGGGCTAAAACGAGATGGCCATCTCGCCAAGCGGGACGGCGGTCTCGTTTTCTACCGAGTCAAGACGACGGTCTGCCTTGGCCGAGACGGCGGTCCCAATTT
>OY731400.1:45144928-45383984 GCA_963425845.1 Sphenostylis stenocarpa
TGTGTTTGTTGCGGGAGGTTTCCTCAGTTTTGGGAAGCCGGATGCACTCCTTTTTTGGGCGACGTTCCTCTAGCCTTTATTTTGAGAGGCCCGGGCAAAATTAGGGGTCTACAGTGGTGATGAGTGGTTTGATTATTTTGACGCATTTTTGAAACGTTTGTTTAAACATGGTTATTAATGAGGTTTAGATATGAATAGTAGGAAGAGAAGCAGATAATAAGAATGACATTCTTTGTAATTAATAGGGAAATATGTGCCCTACAATGCTCGTGGGTCGGGCTAGCCCCGAGGAGTAATCTCTAATAGTTATTGGATTTACAAACCCTAGGAATCAGAAGGAGAACACCTAATGACTAAAGTCGCTTTTGACGCTTGAACCCCTCTATTTGGGAAAATCTTATTCAAGGTGTGGAGGGGAGACTTCCCTTTTCTCCGTGCAACTTGATCTTTTGTAGGGTAAGCTTCAAAGGATTGTCTTTAAAATCTGGTGGCTCCCTTATTCCTTGAGAGTTTCTAATGAGCCCTTGGTTTGGGCGATATCCATATTTTCTCATTATGTGGGTCACCTTCATATTGTTGGGGAAGTCTTCTCATATTGGCAAAAGATATTTCAAAGGTCCTCTTCAGCCGCATCCATTCAAGGTAGGGCAGACGACTTACTAATCCGAATGTCGTCTTTTAGCTCGAACCATGAGCAGCTTGTCGCCTACCGTGAGTTTGTCTCTTTGGCGGAGCATTGAGAGAACTACCTTAGCGTCGTGAATCCAAAGTCTACTCAGTTTCCTCTTTGGATTATGTTTTTCTTCGGTCTTTTTATTTTTTCTTTATTTGTAGGAGCGTCATCTTACAGCTCCTTGGTGGAATAGATTCTTCCATTTCTAATTTTGCCCCCAATGCCAGCTATGCTGGAGATATCCTTGTTAATGGGTGGTATTTTTGCGTATCTCCATGGTGCAGCCTTATTTGATGTATGGGGTGAACAAATGTAACGACATCCTTGCCCCTTCTTCCTTATTAACTCGGATACCCAACGGTTGAGACTTATTATCCCCCTTAGGCGGATCAACCGTTGGAGATAACTTGACGACAAAAAGGTTTGCTCTTCATCCTACTTCGATTCGTGGAAAGCACATCGACTAATCCTTTCTTTTTATTATCTTATTATTATTAAAGTGAGAATGAATGCAATTTATGAATGCAATTCATGAATGCAATAGACGGTTGAGATGATGAAAACAAACAATTTTATTTAATTCATCCAGACAGTGTACATTCTTCAATGCAATGAAGTAAATTTTTTTTTTAAAGTGGAGAAGCCTAAATAAACCCATAGGCAGGTTAGAATTTCTATTTATTTTCTTCCCGCGCATGGCATGCAAATGCCCTAATCCTCCTTTCATGGTATTGAGGAATGTCAACTTCTTCGATTGTCTATTATTAGATGCATGTTATGAGGATGAAGTTTGGTGGATGCATGTATGCAAGTGTTTGTTTTTTCCTAAACATTATCATGTTTTATTTTCTAACATGATGTATGATAGTGTTTGGGATTTTGTGTTTTTTTTTTTTGTATGCGGATGAGGACATGAAGAATACCAGCCGCTTTCTAGAATGCAAGAAGATTTTTATTTTAAAATGAATGATTTAAGAGATAGATATTCCTTAGAATGAATGTATTTATGCATGCACCAGTGCAAAAGGGAGATAGATGTTCAAAGTGGTATAACTTTTGACTGAGATGTCCGATTTGGACGCACAACATATCAAAACGAAGAGAAAAAGGTGAAGAATCAAGCTACAAATGCCCACAGGGGATTTGGCCCAGTAATTTTCCCGAAAAACGCTTCTAAGACCCATTTTTAGGGATTTCTTAAAATGATGCGTATGCATACTTTCTTTATGCATTTATTTTTTCCTCTTATGACATGATGCAATATGAATGATACGACTTTGTCAAAATTATTTTTATAAATGTTTTGATTTTGTTATTATTATTTTATTTATTTTGGTTTTATTTTTTTAGCCTTTTATCTCTTTTGTCGGACTGCGTGACTACTTAGCTTACAAAGAACCTGAAACCAGGCTAGCTAAAAGGCAGACTGTCCGAGATAAAATGGTTTTATGGCGAAAGAATTATATTAGCGTCCCTTATCTCTTCTCTCGGACTGCGTGGCTACTTAGCTTACAAAGAACCTGAAACCAGGCTAGCTAAAAGGCAGACTGTCCGAGATAAGGGTGTTTATTGTAAAATTTTGTTTTTGTGATTTTTCTGTTGTTTGGTTATGCTATGCAACAGACAAATGCAACAAACATATGCACACACAATTCGAACATCCACGAACAGGCGAGAAGTCGTTTTAATCACGAGGTAGGGTTTTCCTGCAGAAAAGTGCATTGGCGAAGGTAGGTTCTAACTGTTCTCACCAAGGCTTAGGCCCCCAAGGTGCCCCCATTATAGGGTCCCCACTCTCCAGCCTTCCGACCATGCTTAGCACTAAGGCCATAGTCAGTCTTTGTGTCAAAAGAGGAAGGTTATCACCTTGAGTGGTGGTTTCCGATCACACTGGTGGGCACAAGGCCATCACTACAGCGAACCGTACCTGCCACCCACTCCCTATGGCTTTCTCACTTGCCCTCGGGTATAGAGGGAACTGTTGTGTGCAAGGGTTTGTGTACAGTTTGTATTTCAAACAATTGCATAAATATAAACAAACAACAGTTATTAAAGTCAAACATTAAAACATGTTATAATACAAGGTAGGGTAAAAGCGTTATTTTCTTGGTTTATTTATTTTTAGCTAGCCCATCACTAAATGGGATCAACTCTCTAGGCTTCCCCAGTGGAGTCGCCATCTGTCGCCGCCATCAAAAACACGGGCGGTCGGAGCGACGCGATGGTTTTGACCCTCTTGATTTTCGCGTTTTGGTGGTTACAACGCCTTTAGGTTGTCCGATAACTGGGTTGAACCTAGGGGCGAGGTTTTCGAAAAGGCACTCTTGGATTGTCCAATAACCGAGCTAATCCAAAAGCTGGTTTTGAAGGGTTCTGTGGAGTCGCCACCGATGTTTTTACCAGAAACATCGGAAAAGGAGTTAAAAGGCGTTGGTTTTCGAAAGACCAACTTTGGTCGTTAGAACCAGAGTTGGGTAAGGGAGTTAGTTACGTATAAAGGAAGTGTTAGTTCCTTTATGACGCCCCTTTCGGATTCCCTATGACAGGCCAGCTATTTAAAAATATTTAAACCGATGAAAATTACGCTTTTACCCTTTTATTCTGCGGAATTTAAAATTACGACTACATGGCCCTAGTATCTATTGCATAATTTAAAATTAAAGCGACAAAAGTAGAGAGGGAGAATATAAACCTCCGAGGCACGCTTTTATATTAATTCTTTTAAAAAAAAGGGTGCTTTGTGGCAGCCTCTCACTCTACACAGCGTCGGGAACTTCTCGAAACGCCGAAAAACACTCACAGAAACACTCAGAAGCTCCGGAAATGCATCAGAGGGATTCTAAAGAGAGAAACTTAGGTGATTTCTAGAGAGAAGGAGGAGAAACTCTGTGGAAATGAGGGAATGACGCCCCCTATTTATAGTTTTTCGTGCCTGATAGGTCGAGACCGTCGTCTCGTCTGACAGGATCGAGACCGCCGTCTCGACAATCGGGACCGCCGTCTCGTCTTGCCAAGGTGGCGAGACTGCCGTCTCGCCAAACGAGACGACGGTCTCGCCACTTGCATGAGGCGAGACGGCAGTCTCGATTTCGAGACGGCGGTCTCGTCCCAAAAAGGCGAGAAACCTTATTTTCGTGCCGAAAATCCCTCCTATCCTAGTATGGGGCCTAATAGTCTCTCCTAGTGGCTTGTTAGGCTTCATCCATCTTCGAATAGGAGGTCCTCTACTCTTTATTTGGAGGTCAGGCAAGATTTGGGGTCTACAGGTAGGTACCCACAAGAGCCTTGCAGAACGGGGCTCGTCAAGAGTTTAGCAAATGCAAACTCATACCTGGTGGGGGTAAGTACCCACAAGAGCTTAGCAAAAGCGGGCTCGTACCATGTGAGGGTAAGTACTCACAAGAATCTAGCAAATGCGGATTCATACCTGGTGGGGGTAGGTACCCACAAGAGCCTTGCAGAACGGGGCTCGTCAAGAGTTTAGCAAAAGCGAACTCATACCTGGTGGGGGTAGGTTCCCACAAGAGCTTAGCAAAAGCGGGCTCGTACCATGTGAGGGTAAGTACTGACATGAATCTAGCAAATACGGATTCATACCTGGTGGGGCTAGGTACCCACAAGAGCCTTGCAGAACGGGGCTCATCAAGAGTTTAGCAAAAGCGAACTCATACCTTGTGGGGGTAGGTACCCACAAGAGCTTAGCAAAAGCGGGCTCGTACCATGTGAGGGTAAGTACTCACAAGAATCTAGCAAATGCGGATTCATACCTGGTGGGGGTAGGTACCCACAAGAGCCTTGCAGAACGGGGCTCATCAAGAGTTTAGCAAAAGTGAACTCATACCTGGTGGGGGTAGGTACCCACAATAGCTTAGCAAAAGCGGGCTCGTACCATGTGAGGGTAAATACTCACAAGAATCTAGCAAATGCGGATTCATACCTGGTGGGGGTAGGTACCCACAAGAGCCTTGCAGAACGGGGCTCGTCAAGAGTTTAGCAATAGCAAACCCGTACCTAGTGTGGGTAGGTACCCACAAGACCTCAGCAAAAGTGGGCTCGTACCATGTGAGGGTAAGTACTCACAAGAATCTAGCAAATGCGGATTCATACCTGGTGGGGGGTAAGTACCCACAAGAGCCTTGAAGGCGAGTAAAGCTTCGGTAAACATCCATCGGCATCAACCGGCTTCCATCTGAAGAAAGGAAAGCTTCCCTGAAGTCCCAGAACACAAAATTTGGCCAACACACTCGAGACAGCCGTCCAGACAAGCCAGATGCCCGTCCCAGATGTGAGACACACGTCTCACTAAAAAAAAACCACTTGGGACGACCGTCCCAACCTCTGCAGACTGTGGTCCCTATTTTCTGCACCCTAGACGGTCGTCCCAAGCTGCTAGACTGAAAAAACTATAAATAGGGACCTCATTTGCGTTTTTTAGACACACCTCACTCCTCTCTTCTCTCCCTCTTTCGAATGATCTCTCCGATTGCCTATAAGGTAACAATCGTTTAAGGAAGTTTCTTCCAGCATTCGATTCTTCTTAGAGTTTTGTAGTGTCGGTCCTGCATTCGGGGAGGAGAGTCTTTGTAGTGCGGGGGATTGCCAAAACGCATCCTCACAGTTGAAGAGTTGTAATAAAAAGCTTGCTACGGAGGTTATTTTCACTTCTCTTCTCTTTTATTGCTTTATTTACTGCTTTATGTATGCAATAGAAAATAGAATCATGTAGATAGCCATTTTTTAATATTGTATAATAAAATAGGGTAATAACATAATTTCTCTTAATCTTTACTTTATGAATTAATCCGTCATAGGGAACCCGGAAGGGGCGTCGTGGGGGTGCTAACACCTTCCCCACACGTAACTAACTTCCTTACCTAACTCTGGTTATAATGGCCAAGTTTGGTTTTCCTTAAAATCAACGCCTTTTTATCCTTTTCCAATGTTTATGGTCAAAACATTAGTGGCGACTCCATAAGAACCCTTTTATGAAAACCTTGCTTTTATTAGAGGATAGTTCAGTTATTGAGCACCTCGGGAGCAATGAACACATTTTAAAATAAACACGAGTATAAACCATCTTTTTGCGACCGCTCGCATAAACGTTCGAGATGTCCCTAGACGTCGGAATGGACGGCGGCGACAAGCCAGGCGGTCCACTAGCAGTCTGAAGCACTCGCTCATCATGTACGGGAATCCGAAGAGGAATTGCGTAGAAATCAAAACCCACCTGTGGGTTTCTTTAGGCTTTTTCGTTTCTGTCAAAAAGTGCTTTGTAGCATGGTATAGGGGAATGTACACCTTCTCTAAATAAAAAAAATTCCTTTTATTCAAAAAATTGTCTACTTGCATTCATTTCATTCATAAGTTGCATACTTGCACGACCCTCCTTCACTTTTAATAAATAAGATAATAAAAAAGAAGGATTAACTGATACGTCTTCCGCAATCAGAAAGATGGAGAGAAAATCGTTCGTAATCAAGCTCTCCCCAACGATCGATATCCCCCAAGAGGACAATAAACCTTGACCGTTGGTCATCAAAGTCGATAAGGAAGAGGGGGCAAGGACACCTTTGCGATTATTTGTGCCTCGTCCTTTTCTCTGTGATTCAAATAAAGTTGTACCGTGGAGATATGAGGAATCTTCACCCATTAAGGAGGACATCTCCAGTATAGCCGGCATTGGGGGCATGACGAGAAGCGGAATAATCTCCTCCCCCAAGGAGTCACAAGAAGATGCCCCCAAGAATAAAGGGAAAAATAAACAGACCAAAGAGAAAGAAAATAAAGAATCTGAGGAGACTGATGAGCTGCTCTAGTTTATAAGACAAAGCGAGTATTGCATCATTGATCAACTCAATCACTCACCTGCAAAGATAACTTTGTTATCACTAATGATGAGTTCATAATCACATAGAAACACCTTGATGAAGGTCTTGAGCGAAGTGCACGTACCTCATACAATATCCCAAGAAAAAGTTGAGAGGATCGTTAGCTACGTCACAGCCAGCGATCACCTCACCTTCATAGATGAAGAACTCCCTCCTGAAGGGTTAAGCCATAACAAGCCCTTGCATATCTCCATCAAATGCAAGGAATATCTCATCGCCAAAGTTCTTGTGGATAACGGGTCATCCTTGAATGTAATGTCCAAGTGCACACTCGACAAGTTAACCATTCAAGGAACCCACATACGCCCAAGCAGCACTATCGTTCGAGCCTTCGACAGATCCAAACGAGAAGTAGTGGGAGAAATCAATCTGCCAATCCAAATTGATCCCACTATCTTCAATGTTGATTTCCATGTGATGGATATTACTCCAGCATATAGTTGTCTCCTTGAAAGACCTTGGATTCACAACGCTAAGGCAGTACCTTCAACGCTCCACTAGAAAGTCAAGTTCATAGTAGACGACAAACTGATCACGGTCCAAGCTGAAGATGATATCTTGATTAGTGGACCGTCTACCCAACCCTATGTGGATGCGGTTGAAGAGTGTTAGAAAAAGAGGCTGAGATCGAGAGGGGGGGTGAATTGATCTTTAAAAGTTTTTTGCAAATAACAGATTATCTAATTCAAAAATTAAGATTCCAGATCTGTTCTTGAATTACAAAGAAATCAATCAATATAAATGCAGCGACAGAATTAAAATAGAGAAAGGTTAAGAAAGATATCACCGGTGTTTTATACTGGTTCACCCAATACCAGGGCTACGTCCAGTCTCCAGCCAAATTCCAGTTGGGTTCCACTAGATCAAATGTTTTACAGATTTACAATCTTACACTTAATCTACCACAAGAACCAAATTCCAGTTCCTACACTCAACCTCTCACCAAGAACCAAATTCCAGCTGCAGAGAAACCAGTGCCCAAATTCCAGGCACCAAACAATACAAAAAGAATGAAAAAAAAATGAAAAAGAAGAAACTAGAATGCTCAAACCAGTTTATGCAATTCTGCTGTAAGTGTTTCTTCTTTAAAAGAAATCAAGTTGCCTCAAGAAATATTTTCAAAGAACTTCTCAAAAACTGATGCGAATCTTTCTTGAAAAGAGTGCTAAAGTTTGCTTGATTGATTGCTAAAGGATGTGTAAAAACTGATGTTCAATGTATGTTTAAAAAGTTCAAGCAACTCTGTTTTTATAGAAGATTTTCAAAACAACTGTATTAATTAATCTGTTAAAAGATTCTTTTAATCTGTTAAAAGTGCAGTTTTAATCTGTTAAAACTTCTTTTAATCCATTTATACGTTCTTGATTCTTTAACAAATTTGTTTTAACTGATACGACAACGTTTGTATCAATTAAAACACTTTACAAAAAATCTTCTAAGTTGATTTAATCGATTGTTCCGCAATTCAATCGATTGAAATACTGCAAAACTTTCTTGTAAAACTTTTCAAGTTATTTTAACTGATAAAAATAAGTTTTAATCGATTAAAACGCTGTGTAGAAATTTTCTAAGTTGTTTTAATCGATTGAAACGAGATTTAATCGATTAAAGAGTTCTTATCGGTCATAACTAAATTCTGATCGATCATAAGCTGATTCTGATCGGTCATAATTCAATTCGATCGATCATATCTGATTCTGATCGGTCATAATTATATTCTGATCGATCACCACTGAACTCCAAGTGGTTTTAACCGATTAAAATCAAGTTGTATCGATTAAAATACTGTAAAAACACTTCTTTGAACATTCTAAGTAATTTTAATCGGTTCTATCAAAGTTGTATCAGTTAAAAACTTGTTTAAGAAAGCTTTTGTCAAAATAATTTGTTTTTAATTGTTAAAAACATTTTTAGAGGCAATTTGCAAAATATTTTTGAAAGTGATCCTAGCAAAGATCTCAGTGATTTGATGAAGTCAAAGATAAAGTCAAAGGTCAACTCTGCAACAGTCAAACAAGTCACTCAGAAGAATGGAGCTGAAGACTTAGTGTGTCTTAACAGAAAGCTTAGGTAAAACCACTTTACCTTTTCCACTGCATAAAGCTTCTTCACTCAATTTGCAAAATGCCTCAAAAATAGTTTTAAACAAATCAAAAACAAAAGCATTTTGGCAAAGAATTTTCTTAAACAAGTTATTAACTGATAAAGGTTTGAAAGAATCAATTTAAAACACTTAGAATGTTTTAAAAAGTGTTTTTACAATATTTTAATCGATACAAACTTCTTTTAATCGATTAAAACTCTTTATGACCGATTAGAATTCGAATATAATAGGTCAGAATGCAATATAATCGATCAGATCTTAAATATGAGCGATTAGAATTATTTTAATCGATTAAAACACGTTTCAATCGATTAAAATCACTTTGGATATCAGTATGATCGATCAGAATGAGATTATGACCGATCAGAGTTGGTTATGATCGATCAGAATTGAATTATGACCGATCAGACTTATTTCAATCGATTAAAACGCATTTCAATTGATTAAAATAACTTAGAAAATCTTTTCAATCGATTAAAACGAACTTTCAATCGATTAAAATGACTTGAAAATATATGTGCAGATTTTCAATCGATTGAAACGACTTTATATCAGCTAAAATAACTTGGAAAGTTTTATAAAGAGGTTTTTAAACAAATCAATCGATTAATACGTGATTCAATCGATTGTTTTATACTTAGAAAATGTTTGTAAAACGTTTTAACTGATAAAAATGTGGTCGTATCAACTAAAACATTTTCTGTTAAAGATCAAGAACGCATTAATGGGTTGAAAGGACTTTTAACAGATTGTAACGGCTATTTCAACAGATTAAAACAAACTTTCAACAGATTAATTAATGCGACAGATTTGAAAATACTCTTTTATAAACAGATTTGCTTGAAACTTTGAGATATAGATCACATATCGGTTTTGACACAATTCAAGCAATCAATACAAGCAACTATTAGCATTTTTCAAGAAAGATACACAACTGTTTTTGTGAACTTCTTTTGAAATCTTTCTTGAGGCACTTTGCATCCTTGAAGAAGAAACTTACTGTGGATTGGTGTAATCCGGTTTGAGCTTTCTAAGTCTCTTCTTTTCAATTGCTTTTCATTACTTTGTATTGTGTTGTACCTGGAATTTGGGTACAAGTTTTTTCTGCAGTTGGTAGGTGGTTGTAGAAGTTTCCAAGAACTGGAATTTGGTTCTTGGTGGAGAGGTTAAGTGCAGGAACTGGAATTTGGTTCTTGTGTGTGGTGCCTGGAATTTGGGCACTTGGTTTCTCTGCAGCTGGAATTTGGTTGTAGAGGTTTCCAAGAACTGGAATTTGGTTCTTGGTGGAAAGGTTAAAGTCGAGAACTGGAAATTGGTTCGGTGTTAGAGTAGGTGTAAGATTGTTGAGTCTCGTAAAACATCTATTCTAGTGGAACCCAGCTGGAATTTGGCTGGAGTCCGGACGTAGCCCCGGTATTGGGTGAACCGAGTATAAAATTACCGGTGAAATCTTTCCTAACCTTTCTCTCTTTAATTTACTGCTGCACTTAAAGCTGTTTGATTGCTTTGTGATTTGTGAATTGATAAGTAATCTTAATTTTCGAATTAGATAATCTGTGTATTGCGAAAAACTTTCAAAAATCAATTCACCCCCTCTTGATTTAAAACTACTTTTCTAACAATTGGCATCAGAGCAAGGTGCTTGAAAGTTATTCAAGTCTCTTGATCCATGGCTGAGAACAGATTACCGTTTTCGAGGGGCATCTATTAACAGACCTCCACTATTACGTGGAACAGATTATCCTTTCTGGAAAATTAGGATGAAAATCTTCATTGAATCCATTGACAGAAATGCTTGGGATGTTATTACTAATGGTCCTTTAATTACGGATAAAGGATGGTCAAGCTTGAATGAAGAAGAAAAGAAGAAAGTTCAAAGTGACTGTAATGCAAAAAATATAATTACTTCTGCTCTTAACATGGATGAATTTTTCAGGGTGTCCCGAGTGCAATTCCGCCAAGGAGATGTGGGATGTTCTTGAGGTCACTCATGAAGGGATCTGCGAGATGTTAAAAGAGCCAGAAAACACACTTTGATAAGAGAGTATGAAGTCGTTTAAAATGCAGAATGGTGAAAGCATCGCGAGATGTGCGGAAACGCTTCACGCACATCATCAACCATTTAATGGGCCTAGGTAAGACCTTTGATAAGGAAGAATTAAATATTAAAGTGTTGAAATGTCTTGACAGAGTCCTGGCGGCCAAAAGTCACTGCAATATCAGAATCAAAAGATCTGTCCACCATGACAACGACCTCATCTGTTTGGAAAACTCGAGAGAACATGAAATGGAAATCACAAGATTCAATGAGCAAGAAGTCTCTGAGAAGAAGAACAGAAGCATTGCACTTAAAGTTGAAGAAAATCAAGAATCAGAAGAAGATAATGAGAACCTTGGACTGCTTGTTAGGAAATTCAACAAATTCCTCAAGAAAAAGATCCAAGACAAGGAAAGACACAAAAGGTATGAGAAAAGAACTGATTCTTCTAACTTTAAATGTTATGGTTGTGGCAAACAGGGCCATGTTAAAATGGAATGTCCAGAAAGAAATAAACAAAGTGAAAAGAAAGAGGAAAAATCAAAAAGAAGAGCCTACATAGCCTGGGATGATAATGATACGTCATCAACGAGATAACTCGAAAATGAAGAAGCCAATCTTTGCTTAATGGCGAGTCAAAATCCACAAACCAGCCAGGTAAGTTCTAGCTCCTCTTCAAATATAGTTAACTATGATGCATTACAAGAAGCATTTAATGAAATGCATGAGGAGGCTAAGAAACTTCAAAAAGAAAATAATAGGCTAAAAGGATTAAATAACTGGCTAGTTAACAAGGTTGATTCTCCGGAAAAGCAGATTAGTGAAAATGAAACTGATAATGAATTCTTGAAACTGATTCATGATAACTCTGATTGTAAATGCAATAAACCATGCAAAAGCTGTTCCGAATTGCAAAAGAAAATTGAATTCTTATCTCAAACTGTTTCAAAGTTCACTCGGGGGCAAGCCAATCTAGATGTATTACTTGGATCTCAAAAATTAATTTTTGACAAATCTGGAATAGGATTTAAATCTAGATCCAAGTAAAACAAAAATAAATAGGAATTCATACTCTACAATCAAATGTTTCTACTTGTATGAAAAAAGGGCATTCAGTAAAATACTGCGAGAATTAAAAAGTATGCTATTCCTAAAGGGAGAATGAAATGGGTTCCAAAGATTAATTCTTTTCAAATAACATGATCAGGACCCAATAATTATAAAGGGTACCAGAAAAATACTTAATTGTTTTGTAGGAACAAGTCTGGGAATCCCTTGAAGATCAGAGCTGCGAAACCAGGTTCTGTGTATTTAAATTAATTGTTTTAATTGATATAAACCAATATTAATCGATTGAAATAACTTACCAGTACCATTTTAATCGATTGAAATGTCGAAATAATCGATTAAATTGTTTTCAGAATGTTGGTTTAGTCGTTTTAATCGATTAGAATAAATTTATATCAACTAAAAACACTTAGGATCAAAATTAATCGATTCATTTACGTTTTAATCGATTTAAATACTGGTGATATTTTTTTTATTACATTCTGTACCATACAAATCGATTCTTTCATAAAACAATTGATTAATTCACTGTAGATGTTTACATTTCTCTTAATACTTTACATGGAATGATGCATGGTAATACACTGAAAATCAAAGAAATTATCAAAGAATGGACTGTAACTTTTCTTATAGACACTAGTTACAAACAGGTCAAACTGTTAGGATCTGAAAACATAGTTTATCATAGATTTTTTCAGGTGATAGTTGATTCTGGTAATAAATTGTTGATTACTAGGAAGTTCAATGAACAAATGTTTACATTAGATTTCTTGATATTACCTAGCAATATTTCGAAATAATCTTGAGCATGCATTGGTTCAAAACTCTTGGTGAAATTCATTGGAACTGTGCAACTTTGAATATTTGCTTTAATCATCAATGTCACGAGGTGACACTATAAGGGAACCAATCTGGGACAGAAATTCAAAAATTGAATAACGTGGTACAGGGATAAATTTTATATTGTTTTAGAATTCTGGATTGATTGTCATCACCTGTCCTCATTACTAATCATTGCCCACTCTACCAGAATAAGTTTTTTGTTAATCACTTGTGCATATGATACCACTGGAAACAACAAAGTTAAAAATGACTCATTCCTCAAAAGATAATGATGACTGGTTCACTATAAGTGAGAATAACACCCATCATACTACATTAATAAGAATGCGAGTTATTTGCTTGGATAATGACAACTGCAGGGTTCAAAATGGGTTGGCTATTATGAAAGAAAATTCCTATCTCAGTACATCATTAACACTGTGATTCATGCAATTTATGGTATCATGCATTCTGTGTGGGATTTGGTCAGTACATGATTATGCCTCTGATGTGTAGTAGAAATTCCAGTGTGGTGTCAACCATGGACTGTAATGCGATCAATAATAACGAGTAAACTGCTAAAAGATTTCTTTTCAGGAAAAGTTTACGTAGTGCATTGCTCGATACGAGAGTGACAGCGAGTTGTTGACTCAAATAGTTGATAGAGCAAAATTAGTTCCAGCAAAAAGGAAAGCCTATTATCTTTTGATATTGGTGGGAATCAAATGAATGATCACCAAGCTGGTGGATAAGCGAGTTCAATCAGGGAAATTGGGATGACTAGTTCCCCTCATCATCTTTATCTTCTGCTTATTTCTATCTTTATATTGTTTGCATGGATCTGTGATATTAACTGGTGTTATACCAGGAACATTTGCCTTAACCTTTGGTTAAATATGGTTTAGGATCTAATCTAGATCAGACTGGCGTAAATAGAATTTAAATAGATCCCTGAGAGCTTTAGCTAAATAAGACTTTATTCTGATAGATCTATTAGCTAAGATAGCTGTTAGTATTGTTAAAACATCCTTCTAAATGATCAGTTTTACAATTTTCGCACTGAGTTAGGCATCTTAGATGCATCAAACATTACTTAGAGTGCAAGTCTGGTTGTTTTAGTCAATAAAAACACCTTTTAATCGGTTAAATAAACTTAAACAACAGTTTTCATTACTCGTTTTAATCGATTTAAAATCGAAATAATCGATTATTTTTACTAAAGTTTCATGTTTTCAAAATCTTAAATGTTTTAATCGATTAAACTTTTCTTTCAATCGATTAAAATCATTTACCAAGAACATTTTAACCGATTATGCTCTGTTTTTAATCGATTTTTATTCGGGAAGAAAGATTAAAGGCTTTAGTTAATGGCTGCTTTACGTAAACATGCTACTAAAGCGTGATTCCCTTATCTTTACACGTGTTAATTGTATTCATTACAAACGTGTTAATGGAGATAAGTTTGAATCAACTTTAATTGATTATTTTCATGAGTGAAATATTGATTCACTTTGTATTTTCAAAAACTTGAGCATATTTTTCGAAACCTTACATTTTATTCTTTTCTCTTCTATTCCCTATTTTTGATGAAGTCAAAAGGGGAGAAATAGTTGCATCACTTTAAGATAAATTTAAGAGCAACAGTTTAGGGGGAGAAATAAGTTTTAGGGGGAGAAATAAGTTTTAGGGGAGAAACAAAACTTTATTACATTCTTATATTTCTCACCTAACTGCATTATCAAGTGACTTATTTTGCGAGAGATTGTTTTTTCAAAATGGTGTTTGTCTTCATCAAATAGGGGAGACTGAAAGTGATCCTAGCAAAGATCTCAGTGATTTGATGAAGTCAAAGATAAAGTCAAAGGTCAACTCTGCAACAGTCAAACAAGTCACTCAGAAGAATGGAGCTGAAGACTTAGTGTGTCTTAACAGAAAGCTTAGGTAAAACCACTTTACCTTTTCCACTGCATAAAGCTTCTTCACTCAATTTGCAAAATGCCTCAAAAATAGTTTTAAACAAATCAAAAACAAAAGCATTTTGGCAAAGAATTTTCTTAAACAAGTTATTAACCGATAAAGGTTTGAAAGAATCAATTTAAAACACTTAGAATGTTTTAAAAAGTGTTTTTACAATATTTTAATCGATACAAACTTCTTTTAATCGATTAAAACTCTTTATGACCGATTAGAATTCGAATATAATAGGTCAGAATGCAATATAATCGATCAGATCTTAAATATGAGCGATTAGAATTATTTTAATCGATTAAAACACGTTTCAATCGATTAAAATCACTTTGGATATCAGTATGATCGATCAGAATGAGATTATGACCGATCAGAGTTGGTTATGATCGATCAGAATTGAATTATGACCGATCAGACTTATTTCAATCGATTAAAACGCATTTCAATCGATTAAAATAACTTAGAAAATCTTTTCAATCGATTAAAACGAACTTTCAATCGATTAAAATGACTTGAAAATATATGTGCAGATTTTCAATCGATTGAAACGACTTTATATCAGCTAAAATAACTTGGAAAGTTTTATAAAGAGGTTTTTAAACAAATCAATCGATTAATACGTGATTCAATCGATTGTTTTATACTTAGAAAATGTTTGTAAAACGTTTTAACTGATAAAAACGTGGTCGTATCAACTAAAACATTTTCTGTTAAAGATCAAGAACGCATTAATGGGTTGAAAGGACTTTTAACAGATTGTAACGGCTATTTCAACAGATTAAAACAAACTTTCAACAGATTAATTAATGCAGCAGATTTGAAAATACTCTTTTATAAACAGATTTGCTTGAAACTTTGAGATATAGATCACATATCAGTTTTGACACAATTCAAGCAATCAATACAAGCAACTATTAGCATTTTTCAAGAAAGATACACAACTGTTTTTGTGAACTTCTTTTGAAATCTTTCTTGAGGCACTTTGCATCCTTGAAGAAGAAACTTACTGTGGATTGGTGTAATCCGGTTTGAGCTTTCTAAGTCTCTTCTTTTCAATTGCTTTTCATTACTTTGTATTGTGTTGTACCTGGAATTTGGGTACAAGTTTTTTCTGCAGCTGGTAGGTGGTTGTAGAAGTTTCCAAGAACTGGAATTTGGTTCTTGGTGGAGAGGTTAAGTGCAGGAACTGGAATTTGGTTCTTGTGTGTGGTGCCTGGAATTTGGGCACTGGTTTCTCTGCAACTGGAATTTGGTTGTAGAGGTTTCCAAGAACTGGAATTTGGTTCTTGGTGGAAAGGTTAAAGTCAGGAACTGGAAATTGGTTCCGGTGTTAGAGTAGGTGTAAGATTGTTGAGTCTGTAAAACATCTATTCTAGTGGAACCCAGCTGGAATTTGGCTGGAGTCTGGACGTAGCCCTGGTATTGGGTGAACCAGTATAAAATTACCGGTGAAATCTTTCCTAACCTTTCTCTCTTTAATTTCTGCTGCTGCACTTAAACTGTTTGATTGCTTTGTGATTTGTGAATTGATAAGTAATCTTAATTTTCGAATTAGATAATCTGTGTATTGCGAAAAACTTTCAAAAATCAATTCACCCCCCCTCTTGATTTAAAACTACTTTTCTAACAATTTTAAGTGAAGAAACCTCATGCAGCAGAAAAGAAAAATGATTATACCTAAGCATAGCTGAAGACACACTAATTCTTCTACTCTTTTATCTTAGTGACTTTTGTCCACTGCAAAGTTGCTTTTGACTTCATCTTTGACTTCATCAAATCAATGAGATCTTTGCCAAAGTATTTCAATGAGATCTTCATCACTTTCAGTCTCCCCCTATTTGATGAAGACAAACACCACTTTTGAAAAAAAACTCTGCAAAAGAAGTCACTTGATAATACATATTAGTGAGTAATAAAAAATGAATTATCTTCCTATTTCTCCCCCTAAATTGTTGCTCCCCCTAAATTTAGAGTTATTTCTCCCTTTAAAATGATCAAAAGTAAAAGCAACTATTTCTCCCCCTTTTGACTTCATCAATAAAATAGGGAATAGAAGAGAAACAATGCATAGGTATGTATTGAAAAGATTTTGAAAATAGAAAAAAATACGATATCTTACCCATGTAAAGATCAATCAAAGTTGATTCAAACTTATCTTCATTAATACGTTTGTAATGAATACAATTAACACGTGTAAAGATAAGGGAATCACGCTTTAGTAGCATGTTACAAGAATAGCCATTAACTAAAGCCTTTAATTTTTCTTTCCAAAATAAAAATCGATTAAAAACAGGATAAAATCGATTAAAAAGTTCATGTTTAATGATTTTAATCGATTGAAATAAAGGTTTAATTGATTAAAACAGTGAAGGACTTTGAAATATAAAACATAAGTGCATTTAATCGATTATTTCGACATTTAATCGATTAAAACAGTAAGGAAAAATGTTGTATAAATTCTTTTAATCGATTTAAAAGATTTTTTTATTGATTAAAACAACCAGTTTTTGAAATCTAAGTAATGTTTGATGCATCTAAAATGCCTAATTCAATGCGAATTTTGAAAAACTGATCACGAGTAAGAGGTTTTGTAAAAATATCTGCTAGTTGTTTTTCAGTTTCTATAAAGAAGATTTCGCAATCACCTTTCAAAACATGATCTCTAATGAAATGATGTCTTATTTCTATATGCTTTGTCCTAGAATGTTGGATTGGATTTTTTGTTAACATAATAGCACTAGTATTATCACACAAGAGAGGAATTTTTCTGAGAATTAAACCATAATCCTCAAGTTGTTGTTTGATCCAAAGAGATTGAGCACAACAACTCCCAGCTGCAATGTATTCTGCTTCAGCTGTAGAAAGAGCAACACATGGATGCTTTTTACTATGCCATGAAATTAGACTGCTTCCAAGGAGATGACAGGTGCCACTGGTGCTTTTCCTTTCAAGCTTACAACCTGCAAAACCTGAGTCAGAGTATCCAACTAGATTTAGTTTTGACTCACCTGGATACCATAACCCAACATTTAAGGTTCCTTTGAGATATTTGAGGATCCTTTTTGCAACAGTAAGATGAGACTCTTTTGGTGCAGATTGGAACCTGGCACACATACAAACACTGAACATAATGTCAGGTCTGCTTGCTGTTAAATATAGCAAAGAACCAATAAGCCCTCTATATTTAGTTTCATCAACAGATTTTCCTTTTTCATCAGAGTCAAGATAACAATTTGTGGACATAGGTGTTGATGCCTCCTTGCAGTGTTCCATCTCAAATTTCTTTAAGAGTTCTGTGCAGTATTTGGATTGATGAAGAAAGCTTCCTTCTTGAAGTTGTTTAACTTGTAATCCAAGAAAGTAGTTAAGTTCCCCCATCATAGACATCTCAAACTCCCCCTGCATATCTTTGATGAAATCTTTACATAAAGACTCATTAGAAGCTCCAAATATGATGTCATCAACGTATACTTGAACCAGAATTACATCATTATTCACTTTCTTTAGAAATAAAGTTTTGTCAACCAAACCTCTTTGATAGCCCTTTGAAATAAGAAAGTTACTTAACCTTTCATACCATTGTCTTGGGGCTTGTTTGAGACCATACAGAGCTTTCTTCAATCTATAAACATATTCTGGATGAATATGATCTTCAAACCCAGGTGGTTGGGTAACAAAAACTTCTTCATTCAAGTAGCCATTCAAGAAAGCGCTTTTGACATCCATTTGAAATAACCTGAAATTCTTAATTGAAGCATATGCAAGTAATAGTCTAACAGCTTCTAATCTAGCAACTGGAGCATATGTTTCATCAAAATCAATTCCTTCTTGCTGATTATACCCTTTAGCAACTAATCTGGCCTTGTTTCTAGTTATTATGCCGTTTTCGTCCATTTTATTCCTAAAAACCCATTTTGTTCCTATAATATTGGCATTATCTAGTTTTGGAATTAATTCCCATACCTCATTTCTTGTAAATTGATTTAATTCATCATGCATAGCATTAATCCAATTATTATCCTTTAATGCATCAGATATGTTTTTAGGTTCAATTTGAGATACAAATGCCATGTGATTGCAAAACTTATTTAGAGATCTTCTAGTGGAAACTCCCTGATTTATTTCACCAATGGTGTTGTCAATTGAAAAGTTTCTTGGAGTTTCCCATTCCTTGGGCAGTTCCTCTTCAGTTTCTTCAATTTCTTCAATTTGTTTTTGAGAAACTATTGGTTCTGGAAGTTTTAACTGATACATTTTATCAGCTAAAATGTCTTCCTCTGTACTATATTCAGAAATTTTCTGCATATTCGGGTTAGTCTCATCAAATATAACATGGGCAGATTCTTCTACAGTATTTAGCCTTTTATTAAAGATTCTATAAGCATGGCTATTTAATGAGTACCCCAAGAATATACCTTCATCAGATTTGGAATCAAACTTTCCAAGATTTTCTTTTCCATTGTTTAAGATGAAAACTTTACTTCCAAATACTCTAAAATAGTTAATGTTTGGCTTTTTACCTTTGAATAATTCATAAGGGGTTTTCTTAAGAAAAGGTCTAATTAAAACACGGTTTAATACATGGCAAGCAGTGCTAACAGCATCTGCCCAAAAATATTTTGGTAGTGCTTTCTCATTAAGCATTGTCCTAGCAAGCTCTTCAAGGGAACAATTTTTCCTTTCAACTACACCATTACTGTTGAGGAGTTCTAGGAGCGAGAAAAATTATGTTTGATACCATGTTTATCACAAAATTTATCAAAATTTTCGTTAGAAAATTTTCCCCCATGATCACTTTGAATACAAGAGATAAAATAGCCTTTTTCATTTTGAATTTGTTTTGCAAATTTCTTAAACAAATGGAAAGTATCAGATTTTAATTTCAAAAACAATGTCCAGGTAAATCTTGAGTAATCATCCACAATAACCAGTGCATATAGATTTCCTCCTAAGCTCATAGTTCTAGAAGGACCAAAGAGATCCATGTGCAAAAGTTCAAGAGGTCTAGATGTTGAAACAATATTTTTCTATGAAAAAGAGTTTTTGACTTGTTTCCCCTTTTGACATGCATCACATACTTTGTCTTTCACAAACTTGAGTTTAGGTAAGCCAATTTCAAGATCTCTAGAAATCAATTTGTTTAGATGATTCATATGAATATGAGCTAACCTCCAATGCCATAACCAGGAATCATTCTCTTTAGAAATTAAGCAACAGTTCTTAGCAGAATTAGTATCTAACATGTAAATATTGTTGATCCTCTTACCAGTAATCATTACCTGTTCTGAGTCTGATTGATAATTTGACATTCATTTTGCCCAAAGATAACTTTGTGTCCTTTATCACACAGCTGGCTAATACTAATCAAATTATGTTTTAAACCTTTAACATATAAAACATTGTTAATCATACCTGATTCTGCACATTTGATGTCACCTATTCCAAGAATTCTTCCTTTATTATTATCACCATAGACAACAGTCTCGCCATTCTTTAGTTTTAGATTGCAAAATTTTGTAATATCATCTGTCATGTGTTTGGAACAACCACTGTCAAGGTACCAGAGATCTTCATTTTGTCTTGCCTGAAATGAAATTTGTATAGTTGCAGTACAAAATGATACAGTGTTCAAATAAACAATTAATTCTGCACTGGAAGAATAATTTTAATCGATTTATTTGATACTCAATCGATTAATCAAGTTCTGGAGAGAATGTATCAGAATAATAATCGATTTAAACGAGGAATAATCGGTTAATTTTATTCTGTTAATGATTTTAACTGATATGAAACCATTTTAATCGATTAAAACAGTTAAACTATATTCCAAAGAACATTTTAATCGATTAATTCGTATTTTAACCGATTAAAACTGTACGGATAGTTCTTCTGGTATTCTCTGTAAGTGATTTTAACCGATTAAAATAGTTTTGTATCAATTAAAATACTCAGTCCGAGAATCCAGAGACAGAATTCGCTGATTTGATACACAGGGGCTTCCAGATTTTGTTCCTGCAAAACAGATTAGGCATATTTCTGGTACCCCTTTTTAATTACTGGGTCCAATTATGTTATATGAAGTGAATTTTTGGGAATCCACTTCATTCTACCTTTAGGTATGGCATATTTCTTAATTCTACAATATTTAACAGAATGCCCTTTTTTCATACAGTAAAAACATTTGACAAACGGAGACGAAACAGATTTACTATATACAAAATAATTTTTAAATGCTCTGGTTTTCTTTCCAATAGACGGTGTAAAACCTATGCCACCACGGTCAACAACTAATTTCTGAGAATTAAGTATCATATCAAGACTAGTCTTTCCTTGTGCTAGTTTAGCTGCAGTTTTTACTAAGTATGATACTTGTTTTTGTAACTCAGGACAGTTTTTGCAATATCTAATATTACACATGCAATTAGAATTATTATCTAATTCCAGATTTTCATTCTTGGTTTCTTCATCAACTATTTTCTTTTCAAGAATAGTGATCTTGTTTTCTAATAACCTGTTCATGCTTTTTAATCTTTTGTTTTCAGTTTCTAATTTTTTTGCTACTGCATGTATTTCATAAAAAGCATCTTGTAATGAGCTATAATTCATAGAGTCAGAACTTACACTGGTTTTTGGTGAATCCGAGTTGACCATTAGGCATGTCTCTGTTGTTTCTTCATAGGTCATTTCAAGAATCTTCCACATTTGTGTAGCAGTCTGACAGTGTGCTATCCTGAAAAAATCATTTCTGTTAAGTGCAGAAATGATAATATTTTTGGCAATAAAATCATCCTGGATTAATTTCTTTTCATAGTCATTTAAGCTAGACCAATCTTTGTTAACGATATCAGTTTCTTGTTCAATTATATTCCAAACATTTATACTAACAGATTCAATAAAGATCCTCATCCTAATTTTCCAAAAAGGATAATTTGTTCCACAAAACAGTGGAGGTCTATCAATACAAGCACCCTCAAAAAATTTGTTTCCAGCCATGGATCGAAGAACTTGAATAACTTTCAAGCACCTCGCTCTGATGCCAATTGTTAGAAAAAGAGGTTGAGATCAAGACGGGGGGGGGGGTGAATTGATCTTTAAAAGTTTTTCGCAAATAACAGATTATCTAATTCAAAAATTAAGATTCCAGATCTGTTCTTGAATTACAAAGCAATCAATCAATATAAATGCAGTGGCAGAATTAAAATAGAGAAAGGTTAATGTCGCCGCCGTCAAAAAAAGAGAGGCGGTCGGAGCGACGCGATGTTTTTTTCGACCCTCTTTATTTTTGCGTTTTTTTATTGGTGGTTACAACGCCTTTAGGTTGTCCGATAATCGGGCTAACCTAGGGGCAAGGTTTTCGAAAGTATCCCTGGGTTGTCCGATAACCGGGCTAACCCAGGGATTTATTTAATTTGGGTTTTATGGAGTCGCCACCGATATTTTTACCATAAACATCGGAAAAGGGGTTTTAAAAAGGCGTTGGTTTTCGAAAACCAAATTTGGTCATTAGAACCAGAGTTGGGTAAGGGAGTTAGTTACGTGTAAAGGAAGTGTTAGTTCCTTTACGACGCCCCTTTCGGGTTCCCTATGATAGGCCGGCTACTTTGAATAAATAATTAAACTGGAAAAATGCGCTTTTACCCTTTTATTATGCGGAATTTAAGTTTATGACTACATGGCCCTAGCTTCTATTGCGTAATTTAAATGGCAGTAATAAAAATAGAGAGGGAGAATATGCACCTCCAAAGCAAGCTTTTATATTTCTTTAAAGAGAGGGTGCGTTTTGGCAACCCTTCACTCTACAACTCTCAGAAACTCCAGAAATGCCTCGGAGGGATTCTTAGAGAGAGAAAGTCTAGAGAGAAGGGAGAGCTATGTTGATTCTGTGTGGAAATGAGGGGGGGAGGACCCCTATTTATAGTTTTTCGCGCCTGACAGGTCGAGACCGCCGTCTCCTCTGACAGGGTCGAGACCGCCGTCTCGTTCATGGCAGAGGGTCGAGACCGCCGTCGGGATAATCCAGACCGCCGTCTCGACTAGGCAGGAATCGAGACCGCCGTCTGGAAAATCCAGACTGCCGTCTCGACCTTTGCAGGAATCGAGACCGTCGTCTGGAAAATCCAGACCGCCGTCTCGACCTTTGCAGGTGACGAGACCACCGTCTGGACAATCGAGAGGGTGGTCTCGTCCTGGCGTTGAGACGAGACGGCGTTCTCGTCCCTTCAGGGCGAGAAACTTTATTTTCGGGCCAAAAAACCTTCCTATCTTGGTACGGGCGCCTAATAGTCTCTCCTAATGACTTGTTAAGCTTCGGCCGTCTTCAAATAGGACGCTTTCTGACTTTATTTGGAGGCCGGGCAAGATTTGGGGTCTACAGCTGCCCCCCCTTTACCCGACTAGTCGACTGTTGGCTTGTTGTGCCAGACAGGTAGACAGGAAGGTAAAGGAGTTGACCCTCTTGCCCGGCTACCCTTCGGACGTCCCGTCTTGTGGCAGGTGATCCTCTGGGGAGATGTTGTGTTTGTGCACCTCTGAAATACTACTCCTGACGTAGCCGATCCCTTTGGTTGACACGTGGTAGAACCTCCGGATACTACTCCTGACGTAGCCGATCCTTTGGTTGATGGGTATAAACCCCCCATCAGGCTGGTAGTTACAGGCCATTGTGTGGGACTGGATGGGTATGAACCCCCCATCAGGCTGGTACGGTCCGTTGTGTGGGACCGGATGGGTATGATCCCCCCATCAGGGTGGTAGTGGCGGCTTACTGTTCGGGTGGCCCATGCGCCGGCGTGAAACCTTGGGATGCTCCTTCGACGCGGTAGCTGATCCCTTGGCTGACGAGTATGAACCCCCGTCTGGTTATGTGCCTCTGGATGCCCCTTCTTGCGGTAGCTGATCCTTTGGCAATGGTGGCGGCTTATTGATTCTGATCATGCGCCGTCTCCCTGAGGGGTGACTTCTGTGTTTGTGGTTTGGACCTTTCTGGAATGGTCATCCGGGTTGCCAGAAATCTGTTTTGTTTGCTCATCCAGCTTTATTGGTTGCTGGGGATTTTTGTTTTTAACTTTTTGTGGTGGTTATCCGACTCTTGCTGGTTGGTCGGGTTTTCTTTGTTTTGTTCGACTTTTGCTTGATAGTCGAAATTTTGTTTGGTTAAGGTAGTTGTTTTAATCCTGCCTTTTTCTCGCGGTTTTATCTCTTTTTTCTCGCGATTTTGGATTCTGGCTTTTTATTGAGCGTGTGCCTTTTTCCTTTTTTAAGCTTCTTGACTTCTTTGGGAAGGATGGCAAAAAGGGTTGGTGAAGTCGTACCGGGATGTCCTTTTTGTTCTTTATGAAATGCAAGCATGAGGTTAATCTTCCTATATGAATGCCTTTTATTTGTCTACTGTATTTTTGTTTGTTTTACTTTTGACAAAGTTATTTTTGTGCAACTACTTGTGCGTGTGGATGCTTTTTATGCAATTTGTTTTAGTTGAGGACATCTAGAAAGTGACTGGTGTTTCCTTCTTTTTGTTCTCTCATGATTATTCTTTTTTTGCACTTTTTGTTTTGACCCTATTTTTTGCCTAGACTGCCCTTTGCGGGTTTTCGATCTATCGGGTTTTGATTTTGTCTGAGGTATTTTTAGTGGGCTCTTTTAAGCCTTATCTTTTGCCTAGACCGCCCTTTGCGGGTTTTCGATCTAGCAGGCTACCCTGTACTTTTTACTTGGGACGTCCCTGGTTGGTGATATTTGTCTTTTGTTTTTATGCTTTCTCTAATTGCTTGTTTTATGCATGCTCATGTTTCGTTAATATAGAGGCATTTACACAGGTAGGTAAAGAGAAGACAATTTTATTGATATAACCATATGGTTTATTCTTACATGGGGGTTTACAAAAGAATTTGTAAGCATGGCTGGCCAAGGTTGGCTAAACTGTGTGAGGGTGCCACAATCATGTCGGTGATCTTTGTTTCCCCGTTTTTCCTGGTCCCTTCAGTTGAGATGCCCGAGTCAGGAGTGAAGATTATGCGAAGTCTGCTTGCTATTGTGGAGGTATTACCTTAGTCGCCTTTGCGGTTTTCGGCTAAGGTAATCATTGCTCTTTCATCATCATCATTTTTTTTTTTTTTGCCTAGGACGTGTCCTAGAGAGGAATATAGACCCTATCTTTTTCCCAGGACGCTCTTTACGAATTTTCATCCTGACGGGTCATGAGCAATGTCTTTAGGCATGGTAATTTTTCACCGCATCTGAGTTGACAGGGTATCGGAGCTCTTCTCCATCCATGTTGGTGAGGATAAGGGCTCCTCCTGAGAATGCTCGCTTGACCACAAAGGGTCCTTCGTAGTTAGCTGCCCATTTCCCGATTTTGTCTTTTTGGGCTGGAAGCAGTTTCTTTACTACTAGATCTCCTTCTTGGAAAGTGCGGGGATTGACCTTCTTGTCGTAGGCCTTCTTGATTTTCCGTCGATAAGCCTTGCCCCGACATATGGCGTCCGGTCATTTTTCTTCGATTAGGTTCAATTGATCATACCGGTTCTGGACCCATTCGGCTTACTGTCAATTTGGCTTCCATGACAACTCGCGAGAGAGGGTATTTCGACCTCTACCGGTAGCACGACCTCCATTCCGTATACGAGGGAAAACGGGGTAGCCCCTGTGGAGGTCCGTATCGACGTTCGGTAACCATGCAAGGCAAAAGGAAGCATTTCATGCCAGTCTTTGTAGGTAACCACCATTTTCTGAATGATTTTCTTGATATTTTTGTTGGCTGCCTCTACTGCACCGTTCATCTTTGGTCGGTACGGAGACGAATTATGGTGCTGGATTCTGAAGTCTTGACATAATTCCTCCATCATTTTATTGTTGAGATTAGTCCCATTATCAGTAACGAGCCTATGAGGGATGCCGTACCGACATATAATGTTTTTCTTGATGAAGGCGGTCACCACTTTCCGGGTTACGTGTACGTATGATGCCGCCTCAACCCACTTGGTGAAATAGTCGATTGCTACCAATATGAAGCGATGGCCGTTAGATGCTTTGGGTTCGATGGGTCCGATGACATCCATGCCCCACATAGAAAATGGCCATGGTGTAGCCATGTTGCTGAGAGGTGCGGGCGGCACATGAATATTATCGGCATATACTTGGCACTTGTGACATTTCTTGGCATATTGGTGACAATCGGCTTCCATCGTGGACCAATAGTACCCTGCCACGAGGATTTTCTTTGCCATGACATGCCGGGTGCGTGGGTTCCAAAAGTCCCCTTGTGGATTTCTTTTATCGGTGTTTGGGCTTCTTCTTGGTCCACACACCTTAAGAGAGTGGAATCGGGGCTCTTTTTGTAGAGGGTTCCTTCAATCAACGTGAACCCTATGGCCCTTTTGCGAATGGTTCGCTTATCAGTGTCACTGATTCCTTCAGGATATTCGCCCTTTATGAGGTACCGTTTGATGTCATGGTACCAGGGGTTTTGATCGCGTTCGTCATTTACTGCCATGCAGAAAGCTTGCTTATCATGCAGTTTGACTTGAATAATTGGTATCTCATGTTCCTGGTCCAGGGCAAACATGGATGATAGTGTGGCGAGGGCGTCAGCAATTTGGTTGTCTTCCCGAGGGATGTACTGAAAAGTGACGCTTTCCATTCTCGAGACTAGCTCGCGGATATACTCTAGGTATGGGATTAATTTGGCATTTCGGGTTTCCCATTCACCTTTAAGTTGATAGATGACAAGGGATGAATCACCGAATATTTTGAGCTTAGTGACCCCATGATCTAAAGCCGCTTGGATTCCTAGTGCACATGCTTCATATTCGGCCATGTTGTTGGTGCAATCGAAATTAAGCCTGGCCGTCACAGGAATGTGTTTCTTTTCGGGGGATATCAAAATAGCTCCTACCCCGTGTCCAAGCATGTTGGAAGCCCCATCGAAGAACATGGTCCACATCTCTTCTTTGGTCTCATCGTGTTCGATGTGCATGATATGCTCATCGGGAAAGTCGTCTTGTAAGGACTGGTATTCATCTGTAGATCCATGGGCTAGATAATCCGCTAGGGGACTTCCCTTAATAGCTTTCTGGGTGACATGAACGATGTCAAATTCTGAGAGGAGAACTTGCCACCTAGCTATTCTTCCAGTCAGAATGGGCTTCTCAAATAGGTACTTGATTGGATCCATTTTGGAGACCAACCATGTTGTATGTCGGGCCATATACTGTCTGAGACGTTAAGTGACCCACACCAATGCGCAACAAGTTTTTTCGAATGGCGTATAGCGGGTTTCGTAGTCTGAGAACTTCTTACTGAGATAATAGATGGCCCGTTCCCTTTTTCCGGTTTCATCATGCTGGCCGAGCACACATCCCATTGACTCTTCGAGAACTAATAAATATAGGATCAGAGGCCTCCCTTCAACGGGTGGTACCAATATTGGTGGATTGGTTAGACAGGTTTTGATTTTATCAAACGCCTGTTGGCATTCTTTGTTCCATACCGTTGGCTGATTCTTGCGCAACAGTTTAAAGATGGGGATGCATTTATCTGTTAACTGCGCGATGAAACGGGCAATGTAGTTGATTCGGCCTAGAAAGCCTCTGACCTCTTTTTCCGTTTTTGGTGGAGTCATTTCCAAAATTGCCTTTGTTTTGTCGGGGTCCACCTCGATTCCTCTTTCACTGACAATGAACCCTAAGAGTTTTCCTGATCGTACTCCGAAAGTACATTTTGCCGAGTTTAGCTTAAGTTGATACTTCCGAAGCCGATCGAAAAGTTTTCGGAGATATTGAATGTGGTCCATTTCATTTCTGGACTTGGCTATCATGTCGTCCACATATACTTCTATTTCCTTGTGGATCATGTCGTGGAATAGTGTGACCATAGCCCTTTGATAGGTTGCCCCCGCATTTTTCAGTCCAAATGGCATCACTCGGTAGCAAAAGGTACCCCACGGTGTAATGAATGAGGTTTTTTCTCTATCCTCAACGGCCAACTTGATCTGGTTGTACCCCGCGTACCCATCCATGAAGGAATACAACGTGTTAGTAGCGGTATGGTCTACCAACATGTCTATATGTGGTAGGGGAAAGTCGTCCTTTGGACTTGCTCGATTGAGGTCCCTATAATCCACGCAAACTCTGACCTTCCCGGTCTTTTTGATGATGGGTACGATGTTGGCCAACCATTCTGGGTATTTGGAAACTACCAGGAAATTGGCATCCAACTGCCTTTGCACCTCCTCCTTTATCATTAAGGACTAGTCGGGTTTAATTCTCCTGAGTTTTTGCTTTACAGGTCGGCATCCCTCTTTCAGTGGCAATCTGTGTTCCACTATACTTGTGTCAAGCCCAGGCATGTCATGATATGACCAGGCAAATACGTCTATATATTCCTTTAGAAGCTGTATCAATCCCTTTTTCATGCTACTTTCCATTTGGGTGCCGATGTTTACCTTTTTCTCCTCATCCTCTTTTCCCAAATTTACAGTTTCTATTTCTTCCTGATGCGGTTGTATAATGCGTGTTTCTTTTTCCAGCATTCTTTGCATATCCGGAGAGATGGTCTCCTGCTCACTGTCGGACTCAGTCCATTCGCCTTCCGTTTCCGAGGTCCACGGAGATTCATCAATCACAGGCATGATGTGTTTTAGGTTCTGTTTTAGTCATAGATTTTATTATTCATTTTATTTTTTGAAAGAATAATAAATAGAAGCGGGAAAAGAAAGAATATGACAAAATGCCTCGTATATTAATGAACATGAGATGTATGTACAAGCCCTTTTAATCAAAAATTCTTGTGGCCGCGGGCGGGGACCACAAGAGATGTAGAGAAAAGCTTAAAAAAAAAGAAGAAACCCTAGGGTTGATCCTCCCAGTCCTCCCTCTCTGCTACTCTGGCTTCGACAGAGGCTTGCCGTCCGTGCTAGAGGCAGAGGCGTCGAAAGTAATCCACCCGGCGTCGATTAGTTCTTGAACCCGATACTTAAGGGTCAAGCAGTTCTCTGTAGAGTGACCGGGTGAGCCCGAATGGTAAGCGCATTTTTCGTTTGGCTTATACCATTCAGGGTAGGGAGGCTCCAATTGCTTCTTGGGAGGGACGCAGGTCAGGAGCTTAGCCTCCAGCAGTTGAGGTAGCAGTAGTCCGTAGGAAGTGGAGATTGGAGTGAACTTCCTTTCTTTCTTGCGGGGCTGCCTGGGCGTTTGCGGGGCGGAAGAAGGAGTGGCAAAGTTGATTGCATGTACAGATTCATCCTTCTTCTTGCCAGCAGGCTTCCTGAAGGAGACACCAGCTTGGGAAGACTATGCTATCTTCCCGCTCCTCAGTCCTTGCTCCACCCTCTCGCCCACAGTGACTATGTCTGAGAAAAGGTTGGAGGTACTGGCTATTGCCTTGTCGTAGTACGCTCCAGTCAGTGAGTCGATGAACATAGCCACTGTCTCCTTGTCCGTCAAAGGAGGCTCTATTTGGGCGGCCATTTCCCTCCACCTTTGGGCATACGCTTTGAATGCCTCGTCGTTCCTCTTGTTTAGAGTTCTAAGATCTGACCTGTCGGGTGTCAGATCGATGTTGTATCGGTAACGACGAAGGAAAGCGTCTGCCAACTGTTTCCAGTTTTGGACCTGCCCTCTCTCCAACAGCATGTACCAGTTGAGAGCCGTGTCCGCGAAACTCTCCTGGAAGCAGTGAATCAGGAGTTTCTCGTTGTCAGCATGGGCGGCCATCTTACGACAATACATCGTAAGATGGTTCTTTGGGCAGGTCATCCCGGCGTACTTAGGGAAGTCCAAGATTTTGAATTTGGGAGGGAAGCGGATGTCCTTCACGAGGCACATGTCAGCTACCTCCTTGACGTCGAAGTTATGCCCTTCGACCGCCTTCAGCCTCTCCTCCAGGGCGGAGAGTTGTTGTTTGGATACTTATGGGGTAGGGATGCGTGTAGTCTTAGCATCCTTCCCGCCGAAGAAGTATTCCTCCTCCTCTTCCTCATGAGGAGGGACATTTTCAGCTTGGCCCTCGCCATCCTTGTTTTGGCCTTGGCGTATGACCTCCATCAGTTGGGCTACCTGCTCCCGGAGGGTATCGACTTCCGTAGAAAGTTTTCGGTTCTGCTCCTCTAATTTTTCCATCGCCTTTACTTTTTGTGCACGAGTACGAGTGGGGAGAGGACCAGCCACTTTCTAGAATGTCCGAAAAAGTTTTATTAATGCATGTTGAGTGCTTAAACTAACATGAGTATGCTTATGCATGAGAGGTTCTATTTACATGATGTTGAATGTGCTCTCATTTTTATTTTTCTCTCTTGGTTTTTCTTTACTCGTGATATGGTGTAGTATGGATGAGCTGACTTTGTCAGAAGTTGTTCATTCATTTTTTTTTTGTATTTTTTGTTTTTTTATTTGACGCTTTATTTTATAGCCTTTTATCTTACTAGTGCAGAAAAGGGCTTTTACGTCACCCAATTGTCGTCGCATGTAAAAATATTCGACGTAAATAAAACGCGGTGGCAATTTTGTAAATAAGGGACAAAACTTTTACGTAAAAGAGGTTTTTTACGTCGCGTGCTGGGATGCGCGACGTAAAAAGTCTCTTTTATTCCCACCCTGCCACACTCCCTCGTCTCGCACAACCAGGGTTTTTGAGAACGACGACGAGAACGACGATAACAGCTACCTCTGCACACCATTTTCGAGCAGTTTTACAGTGAAAAACATCTATATTGTCGTGTTATTTGACGAACTTGATATTTCTCCCCGATTGGATTCGAGTTTGAAATCATTTTTCATCTACACTCGAGGTTAGTGTTCTATGTCATTACTATATGTTTACATTGAAATATGCGAAGTTATCACAGACGTCATATGGTATAAACCAAGAAGGAATCATTGGATTACTTTAAACGAGCCATGGTCTTACAGTAGAGGTGGTTATGCAATTGGGATCTATGCACCAGGTCGATGTTCGAATGGCTAAACCTAAACTGCACTGGTGGTGATTCAGGAACAGAACCCTATTTAGCTTCACATTATCAACTACTTGCTCATGCAAGCATCTGTTCAAGTCTACAAGAAAAAATATCAGGTTTTTCTTTAGCCTTGTTAGTTGCTGCCAGGGTTCAAGTATTTTACTTTGACATAACTCTTTCACTTAACATTCCAAACTCTTTACTCAGAAATCTCAAAAAGGAATCATAGGCATAACATTAGTGTGTTTCGGTATACGCCATATTCAAATCACAAAGTGGATAAAGATGCTGCCAATCGAGCACTTGACTTCATGTATGGATGGTAAGTTCTTCACTGGATTCAAATATTAAGTATGACTCGTAACTCAAAAAATCATCATGGTTATCTTACTGAGAATGATTACAGGTTCATGGAACCATTGACATCAGGAAAATATCCAGAGAGCATGATTTCCCTGGTTGGTGAACGACTGCCAAAGTTCTCTGAAGAAGAAGCAAGACTTGTGACTGGTTCATATGATTTTATTGGACTAAACTATTACACCACTGCCTATGCTGCCAATGCACCCAAAACCAGACCTAATTATGATTCTGATTCCAATGTCAAAACTTCATGTAAGATACCTTCTTCCATCGTATATATGTTCATCTTAATTTTTTAAATAAATTATATATTTATTACTCACTTTATTTAATATAAATTAATCTTAAGCTAAAATTTAACGTAATACCATGATTTTTTTAATTAGTATCATATTATTTTATAACAATTTCATTTTTTTTGGGATAGATTCACGCAATGGAATTCCAATAGGTCAATCGGTATGTATACCATCACATCAATTTTTTACTTAATAATAATAATAATAATAATAATATTATTATTATTATTATTATTATTATTATTATTTATTTTTATATAACTTGATAATTATACTTGCAGACAGCTTCTGGTTGGTTATATGTTTATCCCAAAGGAATTAGAGAATTGTTGATCCAACACTATCTCTTCAAGAAGCTCTTCTCGATACATACAGAATTGACTACTATTATCGTCATCTCTATTATTTAAACTTGGCAATTAGGTAATGAATGGTTTATATTTATTTGTTATTATTATATTTAAAGAGTATTTTGTTTGAAAAAATAATTTGAATTAATTTTGTTGACTTTATTTAGAAGGGATGGCGTAAAGGTGAAGGGATATTTTGCATGGTCATTATGTGATAACTTCGAATGGGCTGATGGTTATGTTGGTATAAAAAGTGAAGGTGAAGGGATGACTTACGTCGCATATGGTATATGCGACGTAAATTTACGTCGCGTATTGGTATATGTGACGTAAATTTATGTCGTATATACCATGTGTGACGTAAATTTTTTGTTTTTTTTATTTTCGAAAGTTTTTACGTCTGTTTAGTGGTATATGTCACGTAAAATTACGTCGGGTTTTAATAATTGACGTAAATCTACGTTGGGCTAAAGGGTCCGACGTAAATTTACGTCTCCCGCTTTAACGTCGGACTTAAATACGACGTAAAAAGTCATAAATACCTGACGTAAAAGCCCCTTTTTGCACTAGTGTCTCTTCTGTCGGAACTGCGTGGCTACTTAGCTTACAAAGAACCTGAAACCAGGCTAGCTAAAAGGCAGACTGTCCGAGATAAAATGTGGCTTTATGCGAAAGAATATTTATCGTCCCTTATCTCTTCTGTCAGAACTGCGTGGCTACTTAGCTTACAAAGAACCTGAAACCAGGCTAGCTAAAAGGCAGACTGTCCGAGATAAGGGTGTTTATTTGTAAAATATTTTTTTGGTGATTTTGTTTTGTTGTTTGTTTATGCTATGCAACATACAAATGCAACAATCATATGCACACACAATTCGATCATCCCCGAACAGGCGAGACTTCGTTTTTTATCACGAGGTAGGGTTTTCCTGCAGAAAGGTGCATTGGTCAGGGTAGGTTCTAACTGTTCTCACCAGGCTAAGGCCCCCAAGGTGCCCCCATTATAGGGTCCCCACTCTCCGGCCGTCCAACCATGCTCGAGCACTAAGGCCGAGTCGGTCTTGTTACCAAAAGAGGAAGATTATCACCTTGAGTGGTGGTTTCCGATCACACTGGTGGGCACAAGGCCCTAACTGCAGCGAACCGTACCTGCCACCCACTCCATATGGTTTTCTCACTTGCCCCCGGGTATAGAGGGAACTGTAGTGTGCAAGGGTTTTGTGTGCAATTTATATTTCAATCAATTGCGTAAGTAGAAACAAGCAACAGTTATTTGAAAGCCAAACAATAAAGCATGTTATAATACAAGGTAGGGTAAAAGCGCTTTTTTCTTGGTTTAATTATTTTTAAGCCAGCCCATCACTAAATGGGATCAACTCTCTAGGCTTCCCCAGCGGAGTCGCCATCTGTCACCGCCGTCAAAAAAAGAGAGGCGGTCGGAGCAACGCGATGTTTTTTTTGACCCTCTTTATTTTCACGTTTTTCTATTGGTGGTTACAACGCCTTTAGGTTGTCCGATAACCGGGCTAACCTAGGGGCGAGGTTTTCGAAAGTATCCCTGGGTTGTCTGATAACCGGGCTAACCCATGGATTTATTTAATTTGGGTTCTATGGAGTCGCCACCGATATTTTTACCATAAACATCGGAAAAGGGGTTTTAAAAAGGCGTTGGTTTTCGAAAACCAACTTTGGTCATTCGAACCAAAGTTGGGTAAGGGAGTTAGTTACGTGTAAAGGAAGTGTTAGTTCCTTTACGATGCCCCTTTCGGGTTCCCTATGATAGGCCGGCTACTTTGAATAAATAATTAAACTGGAAAAATGCGCTTTTACCCTTTTATTATGCGGAATTTAAGTTTATGACTACATGGCCCTAGCTTCTATTGCGTAATTTAAATGGCAGTAATAAAAATAGAGAGGGAGAATATGCACCTCCAAAGCAAGCTTTTATATTTCTTTAAAGAGAGGGTGCGTTTTGGCAACCCTTCACTCTACAACTCTCAGAAACTCCGGAAATGCCTCGGAGGGATTCTAAAGAAGATTTAGAACGCTCAGTTTATGCCTAGAGACACTCAGAAACTCCGGAAATGCCTCAGAGGGATTCTTAGAGAGAGAAAGTCTAGAGAGAAGGGAGAGCTATGTTGATTCTGTGTGGAAATGAGGGGGGGAGGACCCCTATTTATAGTTTTTCGCGCCTGACAGGTCGAGATCGCCGTCTCCTCTGACAGGGTCGAGACCGCCGTCTGGAAAATCCAGACCGCCGTCTCGTTCATGGCAGAGGGTCAAGACCGTCGTCTGGATAATCCAGACCGCCGTCTCGACTAGCCAGGAATCGAGACCGCCGTCTGGAAAATCCAGACCGCCGTCTCGACCTTTGCAGGTGACGAGACCGCCGTCTGGACAATCGAGACAGCGGTCTCGTCCTGGCGTTGAGACGAGACGGCGGTTTGGTCCTTCCAGACGGCGGTCTCGTCCCTTCAGGGCGAGAAACTTTATTTTCGGGCCAAAAAACCTTCCTATCCTTGTACGGGAGCCTAATAGTCTCTCCTAATGACTTGTTAATCTTCGGTCGTCTTCAAATAGGACGCTTTCTGACTTTATTTGGAGGCCGGGCAAGATTTGGGGTCTATAGTTAAGAAAGATATCACCGGTGTTTTATACTGGTTCACCCAATACCAGGGCTACGTCCAGTCTCCAGCCAAATTCCAGCTGGATTCCACTAGATCAAATGTTTTACAGATTTACAATCTTACACTTAATCTACCACAAGAACCAAATTCCAGTTCCTGCACTCAACCTCTCACCAAGAACCAAATTCCAGTTCTTGATAACCTCTACAACCAAATTCCAGCTGCAGAGAAACCGTGCCTAAATTCCAGGCACCAAACAATACAAAAAGAATGAAAAAAAAATGAAAAAGAAGAAACTAGAATGCTCAAACCAGTTTATGCAATTCTGCTGTAAGTGTTTCTTCTTTAAAACAAATCAAGTTGCCTCAAGAAAGATTTTCAAAGAACTTCTCAAAACAAATCAAGTTTCCAAATTTTGACTCACGTTTTTTAATGTGGTGTTACAACGCCTTTAGGTTGTCCAATAACCGGGCTGGACCTAAGGGCGAAGTTTTCGAAAAGGGTTCTTATGGAGTCGCACCGATGTTTTTACCGGAAACATCGGAAAAGGAAAAAAAGAAGGCATTGGTTTTTAGAAAAACCAACTTTGGCCATTATAACCAGAGTCGGGTAAGGCAGTTATTTACGCGTGGGGAAGGTATTAGCACCCCCACGACGCCCCTTTCGGGTTCCCTATGATGGGCCGTTTATTTCATAAGTAAACCTTAAAATGACGCTTTTACCCTTTTATTTGCGGAATTAAAAAATAATGTCTACATGGCCCTAGCAGCTAATGCACATATAAATGTAAGAAAATAGCAGTAAAAGAAGGATAGCAAGTATGAAAACCTTTGAAGTAAGCTTTCGGGATTAATATTCTTGAAATAGGAAACTTTTTGGAAGTCCTTCACTCTACAACGTTGATCGCTCTTCCTCGCAACGCTAGAATAATCTCTAAGAATACTAAGAAGCTCTGGAATTGATTCGGAGGGATTTAGGAGAAGAATTTGAAGAAATTGAAGAAGGAAAGGTTTGAGAACTGTGTGAAAAAAAGGGGAACGAGCCCTCCTTTTATAGGGATTCGTGCCTGTCAGGTCGAGACGACCGTCTCACCAATCGAGAAGGTAATCTCGATTTGATAAATGGCGAGAAGGTCATCTCGCCAAATGGGAAGACGGTCTCGCCATTGGCAAGTGGCAAGACGACCGTCTCGCCAAACAAGACGACGATCTCGCCCTTTGCTGATGGCGAGACAGTGGTCGCTAAGTGAGACGGCGGTCTCACTAAGCGAGATGGTGATCTCGACCTTCTAGGTGGTCCTCTCTATTTTTTTGTACAAAAAACCTTCCTATTCTAATTTGGGGCCTTTTGGTCTATCCTAGGGACCTTCTAGGCCTTGCCCATCTTCGAATTGGAGGTCTTCTACTCTTTATTTTGAGGCCAGGTAAGATTTGGGGTCTATAGTCGTGAAGCGATGGTTTGTGACTCGCATTTTCATAAAACAATCTGGTCATCACTTTTAGGATGTTTGATAACTGAATTACCCTTAAAAGTGAGGTTTCCGCAAAATGAGTTATATGGAGTCGCCACCAATGTTTTAACCATAAACATTGGAAAAGGATAAAAAAGAAGGAGTTGGTTTAAGAAAACCAACTTTGACCATTATAACCAGAGTTGGGTAAGGGAGTTAGTTACGCGTGGGGAAGGTGTTAGCGCCCCACGGCGCCTAGTTTGGGTTCCCTATGATGGATTAATTCATAAAATAAAGATCTAGAAATTATGCATTTACCCTATTTATTGATTCGCAGTATTTATTAAATATCTACATGACCCTAATTTCGAATGCACACAAAGGAAAGCGATAAAAGAGTAAGGGATTGAGAAAAACCTCCAAAGCGAGCTTTTATAAATCTTTAAACTTGAGAACGCTTTTTGGCAGTCTCCTCCCACTACACGAGCACTCCTCCTTCGAACAATAAAATTATTAAACTGCTGAGAGTCGGATGTCTCAAAAGGAGACTTCCTTAACCGATTTTGCCCAAATGGACTATCGAAAAGACTACTCGGTGCCTAAAGGTTTCTAGAAACGTCTCTAGGTATGAGAAGGTGTGTGGAAGTGTTCATAAGTGTGTGAAAATGTGAGAAATGACGTCCTATTTATAAGCATGCTCACCCAAGAGGTCGCGACGACCGTCCTGAATTTTTTAGGTAGGACGATCGTATGGGATTTTGGGACGGTCGTCCCAAAATTCCTAAGAGGGTGGGATGACCGTTTGGAATTTGGGACGATCGTCCCAAACCACCAAGGAAGGTGGGACGATCGTCTGGAATTTGGGACGGTCGTCCTGACTTCTCTAACAAAATTTTATTTTTTTATTCTCTAAGAAAACCCTCCTTTTCTTAAATGAAGCCTAGTGGACACTACTAGGGACCCTATGAAGCCTTGTCCATCTTCAAAACAAAGGATTTATAAGCTTTTTTGTATGGTCGGGAAAGGTTTGGGGTCTACAAGGATGAAGGTTGATAATTGGTAATGACATCCTCATCAAGATAGATTGAAGATTGGTATGGTCATTATGGCGAGTTCTCAAATGGCTTGGAGAGTGCGTTGAATGAGGATCAACTTGGAGATGGACAACATTGTTTCAAGGGCAGGTTCCACCCATTCATTAGCTTAGTTACCATCGGTATCCAAGGTACTAATAATGTCAAAAGATATATGTAAAGAAGTATTTGAGATATCAATGTAATTATTTTCATTTGTTTCTCGAGTTTGAAGAAATTTTTCATAAAAAATGACATTATGAGAGACTTTAATATTATGAGTTTTAAGATTGTAAACAATGTAACCTTTGGTGTTTTGTTTAAAACCAAGGAAAATACTATAATTAGCTCGACTATCAAATTTCTTCCTATTAGTGGTCAAGGTACTAACATAACATTGACAATCAAACACACAAATATCTCTCAAATCATAATGTTTACCATAATGTTTTCCAAAAGGGGTAGAGTTTTAAATAAGGGGAGTATAAGCATGTGACCTCAAAAGAACATGTGACCTCACATTACTATATTGATCACTTAATCCCCTTAAGAATTGCATAGCATGATCTTCACACTTTCTTTGTGCGATTAAAGAGGTCATACCATAGTTGCACTTAGTGTTATAAGAACAACTTAGATCAAGACAAAAATTCTTAAGCTCATCCCAAATAACCCTTAACATGGGAAAATATTTTGTGAAGGAGTTATTTTGTGTTGATTATCATGTTCTTTATACCATCACCATTATAACCCTTTCCCATTCTGATGGTGAAGGAGTTATTGGATGAGTTACAATGACTTTTTATTTTTATTTTTTAAATTGATTTACAGTCAACATATCATCAAATCTATTTGGCTATGAAAGATATGTCTAAAACTATTTTTTGCACTATAAACAATAATTTCAAATTTTTGGTTATGTCATTTGGGTTTATTGATGTCCATTCTGAATGATTTTGTTTTCGTATTCATTTAGGCAAGTTTTTTTTTTTTTTCAGATACTAGTTTACAGTTCTGATTAAGGCACCCATATTTCTCCCTTAAGTCAACTGATGCAACTACTTAATTTTAATCAATCTTGTGTCAAGTTTTCCAAGTACCATTTTGGAGTATCTTAGATTGAGTATTTGGGACATATAATTTCTAAGACAAGAGTGGCTACCGATCTTACAAACTTACGAGCCATTGCAAATTGGCCCAATGGCCATTCTCTCACTCAGTCAGATGATTTTCTTGGGCCTAATAAGTTATGTAGACCCCAAATCTTGCCCGACCTCAAAATAAAGAGCAAAAGACCTCCAATTTGAAGATGAGCAAGGCCTAAAAGGTCCCTAGGATAGACTAATAGGCCCCATATTAAAGTAGTAAGGTTTTTTTTTTATACGAAAAAATAAAAAATTCCACCTGGAGGGCTGAGACCGCCATTTTATTTGGCGAGACGGCCTTCTCACCATTAGTCAAGGACGAGACCGTCGTTCCGTTTGTCAAGGGCGATACCCCTTCCTTTTCATAGCATTCTCGAACTTTCCCTTCTACAACTTTCTCCCGAAAGGGGCGTCGTAGGGAAGCTAATACATTCCTTACATGTAACTAACTCCCTTACCCAACTCTGGTTATAATGGCCAAAGTTGGTTTTTTAACACCTTCTTTTTCTTCCTTTTCCAATGTTTCCAGATAAAACATTGGTGGCAACTCCAGAACCCTTTTTCAAAAACCTCGCCTTTAGGTCCAACCCGGTTATCAGATAACCTAAAGGCGTTGTAACATTACTTTAAAAAACGTGAGTCGAAGCAGAAACCATCGCGTCGCTCTGATTGCCTCTTTTGACGGCATCGACAGATGGTGACTGCATTGGGAAAGCCTAGAGAGTTTATCCCATTTAGTGATAGGCCAGTTTAATAAATAAACTTACAAATTTTTCCTTTACCCTGCCTTGTTTTATAACATGTTTTATTTGCTTGGCTTTAATAACTGTTGTTTGCTTATTTTACGCAATTGTTTGAAATACAAACTGTACACAAACCCTTGCACACAACAGTTCCCCCTATACCCAAGGGCAAGTGGGAAATCCATAGGGAGTGGGTGGCAGGTACGATTTGTCGTAGTGAGGGCCTTGAGTCCACCGGTATGGTCGGAAACCACCACTCAAGGTGATAACCTGCCTCTTTTGGCACAAAGACTGACTACGGTCTTAGTGCCATGCATGGTCGGAAGACTGGAGAGTGGGGACCCTATAGGGGGCTTGGCCTTGGTAAGGAAAATTAGAACTACCCTGAATATGCACTCTTCTACAAGAGACCCCTACCTCGTAATTAAAAACGTCACCCTGCTTGTTCGCGCATGAGTGAAATTTTGTGTGCATTTGTTTGTTGCATTTGATTGCATAGCATAACCATACAACAGATAAAAAATAGAAAAACCACAAAAATATTTTTGCAATAAACACCCTTATCTCGGACAGTCTGCCTGTTAGCTATCCTGGTTTCAGGTTCTTTGTAAGCGAACTAGCCATGCAGTCTGACAGAAGAGATAAGGGACGTTAAAATTATTCTTTCGCAATAAACCATTTTATCTCGGACAGTCTGTCTTTTAGCTAGCCTGGTTTCAGGTTCTTTGTAAGCTAAGTAGCCACGCAGTCCGACAGAAGAGATAAAAAAGGTTATAAAATAAAACCTAAACAAATAAAAATCAAATAAATAAGCCCAATAAAACAAAATTGGGATCTTGTTCATAAAACGATTTTTGACAAAGTCAAATAATTCATATCGCATCATGTCATAAGTGGAAAAACCAAGAGAGAAAATAAATGCATAAGAAAAGTACGCATAAGCATCATCTAAATAAAAACTCTCATGCATAAACACATTCATGCTAGGGGGCATTAGATATCTCTAAGACAAAGTTGAAAGAGACCCCGAGCACATTTGTAACCATCCACTGGGAAGGGACAAATGTGCTAAGGTATATGGTGATCTTCGACGGGGAAGGAACCATTACACCAAAGTGGGTATGATACTCCACAAAGCGTAAGCTTTAAGGATGATGCCTAAGTCATTGTCTTAGAAGATACTAATCCCACACCTATCATTCATTTTTATAAATGAAATTCTTGGGCATCTTAGAAAGTGGTTGGTCCTCTTCCTATCCGAACCTGTGCGCAAAAGGCAAAAGCTATGGAGCATTTGGAAGAACAAAACCGCAAACTCACCACTGAGGTTAGCACCCTCTGGGAGCAAATGGCGCAATTAATGGAGGTCATGTGCCAACAAAGCCAAAACAAAGGGGAAACTCATGGCGATCGCGCCTCTCGCCATGAGGAAGAAGAAGGAGAGGAGTTCTTCTTCGAGCAGAAAGCCCCTGTACAATCTAACGCCAGGGCGATGCACATCCACACCCCTGAGGTGTCCAAGCAACAAATCTCCGCCTTGGAGGAAGGGCTGAAGGCAGTCGAGGGACACAAATTTTACGTCAAAGAGGCGGTAGACATGTGTCTAGTGAAGAACATCCAGTTCCTGCCAAAATTCAAGGTCCCAGAATTCCCTAAGTATGCTGGAGTGACTTGCCCCAAAAGTCATCTTATGATGTACTATCGTAAGATGGATGCACATGCTGAAAATGAGAAAATCCTAATCCATTGCTTCCAGGAGAGCCTAGCTGACTCAGCCCTCAACTGGTACATGTAGCTGGAAAAGGGGCAAGTCCAAAACTGGAAGCAGCTAGCGGATGCCTTCCTTCGTCGTTACCCATATAACATCGATCTGACTCCAGATAGGTCATATCTTAGGACTTTAAGCAAGAGGAACGACGAGTCCTTCAAGGCATATGCCTAGAGGTGGAGGGAGATGGTTACCCAGATAGAGACCCTGCTGACGGACAAGGAGACGGTGGCTATGTTCATAGACTCATTGACAGGAGCTTACTACTACAAGGCAATAGCTAGTACATCCAACTTTTTCTCGGACATAGTCACCGTAGGGGAGAGAGTGGAGCAAGGATTAAGAAATGGGAAGACAGCGCAATCTTCCCCTTCCAGCGTCTAGTTCAGAAAACCCTCCGGCAAGAAGAAGGAGGAGGTTGTGCACGCAATTAACCTCGCTACTCCTACTTTCGCTCCACAAACGGTTCGGAAGCCGCGCAAAAAATAGAGAAAATTCACCCCTATCTCAACCTCCTACGGGAAGTTGCTGCCTCAGCTGCTAGAAGCCAAGCTCCTGGAATGTTGATAGCTGTTCCGCAAGCGTACAAAGTATCGCGTAATAAAAAGTTATCGTTCCCACAAAGATTATGCCCAAGTACCGGTACACAGTGATTCAATTATCTAAACAAATCGTTTCAAATAGAATATATTGCAAAATGAATAGAAAACCAAAAACTATTTACAAGAGACTCAAGGTGAAAACTTTCTTAGGAGTCGGTAGGTTTATATGTTACGTATTCAATTTAAATCAATTCGTTTCCCATTATTTAACTTCTATTTCTAAGGTGAATTTTCCTTAATTGATTAATGTATTCCTCTCGAAACCCTACTAACATACCTAATTACCGAAGAACAACGTTCAATTCGTTAAGTAGATCCTTTAGGCTTTATGAAAATTCAATTTCCCCTCAAAGAGTTTTGTCTACTTTCGTAACCCAAATCCCTAGGTTCAATTCCATGCTTTTCTAATGATATATCGATCTCTCAATCATCCACATCATTTAAATTCATCTAACCTTATCTCTAAGCCATTAGAAGCTTTAGGTTCTCATGGAAATGAATAGAAAACAGGAATTCAATAACAGAGAAATTCAAAGTATTCAAAATTGATACATAAACATATTCCCCCTAATCCCAAGAATGAGATTTAGTGTGCCATAGAAATGATGATTACAATCCACAATACAATAAATCAAACCCTAACATAAGAGAAAAGTAGAAATGAGACAGGAAGTTAGAGAATAGAAGAGAAGTTCTCACTATCTCCTCTGTAGCTTCCTCAATTTCCCTCTTGATAGAAGAAATCGTTCTCCCTCTTTTGCTCTGGTTTTCTTCAATTTTCTTTTTGGAAAAAATGCCTCTCGTCTTCGTTTCTCTCTTTGTGCTCCATAACTTCTTTTTTTATATCTTTTATGCTCAAAAACCGCTCCTCTAATTCAGGGATGTAGAAGAACCCTAATTTTGTCCGGCCTCTCAATAAAGGCCAAGAAGACTTCCTATCTAAAGATAAAGCTTCGATGGACGTCTATCGGCATCAATCAACATCCGAATAAAGAAAAGAAAGCTTCTCGGGAGTCCCAGAAGACAAAATCTGGCCAAAACAGTCGAGATGGCCATCCCAGAAGTCGGGATGGCCATCCCAGTCAGCCCAGACGGCCGTCCCACATGCCAGACGCCCGTCTCAGCCAGTTTTGTTGCTTGGGACGACCATCCCAGATCCCAGACGGTCGTCCCGGCCTCCCCAGACGCCCATCCCTGTTTTCTGCACCCCAGACGGTCGTCCCGAGCTGCCAGGCTGCGAAAACTATAAATAGGAAGCTCATTTGAGCATTTTTCACACTCCAAACACTTGTCTTCTCTCCCTCTTTCGAATGAACTCTCTGATTGCCTAAAAAAGGTAACAATCGGTTAAGGAAGATTCTTCCAACATTCGATTCTTCTTAAATCAGGGAGGAGAGTCTTTGTAGAGCAGGGGATTGCCAAAACGCATCCTCACAGTTAAAGATTCGCAATAAAAAGCTTGCTACGGAGGTTCTTTTCACTTCTCTTCTCTTTTATTGCTTTATGTATGCAATAGAAAATAAAATCATGTAGATAGCCATTTTTAAAATATTGTACAATAAAATAGGATAATAGTGTAATTTCTCTTAATCTTTACTTTATGAATTAATCCGTCATAGGGAACCCGAAAGGGCGTTGTGGGGGTGCTAACACCTTCCCCACACGTAACTAACTCCCTTACCCAACTCTGGTTATAATGGCCAAGTTTGGTTTTTCTTAAACTCAATATCCTTTTATCCTTTTCCAATGTTTATGGTCAAAACATTGGTGGCGACTCCATAAGAACCCTTTTTGCGAAAACATTGCTTTTATTAGAGGATAGTTCAGTTGTTGAGCACCTCGGAAGCAATGAACACCTTTTTAAACAAACGCGAGTCTAAACCATCTTTTCGCGACCGCTCGCATAAATGTTCGAGATGTCCCTAGACGTCGGAACGGACGGCGGCGACAGATGGCGACTCCGCTGGGGAAGCTAGAGAGTTGATCCCATTTAGTGACGGATAAATTCAAACTAAGTAAAGATTTGAAATTACATCTTTACCCTTCTTTGTATGTTTTATTGTATGGCTTTAATAACTACTGTATGATTATTTTCTGCAAATTGTCTAAAATATAAACTGCACACAAAAACCCTTGCACACAACAGTCCCTCTATACCTGGGGGCAAGAGTGAATACCTATAGGGAGTGGGTGGCAGATATGACCGGCTTGTTGGCACACGGGGCTACAACCGTTGTCGAAAAACCACCAACTCAAGGTGATAACCCTCTTCTTTTGGTCCAAGGACGTCGACACGGAGTTCCGTGCATGACCCAAGGACTGAGAGATTGAGAGGTCCCTATAATGGGGGCACCTTGGGGACCTTTGGCCTTGGTGAGAACAGTTTAGAACCGCCTAAACCAAGCACGTTTCTGCAGGAAAACCCCACCTCGAAAATAGTGTGGCTCTGCTCGTGGATGAATGAATTGTGTGTGCATTCATTTGTTGCATTTGTATTGATGCATTAGCATAGGGTAATCATACAACAGACAAAAACAACAAAAAATTCTAAAAATCATAAAAAGTGATAAGAATAAACCAACTTTATCTCGGACAGTCTTCAGTTAATCTAGCCTGGTTTCAGGTTCTTTGTAAGCTAAGTAGCCACGTTGACCAACAGAAGAGATAAAGGGTTATAAAAAATATGAAAAACAATTTAAAGCCATAAAAAATACCTCTTACAATAAAAAGATTCTTGGCAAAGTCGTATCATTCATACAACATCATTTCATAAGAAAAAACCAAGAGAGAAAATAAATGCAGCATGCATACACATCATTTTAATAAACATCTAAAAAATGGGTCTTAGGAGCGTATTTTGGGAAAATTACTGGGCCAAATCCCCTTTGGGTATTAGCAACTTGGTTCTTCACCTTTTTCTCTTCGTTTTGACATGCTATGCATCCAAATCGGACATCCTAGTCAAAAGTTATCCCACTTTCAATATTTGTTGTCATAAAAAGTATTTTTGTAGCGCATGCATAAACACATTCATTCTAGGATGCATTAGATATCCTTAGACAATAGCGAAAGAGACCCGAGTGCGTTTATAACCTTCCTAGAAGAGATAAGTGCGCTAAGGTATGATGGTAACCTTTGAAAAAGGGAACCATCACACCAAGGTGGGTATGGTACTCCCTAAAGCATAAGCTTTTAGGAAAACACCAAAGCTATGGTCTAAGGCATATCTATGCCACACTGATCATTCATAATAAAAAAAGCTATAATAATAAAAATATTTAAATCATTTAGAAAGTGGTTGGTCTTCTACCTGTTCTCACTCGCACTAAAAAAGCCAAGAAGATGGAGCAATTAGAGGAGCAGCACCGCCGCTGAGCTTAATGTCATAAAGGAAGAAATAGCGCAGTTGACGGAGCTAATGTATCAGTAAAGCTTCCAATGCATCTCTCACGGTCTCTGCCCATGGCCGCGAGATCTTTTGATTAAAGGGGCTCTGTATATATTTCTCTTTTCATCTATACAACGAGACATTTTTCATAATATTCATATTCTTCTCATTCTTTTCTCTCTCATTCCAAAAAAAAAAATTAAATAAAATCTAAACCCAAATAAGGACCATATAAACAGTCATGTCTGTGATTGAAAACTGTCTGCGGGATCTGAAAGCCAAAGGTGAATGGATTGAGTCAGACAGTGAGGAGGGGACCATTTCCCCCGACATGCAAAGACTGTTGGAAAATAAGCTCAATTGATACAGCCCCATCAGAAAAAACTTAGGCCATCGATTTGGGACAAAGAGATAATAAGAAAGAAGTAAATATCAGTACCCAAATTGATAATGTCAGGGAAGGGGCAATAACACCTTTGCGCTTACTCATGCCTCGTCCTTTCCCTTATACATCGGATAAAGTTGTACTGTGGATATGCACAAAAGAATTTTTCGTCAATGAAGATATCTCCAATATAGCCGGCATTGGGGGCAGGATGAGAAGCAAAATAATTTATTCACCCAAGGAGCTACAAGATAATGCTCCTAAAAACAAAGGAAAAAAAAGAAACCGAAGAGGAAAAGGAAAAAAGAATCCGAGGGGAAGATTAAGTAGACCTTGGATTCACGGTGCTAGGGCAGTTTCTTCAACGCTCCACCGAAAAATCAAATTCATGGTACGCGACAAGTTGATCATGGCTCAAGTTAAAGACTACATTCGAATCAGCAAGCCATCCACCATACCTTAAATGGATGCGGCTGAAGAGGACATTTGAAAATATGGAAAGACTTCCTAGTAATATGAAAGTGGCCCATATAATGAAGAGATATGGATATAGCCTAGGACAAGGGCTTGGAAAGGATGCTCAAGGAATAAGAGAGCCACTAGATTTTAAGGATAATCCTTTAAAGTACGACCATACAAAAGATCAAGTCGTACAAAGAAAAGAGAAGTCTCCCCTCCACACTTTAAAGACGATCTTCCGAAAAGGAGGGATATTAGCATCAAGGGCAACGTTAGTCATTAGATGTACTTCTTCCGATTTTAAGGGATGTAAACCCAATGACTATTAGAGATCACTCCTCAGGATATGTCCGACCCTTGAGCATCTCTAGGGCACGCATTTTCCTTGAATTATAAAAGAATGTTATTCTTACTATCTGCTTCTTTTCTCACTAATCACATCTATACCCCATAAATAACCATGTTTAGACAAATGTTTTGTTCCAAAATACGTCAAACTAATCAAAATTCCATAGACAAAATGAAGCCAAAGTTAACATGATTAATTAGCTAGAGACACGAATAAGAAAATCGTGTTTCGACAATATTTTGAGAAAAGAAATTATTATTAAAAGAAGCCCGTCAAGGTCAAAGGGTCAAGACAAAAAGATAAAAGGGAAAAATCCTAGGCTGAAAACCCAAAAGGGCGGACTAGGAAAGTTAATCGATCACAAATAGGCGCCAGTAAAGTAATCAGTTGAAGACGACACCTCATTAAAACAAAACGTTTGTTTAAACTAGCCTAAACACCGACCAACCTTGGCTAGCCATTCTTACAAAAACTATTATTTCATAAAAAAATCTCACTAAAACACATGCCTTTGCAATAAATCCCTTTCTTTCTATTCTCTTGACCCTTCACCATAAAGCATTCAAGTAACTGATCGGGAAATGTGGAAATATAGTGATCAATAGGAGGATTGAAATCCCTAAGGAAAGGAAGAGGGGCATTGATATGGCAGTTGCTCTACATTCAAAATGATTACTCTTCGGTTATAGCAAAAATCGAAACGTCAAATCGGTACAACTAATCATGTTGACAAAAGCACATGATGATGGAAGCAAAATTAACAAAAGCTGAATGGGTTCAAAGCCGATATGACTAGCTAAACTTTATTGAAGAAAAACGGTCGAATATTATATGTCACGAACAAGCCTATCAAAGGAAAATAAAAAAGGCTTACGAAAAAGTCAACCCTCATATTTACCATAAGAGGGATTTAATGGTAAATAATGTGCTTCCGGCCCAGAAGAATAAAATTAGAAAATAGGCAGCAAATTGTGAAGGACCCTTTGTGGTCAAATGAGCTTTCTTGGGAAGAGCTCTTATTCTCGCCGATATGGATGGAAAAGAACTTCGACACCTAATCAACTCCGGTACGGTGAAGAAGTATTATGCTTGAAAATATTGCTCAAGACCCGTCAGGAATGAAAACCCGCAAAGGGCATCCCTGGGCAAAAGATAGGGTTTATATCCCTCGCTAGGATACGTCCTAGGCAAAAAGTAGAGGTAAAAAAAATAATAAAAAATTAAGAGCAATGGTTACCTCAGTCGAAAACCGAAAGGCGGCTAAGGTAACATTCTTCTAGAAGCAAGCAAGTCTGCATACTCTTCACTCTAAGCTTAGGCATCTCAACTGAAGCAATTAGGAGAACTAGGGGGGCAGATATCATAGACATGATTGTTTAAGCCTATACAGTATGACCAACCCTAACCAGCCATTCTTCTAAATACCCTTGAAATCCTTCTATAAAAGAAATAAACTTTTGCACATTTATTAATAAGATTCCCTTTCATTTCCTTTCTCTTGACCAAATATTATGGAAATGCCTCTTTATTGATAAATCATAAATATGCGCAAAGACCTTTAATCAAAGATCAAACATGCATCTAAAAAAGAGGAAGCATAAAAAAATAATAAAAGAATAAATGTCTGCTAGGATATTCTTAGGTAAAAATCGGGGTATCCTGCTAGATCGAAAACCCCAAAAGAACGATCTAGGAAAAAGATAAGGCAAAACCCCCCTAAGATATTCTAGGCAAAAATTAAGGCAGCCCGCTAGATCGAAAACCCGTAAAGGGCGGTCTAGGGAAAAGATAGGGATAAAACCAAGAGATGAATAAAAGAGGAGCCCATCATGGTCACAAAGGAGGAGCCCATCGGCGTATTCATAAGAAGCCAACGGGAGAATGTCAGTTACTTTCTAAATGCATCAAAAATAAATAAAAAAATAGATTGCATCAAGAGCATCCACACACAAAGTAGTTGCACAATACAACTCTGTCAAAATCAAGAAAAAATAATTTTCTGTAAATAAGAATAATAAACATGCATATAAGGAGGCTAGGCTCCATACTTCTGATTGAAAACAGGAGGCGCCAGAATCCAGTCTCCAAATAAAAATTCCCTCAAGAAAGAAAAGGTGAAATCAAAACCATTTCAGCAGAATAAAGAGCTTCAAGGAAACTAGCTCTAACCTTCTACCCCAATGAAAGAAGGTACATCGAAAAAAAGAGGCCAACGAAAAGGCTCGATGATCCCCAAATGGATCCTTGCCTACTCCAAAGGCAAAACAAAAAATTACTTCATGACTCAGCATCACCACATGAGTCGTCAAACATAGTCATTCGAAGTTCCAGCCATCATCCTTCCATCCAAGAAAAAGGAAGCTATCAACATAAAAAAGCCAAAGGAAAAGCTTGATCATCCCCAAGCGGATCCTTGCCTACTCTAGTGGCAAGACAAAAAGATTACCTCGCGACTCAGCTTCATCACCACATGAGTCATCGAGCACACTCATCCAAAATATCTGCCACATTCCCCAAAGGAGAATAAGGACTATACAAAGATCAACCAAAGAAGATATGAAGTAAAAAATCTCCATATCCCCAGGGGTTCAACAAAAAGAAAGAAAAGAAAAACCTTTCATTCCCCAATAGAGGCAACGAAAAATGCCAAATAAATACCTCCAAGTAGAGCATTTCAGAAAAATCTACAAAATAGGGAAAATGAGAAAATTCCCATCCTTCAGTTCAATAAGGAGCTTCACAAAGCCAGGAGCCAAGACTCCGTCATAAAAATCAAATCAAAGTTGGATCCCCAGGAAGCCGACAAACTCCTTGGTAAATCTCCAATAAAGAGAAAAATAAGAAAATCTCTTCATCCTGCTCAATAAAGAGCTTCACAAAAGTCAGGAGCTCAAGACTCCATCATCAAAATAATCAAATCAAAGTTGGATCCCCAGGAAGTCAACGAGCTCCTTGGTGGATCGCCAAAAAAGAAAAGAGAAAAAGAAGAAAATCTCTTCATCCCTAGCAGATAACAAAAAAGCCTGCGTGCATAAAAGAAATTAAAAAAGGCGCACGCATTCAAAATCGCAAATTTTCAAAATTGCAAGAAAAAGATAAAAACCCATTCCCTAGAATAAGAGCATAGGCAAAGCCAACTCAAAACAGCAGCATCCAACAAGGAGTAAAAAACTCCATTCCTCCCTAGGGGGCAAGTCAAAATAGATCTCCGGGAAAGCAATCAAATCCCCGATGGATCATCAAAAAGAAAAAACTATCCCCAGTGAGCCTATCAAGCAAAGGCAAAACTACAAATCTATATCCTCGGGAGTTAATTACCTATAACGCCCAATATGGATATCCCCAGTGGAATGCAAAGCCTTCACTTCCAATGAAACCTCTGCCTACTCAGAGGCAAGAAAAGAGCCAATATCCCCAAGAAACAGGAAATCAACGTATGCAAGAGGCAATGCAAGCCCAAAGCATAAAGCCTTCACCACTATTGAAGCATCCGCCTAATCAAGAGGCACAATTAATAGAAAAGCCCGAAACCACAAATCCCCAGGGGATTCCTGCCTAAAATAAAAGGCAACCAACAAGAAATCACCAGTAAAACTGGATGGCTAAACAAAAAAGCCAAAAACAAGAAATCACTGGTAAAACCGGATGGCTAAACAAAAAGCCAAAAACAAGAAATCACCGGTAAGACCGGATGGCTAAAAAGAAAAGCCAAAAACAAAGAATCCCCGGCAAGACCGGATGACTAAAAAGAAAAGCCAAAAACAATGAATCCCCGACAAGACTGGATGGCTAAATAGAAAAGCCAAAAACAAAGAATCCCCAGCAAGATCGGATGGCTAAAAAGAAAAGCCAAAAACAAAGAATCCCTGTCGCCGCCGTCAAAACGAGGGCGGTCAGAGCGACGCGATGGTTTTTTCGACTTTCCAATTTTCGCGTTTTTTATTGGTGGTTACAACGCCTTTAGGTTGTCCGATAACCGGGCTAAACCTAGGGGCGAGGTTTTCGAAAGGGTGCTCTTGGATTGTCCGATAACCGGGCTAATCCAAGAGCTAGTTTTGAAGGGTTCTCTGGAGTCACCACCGACGTTTTTATCGGAAACATCAGAAAAGGATTTAAAAGGAGTTGGTTTTCGAAAAATCAACTTTGGTAATTAGAACCAGAGTTGGGTAAGGGAGTTAGTTACGCGTAAAGGAAGTGTTAGTTCCTTTACGCCGCCCCTTTCGGGTTCCCTATGATAGGCTAGCTACTTTGGATGAATAAATAAACCGAAAAAGGCAAAAATCCTTATTTTTGGACCAGAAATCCCTCCTATCCTAGTATGGGGCCTAATAGTCTCTCCTAGTGGCTTCTTAGGCTTCGTCCATCTTTGAATAGAAGGTCTTTTGATCTTTATTATGAGGCCGGGCAAGATTAGGGGTCTACAACTGCCCCCCCTTTACTAACCAGTCGGCTGTTGGCCTGTTGTGCCAAGAAGAACGACTGGAAGGTAAAGGAGTTGACCCTCTTGCCCGGTTACCCTTCAGATGTTCTGTCTTGTGGCGGTTGATCTTCTGGGGAAAGTTTGTGTCGTGCACCTCTAGGATACTCCTTCTGACAGTAGTCGATCCCTTTGGTTGACACGTGGTAGAACCTCAAGATAGTCCTTCCGACGGTAACCGATCCTTCGGTTGATGGGTATAAACCCCCATCAGGCTGGTAGTTGCAGTCCACTGTGTGTTGGACTGGATGAGTATGAACCCCCCATCAGGCTGGTACAGTCCGTTGTGTGTTGGACTGGTGGTAGTGGCGTCTTACTGTTCAGGTGGCTCATGCGCCGGTCAGGCACTCCTTGTGTGCTGGTTGATAGGTATGAACCCCCTATCAGGCTGGTACAGTCCACTGCATAGGACTGGTGGTGGTGGCGGCTTACTGCTCAATCGCTCATGCACCGTCTGTTGAGATGTCTTCTCTTTGTTTCTATTTTGGTCATCCGGTTTGCGCTGGGGATTTTGTTGGTGTTCATCCAGCTTTGTTGGTTGCCGGGGATTCTTTGTTTGTTGAGTTTTGATGATGATCACCCGACTCTTGCTGGTTGGTCGGGTGGGTTTTGTTTGTGTTCGACTCTTGGTTGGTCGTCGAAGTTTGGTTTAAGGTGGTTGACTTTGTTTTCAATCCCGCCTTTTTCTCGCGGTTTTATCTCTTTTTTCTCGCGATTTTGGATTTTGCCTTTTTTTCTTTTAGCGTGTCTTTTTATTTTTAGACTCTTTTGGTTACGCTGACTTTTTGAAAGGAATAAAAAGGTGCGTGAAATAAGATTTTATTTATAAAAATTTATTACAGCAGCCGTATTCTATGAGTACAATCCCTAAGGGCTATGTTCTGGAGATGATCCATGATAGGGGAATTGCTGGTACATATGTTCCCGGAATTTTGCTTGCTCCCGGGCTTCGTCGTTGTATCTTTGCTGGAATGTTGTCCACTCTTGCCGCATTCCCTGTTGATATTGGTACATCGTCTCCAGCCGGGTGTCGAAGGCATCCTGCCACACAGACATTTGGTCGAATTGCTGGCGCAGATCGTGGATGTTGCGGTTTACGCCAGCAAAGTTGTCTGTGTACTTGGGGGTTGTTGCTGCTGGAAGTCGGGAGGCGTTGGGAGATCGTGCATCGCCACGATGTCCTGGAGGTCCAGCGCAAAATCCAGCGAGGGATGAAGGGCCAACTGGGTCCCGTGGCGTATCAGCATCCCCATGCTGACCAGGATCGACCCGCTGATGGTTTCGGGTCGAAGGCTGGGGGCCAACTCTTCCAGGCCGGCGCATCCCCATTTCTTTGCTAGGGGAGTGATAAGAGGAGCCATGAGGATGGCTCCCGCTGGTCTGCTCCTGAAGTCCTTGAGGGCCCTCAGGAAGAAGTAGCCAGGGTTGCAGCGTCGCCTCTGGCTCATGCAGTAAAGCACGAAGAGGTCTGGGAGGGTTACCTTGCCCTGACTCTCCTTCCTCCCGTGGACAGTCCCAGCCAGCAGCTTGTGGCAAATGCGAAGGGCTGGGGGGAGTGTTGAGCCCTTCATCAACATGGGCGACCTGGTGAGCTCCTCCCACATTTCGGTGGCGGTGAGGTCAGTGGGGCGATTGCAGATGGCCTCCCGGTATTCCCGAGTTAGCACCTCCTCGGGCCGGACGAACCCAATGCTCACATTGAATTCGTCGAGGGTGATAGTCCGGTACGTCCCACCCATGAAGTAGGTCACCATCTTGGTTGGTGGCAGGCCCGGGACCATGGAGGGAGCCTCGGCGTAGGAGATGGAGGCCAGGAACTCTAGTACCGCTTGAGGGTACACGTGGGTAGGTGGAGGTTGCAGCAGGAAGCCCAATCCAATGCTGTCTATGTGGGCCCGGACATCGTCCTCCCACCCGAACTCGGCGAGGATGCCGAAGTCAAGTCGGAGCATGGGGTGCCATGTATAACCCCGGATGTGCTCGAGGCGGGCTTGTTGTTGTGGCTAGAGCTGAGTAGGATCTTGGGGAGCTGGCGCTGAGGAACTGCTAGCGCCGGCAGTGCCTCTTCTCTTCCTGGATTGACTTCTATTGAACATTTTGGCCAAAAAGTGCTCTGAAGGTGAGAGTTCTGAGAGTTGGAGGTTCTGGAGTGCAGAGGAGTTGTGAGGAACCCTCCACACGCCTCCCCTATTTATAGGGAAAAAATTGGATTCGGGACCGCCGTCTGGGAAGTCGAGATGGCGGTCTCGAATTTACGCGGGTCGAGACGGTGGTCTGGGTTCTCGAGACGGCAGTCTCGACTATGGGCTAAAACGAGATGGCCATCTCGCCAAGCGGGACGGCGGTCTCGTTTTCTACCGAGTCAAGACGACGGTCTCGTTGGCCGAGACGGCTGTCCCAATTTTCTGGAGACCGAGATGGCGGTCTGGGAATTCTAGACGGCCGTCTCGAATTTCGAGTTTTTTTTTTTTGGTATAAACCAAATAGGACCTGGTTCAAAAACATTTTTATGCATGCAGTGTGTTCATGTTTGATGCCCTATAATGCCTATTTTAGTTAATTTTTCAGAAGGGTTTCACTGACGTGTCTTGTAGCGTCGAATGCCCTCTGATTTGTACTCTTGTGCTTGGTTGTACCTTGCCGAATTTCTTATGACCGAATGATAGCTTGTTTTTCCTTTTCTTCTTCTATGTTTTTTTCTTTTGTAGAGCACTCTTTGCCATGTAATGTCCCTCTTTCTCCACTTTAGGGATTTTAATCCTCTTGTTGACTATACGCCTCCATATTCCCAAATTAATTATTAGAATATTGTTGTGAGGGTCAAGAGAAGAGAAGTAAAGGGGTAAATTCAATGGCTTGTGTTTTAGAATGTTGATTTTTATTTTGAAAGAGTTTTTGTAAGAATGGTTAGCTAGGGTTAGGCTTGGGTGTTTAAGCTTTCTGTCTAAGCAAACGTTTTTCCCCCCTTTTTTTGTACTTGCGCCTTAGTTTTATTTGCATTGCTTTTTATGGCTAGTTGATTTCCCTAGATCGCCCTTTGGGTTTTCGAACTAGGATATTGTGCTTTGGCCCTATCTTTTGCCTAGGTTCTCTTTAGATTTTTGAGGAATCCTAGCGGACCTTATTTTGTAACCCTAACTTTTGCCTAGGCTACCCTTTTATTTTTTTTCGGGTATCCTACCGGTTGACCCTATTTTTTGCGTAGCCCCCTTGGTGGGTTTCCTACCGGGTATTTTGCCCTTCTTTTTTTTTTTGGCCTTTGGCTTCTATGGGCTTTTTCTTTCTTGTATCTATTTCTTGTTCACAATATTGGCGAAGCATGACTTTCTTTATGGCGAGGTGAAGTCTTATTTGGTGCTTCTAATCAACTAGTTTGAGCGTAATGGCAATGGTGAATTTTTGGTTGCGCTTCTTATTCTCTTTTTTTTTTGCTTACTTAGACAGGGTTTTTTGTTAGGTATAGTCAGAAATAGCAAGAAAAGAAGCAGATTGTAAGAAGTATTCTTTATTAATTAATAAGGGAATATGTGCCCTAAAATGTCCGGGGGTCGGGCTAGCCCCGGGGGATAATCTCTAACAATCATGGGGTTTACATCCCTTTAAATGAAGAAAAAGATTTCCTAATGACTAGGGTAGCTCTTGACGCTTGCACCCCTCCACTTCGGAAAATTTGCTTGAGTGTGCGGAGGGGAGACTTCCCTTTCCCTCTTTCTGCTCGGCCCTTAGTAGGGTCATATCCGAGGCCATGCTTGAAAGGATTGTCTCTGAATTCTGGGGGTTCCCTCATACCTTGGGAATCTGCCCCCAATCCTTGACCAGGATGGTAGCCATGCTTCATCATCATGCGGGCTACTTTTGTGTTTTTGGGAAGCCTTTCTATTCTGGAAATTTCTAGTGCTTGAAAAGATGTTTCAAGGGCCTCTTCAGCCGCATCCACATAAGGTTGAGTAGACGGTCCACTGATCAGGATGTCATCTTCTGCTTGGACCGTGACCAGTTTGTCATCCACTATGAACTTGACTTTCTGGTGGAGCATCGAAGGTACTGCCTTAGCGTCATGAATCCAAGGCCTGCCGAGGAGACAACTATATGCTGGAGTAATGTCCATTACATGGAAATCGACGTTGAAGATAGTGGGTCCAACTTGGATTGGCAAATTAACTTCTCCCACTACTTCTCGTTTTGATCTGTCGAAGGCTCGAACGATGGTGCTGCTTGGGCATAGACGGGTTCTTGGATAGTCAACTTGTCTAGTGTGCACTTGGGAATCACGTTCAAGGATGACCCGTTATCCACAAGAACTTTGGCAATGAGGTACTCCTTGCACTTGATCGAAATGTGCAAGGGCTTGTTATGGTTTGACCCCTCGAGGGGGAGTTCTTCCTCTGTGAAGGTGAGGTGATCGCTTGCCGTGATGTGACCGACGATCCTCTCAACTTTTTCTTGGGATATAGTGTGAGGTACGTGCGCCTCGCTCAAGACCTTCAGCGGGGGCGTTTCTGTGTGGTTCCGAGCTCATTATTAGAGATAACAGCGTTATCTTCGCAGGTGTGCGGTTGAGCTGGTCTATAATGGAATACTCGCTTTGCCTTATAAACTGGAGTAATTCCTCAGTCTCCTCCTTGGATTCTTTATTTTCTTTTTCCTCTTCGGCCTTTTTATGTTTTCCTTTATTTTTGGGGACCTCTTCTTGTGAGTCCTTGGGGGAATATGTTCTTCCACTTCTTGTCATGCCCCCAATACCGGCTATATTCGTGATATCCTCTTTTATTGGTATAGATTCCCCATATCTCCACGGTACAACTTTATTTGATTCGTAGGGGAAAGGACGTGGCATAAAAAGTCGCACTGGTGTCCTTGCCCCCTCTTCTTTATTTTTGAGGACCAACGGTCGAGGCTTATTTTCCTCTTGTGATGAGCCGACCGTTGGTGAGAGCTTGATTAGGAGCGGCTTTCTCTCCATTCTTCTGATTTGGAAGACGTGTCAGTTTAATCCTTCCTTTTTATTATCTTATTTATTAAGCGTGAAGGAGGGGAAATTAAATATGCAGATGAATGGTATGCATGCAAGTAGACAATTGTTGAATAAAAGAAAATTTTCATTCATTCATTAGAAGGTGTACATTCCCCTACTCCATACTACGAAGCAACTTTTGGCAAAAATGGAAAAGCCTAAAGAAACCCACAGGCGGGTCTTGATCTCTATGCAATTCTCTTTCAGCTTCCCGGACGTGACGAGCGAGTGCTTCGCTTTGCTTCTGGACTGCCTGGCTCATATCTTCGCTGTACTTTTGAGCCTCTTTGATCTTCGCCTCTTGATGGATGACCAAGGCTTGCAGGTCATCGAGTTTTGCAAGGGCTCGGTCTTTTTCTTGAAGTACTTGGCCATACTGAGCTAGCCCGTCTCTTTCTTTGCAGCGTAGCTCAACGAGACTTTTGTTGAGTCTCCGATTGGCTTCCCGCTCTTGGCGTATCTCTGATCGAGTCTTGGTGAGTTCTTGCAGCAACTCCTTGATCATCTGGGCCTGCTCTGCTGATTCGGCCTCAAGGCGTGCTGACTTGGGCGTTATTTCTTGTAGTTGGATATCTGAGCCAGTTCTGGCAGCTTTGGATGCTCGGATAGCTTGCTCATTAGAGTCAGCACACTGGTCCTTGAGGCGCTCTATTTCATGATCCTTTTTCTTGCATTGCCTCTGTAGACCATCAATGGTGAGGATAGATTCTTGCTCTCTCTCTTCAAGGGCCCTCATCTGGGCTCCCATGATTTCTATCCTCTGGGTCAAGGCGTCGACTTGAGCCTACAGCTCTTCACTATTGGCGCTCGTAATGAGTGAGGTGGATGGTCGAGGCACCCCTCTTCTTCTTCTCCATGCTTCATAGTCACTGGAGGTAGTCACTCAAGCTTTTCCTAGCTCTCTATCTCCCATATAGACTGGTCTCTCCCATGCTTTTCTCACGGCTGGTGAGTTGGTGATTATGCATGGGTCTCCAATGAAAAACAGTCCTCCGAGTTCCCCTCGAGAGATGATAGTTTGGGTTCTCATGAGTTGCCTCATAGCTACTCTAGGTGAGTAGGCTATGCAACCCCTGAGTCCTATCACGGGTACGTTCGGATAGTCTCCACATCTGATGAGGACTGGACCGGGTCGGAACCATGGGCAGACCCAGGATATACTGTTGGCATCCAGTCGTTCCAACTCGTCCCTCCACTCTGAAGTTAAGCGTCTTTGGAGAGGGATTTTGGAGAAGCTTCTCAAAGGATCGGGGAACATCCCCATGTGACTAGAGGCGTAAAAGTGTGTAATTCCCCACACGAAAAGTAGTGAAGAGCAACAACGAAGTGTTTTTCCTTGCTTCTGATGGTAGAAATCCACCGAGAGCAAGGTGCCAGCAAGAATTACAGGCAAGGGACTCTTCGAGTTCACGTCCCAAGCGAAGAAGGCGTCCATTACGGCTTGATCCACTGTGTCGAGGTGGAAGGGAAACAAGATCGTTCCAAATATTATTAGGGCCAGGGTTTTGTTGAAAGCGACCCATTTTGTCCTTTCAGCCAAGTCGGACAGGTGGTCTTCTAACATTGAGACCTTCCAACCCTAGACATTCCCTTTTCCTATCAGGGTAGCCTGCCGGAATGGCAGTTGAATGGTGGTAGCGACTTGTGCTACAAGAGTATGTGCCCCATGGCGGATATGAACCCCGGCTGATTTGGGCCATTTTAGCATGATTTCGTACTCCTCTAAGGTGGGCACCATATCAAACTGCGGAAACTCGAAGCAGCGTAGACTGGAGTTCCAAAAATGAACTAATACCCTGATGAAGACTTGGTCGACACAGATCTTCAGCAGGTCGAGAATCCATCCATAGGATTTCTCAAAGTCAGAGCAGACCTCTAGTGGCATTATCGCGCGAGGAATATCCACCTTCTTCAACTGTCTACTAGTCCCCTCCATTTTCTAAAACCAAAATGCATGTTTTATGAAAATGATGCTTATTAAATGAATGTGAGTGTTTATTTTTATTTATCATGTTTTGTATGATGCATTTTTATTTTTGAAGAAATAAACTACTTATATGGGGGTAATGCTTTTGAACTAGGTCCCATTTATTTTTAAAATTGGATTTTTATTTGATTTTATTCCTATTTCATTTTATAGCCTTTTATCTATTCTGTCGGAACTGCGTGGCTACTTAGCTTACAAAGAACCTAAAACCAGGCTAGCTAAAAGGCAGACTGTCCGAGATAAAAATATGGCTTTATGCGAAAGAATAATTAACGTCCCTTATCTCTTCTGTCGGACTGCATGGCTACTTAGCTTACAAAGAACCTGAAACCAGGCTAGCTAAAAGGCAGACTATCCGAGATAAGGGTGTTTATTGCAGAAAATATTTTTTTTGTAATTTTTCTGTTGTTTGGTTATGCTATGCAACAGACAAATGCAACAAACATAAGCACACACAATTTGAACATCCACGAACAGGCGAGAAGTCATTTTAATCACGAGGTAGGGTTTCCTGCAGAAAAGTGCATTGGCGAAGGTAGGATCTAACTGTTCTCACCAAGCTAAGGCCCCCAAGGTGCCCCCATCATAGGGTCCCCACTCTCCAGCCTTCAGACCATGCTTAGCACTAAGGCCATAGTCAGTCTTTGTGCCAAAAGAGGAAGGTTATCACCTTGAGTGGTGGTTTCCGATCACACCGGTGGGCACAAGGCCATCACTACAGCGAATCGTACCTGCCACCCACTCCCTATGGATTTCTCACTTGCCCCCGGGTATAGGGGGAACTGTTGTGTGCAAGGGTTTGTGTACAATTTGTATTTCAAACAATTGCATAAATATAAACAAACAACAGTTATTAAAGCCAAGCAATAAAACATGTTATAATACAAAGGTAGGGTAAAAGCGGTATTTTCTTGGTTTATTTACTTTAGGCTAGCCCATCACTAAATGGGATCAACTCTCTAGGCTTCCCCAGTGAAGTCGCCATCTGTCGCTGCCGTCAAAACGAGGGCGGTCGGAGCGACGTGATGGTTTTTCGACTTTCCATTTTTCGCGTTTTTTATTGGTGGTTACAACGCCTTTAGGTTGTCTGATAACCGGGCTGAACCTAGGGGCGAGGTTTTCGAAAGGGTGCTCTTGGATTGTCCGATAACCGGGCTAATCCAAGAGCTAGTTTTGAAGGGTTCTCTGGAGTCGCCACCGACGTTTTTACCGGAAACATCGGAAAAGGATTTAAATGGAGTTGGTTTTCGAAAAACCAACTTTGGTCATTAGAACCAGAGTTGGGTAAGGGAGTTAGTTACGCGTAAAGGAAGTGTTAGTTCCTTTACGATGCCCATTTTAGGTTCCCTATGATAGGCTAGCTACTTTGGATGAATAAATAAACCGGAAAATACGCTTTTACCCTTTATTTTGTGGAATTTAAAGTTACGACTACATGGCCTTAATCTCTATTGCATAATTAAAATTAAAGCAGTAAAAGTAGAGAGAGAGAGTATAAACCTCCGAAGCAAGCTTTTCTTATTAATTCCTTCTAAAAATAGGGTGCTTTGTGGTAGCCCTTCACTCTACAGCGTCAGAAACCTCTCGAAACGCTCAAAAAACACTCTTAGAAACGCTTAGAAACTCCAGAAATGCTTCGGAGGGGTTCTAGAGAGAGAAGTTTAAGTGATTTCTAGAGAGAAGGAGGAAGAACTTGTTGGAAATGAGGGGAATAGGGGCCCTATTTATAGGGATTCACGCCTGTCATGTCGAGACGGGCCGTCTCATCTGACAAGGTCGAGACGGTGGTCTCGCCTTGTAGGAACGTCGAGACGGCGGTCTCGACAAACGAAATGGCGGTCTCGCCATTCGCGAGTGGCGAGATGGTGGTCTCGCCATCCGCGCAAGGCGAGACGGCGGTTTCAAATTCGAGACGGCGGTCTCGACCTTAAAAGGCGAAAATCCTTATTTTTGGACTAGAAATCCCTCCTATCCTAGTATGAGGCCTAATAGTCTCTCCTAGTGGCTTCTTAGGCTTTGTCCATCTTTGAATAGAAGGTCTTCTGATCTTTATTATGAGGTCGGGCAAGATTAGGGGTCTACAATCCCCGGCAAGACCGGATGGCTAAAAAGAAAAGCCAAAAACAAAGAATCCCCGACAAGACCGGATGGCTAAACAAGAAAAGCCAAAAACAAAAATCCCCGGCAAAGCTGGATGACTAAAACAGAAAAGTCAAAAAGGAAAAATCAAATCACTCCCCATGGAATGGGCGCATGATCGAAGACAGTAAGCCGCCAACACATCTCCAAAAACCGGATGAGGGTTTGTACTCATCAACCATAAGATTGAATGCCAAAAAGAGAGCATCCCAAGAGCCTTATAGAATAGGGTTCGTACCAGATGAGGGTAGGTACTCATCAAAATCTAGCAAAATGCAGATTCATACTAGGTGGGGGTAGGTACCCACAAGAGCCATATAGAATAGGGTTCGTACCAAGTGGGGGTAGGTACCCACAAGAGCCTTATAGAATAAGGTTTGTACCGGGTGGGGGTAGGTACCCACAAGAGCCTTATAGAATAGGGTTCGTACCAGGTGGGGGTAGGTACCCACAGGAGCCTTATAGAATAGGGTTCGTACTAGGTGGGGGTAGGTACCCACAAGAGCCTTATAGAATGGGGTTCGTACCAGGTGAGGGTAGGTACCCACAAGAGCCTTATAGAATAGGGTTCGTACCAGGTGGGGGTAGGTACCCACCAGAGCCTTATAAAATAAGGTTTGTATCGGATGAGGGTAGGTACTCATCAGAATCTAGCAAAATGCAGATTCATACCAGGTGGGGGTAGGTACCCACCAGAGCCTTATAAAATAAGGTTTGCACCGGATGAGGGTAGGTACTCATCAGAATCTAGCGAAGTGCAGATTCGTACTAGGTGAGGGTAGGTACTCACCAGAGCCTTGCAAAACAGGCTTTGTACCAGGTGAGGGTAGGTACCCACCAGAGCCTTATAAAATAAGGTTTGTACCGAATGAGGGTAGGTACTCATCAGATTCTAGCAAAATGCAGATTCATACCAGGTGGGGGTAGGTAGCCACCAGAGCCTTATAAAATAAGGTTTGTACCGGATGAGGGTAGGTACTCATCAAAATCTAGCAGAGTGCAGATTCGTACCAGGTGAGGGTAGGTACTCATCAGAGCCTTGCAAAACAGGGTTCATACCAGGTGGGGGTAGGTACCCACCAGAGCCTTATAAAATAAGGTTTGTACCGGATGAGGGTAGGTACTCATCAGAATCTAGCAAAATGCAGATTCGTACCAGGTGGGGGTAGATACTCACCAGAGCCTTACGAAATGAGTTGCAAAAAAACCTTACTTTTATTAGAAGATAGTTCAGTTGTTGAGCACCTCGGAAGTAAGTACCCACAAAGAACCTTGCATAACGGGGTTCATACCAGGTGAGGGTAGGTACTCACCAGAGCCTTGCAGAACAAGGTTCGGACCAGGTGGGGGTAGGTACCCACAAGAGCCTTATGAAATAGGGTTCGTACCAGATGAGGGTAGGTACTCATCAGAATCTAGCAAAAAGAAGATTCATACCTGGTGGGGGTAGGTACCCACAACTAACTTTGTGGGCACATTAGGCCAACAATTAGTCAGGCAGGTGAAGGGGGGGGGGGCAGCTGTAGACCCCTAATTTTTCCCGGCCTCTCAATAAAGGTCAAGAAGACTTCCTATCTGAAGATAAAGCTTCGATGGACGTCTATCGGCATCAATCGACATCCGAATAAAGAAAAGAAAGCTTCCTGGGAGTCCCAAAACACAAAATTTGGCCAAAACAGTCAAGATGGTCGTTCCAGAAGTCGGGATGGTCATCCCAGTCAGCCCAGACGGTCGTCCCACATGCCAAACGGCCGTCTCAGCCAGTTTTGTTGCTTGGGACAACCGTCCTAGATCCCAGACGGTCGTCCCGGCCTCCCCAGACGCCCATCCCTGTTTTTTGCACCCCAGACGACTATCCCAAGCTGCCAGACTGCGAAAACTATAAATAGGAAGCTCATTTGAGCATTTTTCACACTCCAGACACTTGTTTTCTCTCCCTCTTTCAAATGAACTCTCCGATTGCCTAAAAAAGGTAACAATCAGTTAAGGAAGATTATTCCAGCATTCGATTCTTCTTAAAATTTTAGTAGAGTCGATCTTGTATTCGGGGAGGAGAGTCTTTGTAGAGCGGGGGATTGCCAAAACGAATCCTCACAGTTAAAGATTCGCAATAAAATGCTTGCTACGGAGGTTCTTTTCACTTCTCTTCTCTTTTATTGATTTATTTATTGCTTTATGTATGCAATAGAAAATAAAATCATGTAGATAGCCATTTTTAAAATATTGAACAATAAAATAGGGTAATAATGTAATTTCTCTTAATCTTTACTTTATGAATTAATCTGTCATAGGGAACCCGAAAGGGGCGTTGTGGGGGTGTTAACACCTTCCCCACACGTAACTAACTCCCTTACCCAACTCTGGTTATAATGGCCAAGTTTGGTTTTTCTTAAAATCAATATCTTTTAATCCTTTTCCAATGTTTATGGTCAAAACATTGGTGGCGACTCCATAAGAACCCCTTTTGCAAAAACCTTGCTTTTATTAGAGGATAGTTCAGTTGTTGAGCACCTCGGAAGCAATGAACACATTTTTAAAGAAACGCGAGTCTAAACCATCTTTTCGCGACCGCTCGCATAAACGTTCAAGATGTCCCTAGACGTCGGAACGGACGACAGCGACAAGGGAAAATACAAAACATGCAGAATCCATTGGCAGTGGGAAAAACCCATGGCCAGTGGATCGTGACAAGGGCCCAATACTCATTTTCCAGTGAAGTCCACAGCCAGTGGGAAAAACCCACGGCTAGTGGATTGTGACAGGGGCCCAATACTCATTTTCCAGTGAAGTCCACGGCCAGTGGGAAAAACCCATGGCCAGTGGATTTGTTTTACGCCATAGTGCCATTTTCCAGTGAAGTCCACTGCTAGTGGGAAAAACCCATGGCCAGTGGATTTGTTTTACGCCATAGTGCCATTTTCGAGTGAAGTCCACTGCTAGTGAGAAAAACCCACTGCCAGTGGATTTCACTTAACTTCACCCAAAATGCTCTTTAACAATGTTTTAAGGCCCTGAAGTGTTCTTTTCTCTTTTCTTTTACAATGCAATCCAAGGTTTTATTTTTGTGCTTTTAGTGGCTTGAATTCCTTTCCATCCAATGATTCATCAAATGCTTCTCGTTTCCAAGTTTATAAACCTATAACAAAGCTATTCCTGCAAAACTGAGACACCCGAATAACATGTGTGGAATGAAGGAAAACAATTGGAATTAAGGGGAATTCTAACACAAATAAACTAGAAAAATGAAATAAAGCGCCATTAAAAATGATGCAAACTAGACACTTATCAAAATACCCCAAACTAAAACATTGCTTGTCCCTAAGCAATCACCATCACCACAAGCATGAGTAATAAAGAATGAAGAACTCAAACCATCTAAAGGAATCCGATTTAAAATATTATTAATAGATGATTGCAGGATTATCAAAGTAGAAGCCACACAATTATTCATGCCATGCTTACTATGACTAGACTAGAGATACATGTTTCCTTACTTTCTCTCAATGTGTTTAGGCTTGTGTTTCAGTATCACTCAAATCAAAACATTTCAAACACTACCATAGGCTTCGCAAATGACCCTAATCTCCACAATTATCTAGAAAGTATGTTAAGGTATAAAGGCTTTGAAATGGTTGTAATGGGGCTAGGGGTTCATTGAATAGGAATGGATACCAAGAAAGAGGGAACACTACTACAAATAAGGCCTTCAACGTTGGTTTCAGAACCAACGTTGTATCAGGCGACGTTGAAAGTCTGATTTTTCAAATTAAATTTTTTTATTTATTTCCAACCTTTCCAACCCCTCTATTTATCTAGAAATCCCCCCTCTCTTTTATATTATATTTTTATTAGGTCCCTCTCTCTTTTATATTATATTTTTATTATTTATCATATTTTTTTTAAGTTTAAAGCATTACCAAATTATTTTTTTGTCACCGACAGGATTCGAACCCAGTACCTTAGTGTTGGAGGCCGATACTCCAACCACTAAACTACTCGAATTTTTTGATAGTAAGTTACAAATAAATTATATTTATATACAAATAAATATATATCCGTGTAAATATATAAATACAAATATATTTATATATTTTGATATATTTATATAATTATAAATTTATATATTGGATGTGAGGGCACGCTCGAAGGTGAAAGTGTGTGTCGAGTGGGTTTTCAAAATTTAATGCCAAATTTGTGAGCGAGTCTCTATATATGGGTTTGTAATTTAATGACAGAATATAATATTTATAATTTATTTATATAATGATATAAAATAAATTTGAAAAACGCATCATTCGCTCAAGTGACACATTCGCTCAAGCGAAAAATACCAATTTTCGCTCAAGCTAGGCTTGAACGAGTGAATTTCTGTGAGCTTTAACGTATTTTCACTCAAACGAGAGTCAATCTCACTTTCACCCTCGATCGCGCCCTCACATCCAACATAAAAATATATAAATATATTTGTATTTATATATTTACACGGATATATATTTATTTGTATATAAATATAATTTATTTGTAAATTATTATCAAAATATTATAGTAGTTTAGTGGTTGGAGTATTAATTTTCAACTCTAAAATACTATATTTGAATCCTATTAGTGACAATTCTCTAACTTAAGTGAATTTTTTACTGAAAAAAATAAAAACACTTTCCAGAAAATATATATAAATAAATATATATTTACACGGATATATATTTATTTGTATATAAATATAATTTATCTGTAAGTTATTATCAGAAAATTACAGTAGTTTAGTGGTTGGAGTATTAGCTTTCAATTCTAAAATACTAGGTTCGAATCCTGTCGGTGACAATTCTCTAACTTAAGTGAATTTTTGGCTGAAAAAAAATAAAAACACTTTCCAGAAAATATAAATAAATATATATTTATACGGAATATATATTTATTTGTATATAAATATAATTAATTTGTAAGTTATTATTAGAAAATTACAGTAGTTTAGTGGTTGGAGTATCAACTTTCAACTTTAAAGTACTGGGTTCGAACCCTGCCAGTGACAATTCTCTAACTTAAAAGAATTTTTGGTGAAAACACATTCAACGTCGGTTCGGATGAACCGACGTTGAAAGTTGACATTCAACGTCGGTTCATCTAACCGATGTTGAAATATTCAACGTCGGTTCATCTAACCGATGTTGAATGTCAACTTTCAACGTCGGTTCATCTAACCGATGTTGAATGTCAACTTTCAACGTCGGTTCATCTGACCGACGTTGAATGTCAACTTTCAACGTCGTTTTTTAATCAACCGACGTTGAAAGTGCATTTAACGTCGGCTCAGCTTTAACCGACGTTAAATGGCGACGTTGAAAGCATATTTTGTAGTAGTGGAAAAGTCAAAGGGTTTTAGAAATGAAATTCCCGAGAAAATCAAGTTTGGAAGGCATTCAGAAAAATATATTTTCTTATTCATAAACGGGACTCCTTATTACATTGTTACTGATCTCTCTTTTTTCTTTTTTTCTTTTTTTTTCATTTTGTTTTTGAATAGAGAACAGTTTTTCCTAAGCCCTTGTCAATTAGTTGCCATCCTTGTCATTTCTCAGAAATTCTGTAGAATTAGATCAAAAGGCTTTCAAAAATCAACAATTAAAGCTCAATAGGGGCAACTAATGGTGTATGCAGTATTCAAATTTTGTGGCCAATACGAAGCTTTTTGCCCTAAAATGCCTTTATCATCCCCTAACATACAATCACAAACTATTTTGAATCGGTCACAAGCCAAGTTCTAGAGTGCTTAAAATGTATGATACACTCAAAGAAGAAAATAAGGGTTTATCAGAATGTTTACCCTTTTTGGTTCAAAAGCTCTCAATTGAAACGGTAATGAATCCAATCAAAGAAAACAGGAAATCATAGTGTATAGTTCAACCTGACAAGCTAACAATCATAAAACTCATTCATTCCTTTTTATGGATTCCCATAGAGGCCTAAAATTCAAACATTCTAATTGTAACACAACTTGTAGAAGTAGTAATCACAAATAAACAAACCATGTCATCCTAACTAGACAATAAGTAAAAACATGAATAAATGCCTAAACAAAGCTAATGGTTTAGAACAAGTTTCCTTTACTACCACCGACCACCCCAAACTGATGATGGGCAGTGTCCGCACTGGACAGTAGATAGAGGGGAAGGTAAAAGGAAACTTATCTGCATAAGAGTACCTTCTCATGGAGAGGGGGGAGCAAAATGCCCCTGTTGGGAGTGCCAATGATACATAGCATCCACCCTCTGAGCTAGGTCATCAATCTGACCCCCTTGCCGAATTTGCTCTATGGACATCGACTCCAAGCGACTATTCATTCCTTGCATTAAGGAATACATATATTCTAGTGAAACACTGGAGTTGAACTGGGAAGGGCCAGCTAAGTTCGCTGTGGGAAATGGCATCTGTGTGTCCAAAGGACCATCCTCATCAACATTTGTACCTGAAAACAGAAAAGAAGTCTTGCCTTCTAGGCTAGTGAAGCTAGGGTCAGGCAAGGGATGAGGCACATGTGTTCCAGGAATAACCAAACAGGAAATATCATGTTGAATTACTATCAAACCCATGTGAATCATTTCATCAATATCAACCCTCTTGGGTTGGCACAACAAGGTGTCATTGGTTAGGTTGATTCCTACATACCTAGCAAGTGGGTTGATGTACCCAGAAATGACAATCTTGCCAGAGGTGGCCTGACCAACTCTGGTAAATTGACTAAAAAGCCATTTAGTGGAATGGATGGGTATCTTATGGATCATAGCATACAAAAAATATAATTCGGCAGCCCGAATGGTACCTAGGCTTTCAAAACGCCCAAAAATAGAGCGAGCCATGAACCTTTAAATGTTTAACATTCAAGGACTTGATGTTGCAAATAATGATCATGAAGAATGTTGATTTTGATGATGATCCAAGAGCTTAAAGACTTAGAGTATTGAAGATTGAAGATTGATGATTTCTGTATTGTAATAACTCTGTTTTAGTTTGATTGAGTCTGTAATTATAGAGTCTAAGATAGCCGGTACATAGTCTATAACTTAGAAGCTTCAAAATGCTCAAATTTATCATGCAGGCTCGGCTTTAATCGATTATATAGGTAAATAATCGATTAAAATAGTGAGAAAACCACTTTCTATACTAAGTCACTGTTTTAATCGATTAAAAAGCAAAATAATCGATTATTTTGTACCGTTCAGTCATGAGATAATCGATTATTTCACCAAATAATCGATTAAACCAGAGAGGATTGGGTTCGACGTATTTGGCTTCTGTTTTAATCGATTAAAACTCCATTTAATCGATTATTTCGATCTGTTTCGATTTTAAACATCAAACAAACCCTATTTTCGAAAACCCAATTACCAAGAACCCTAGTTTCGAAATCCCCAATTCCTAAACCCTAATTTCCCTACTTAAACTCTGCTTTGGCACTCAGAAAACAAGAACAACTCTTTCCATACAAAAGTTAAGTGTTGTGAGTGCCAGAGAACTGTTTGTTGCAAGGAAAGGGGGCTTTTGGAACCTGGTGTGAGGCTAGAAGCGATAAGAATCACTAAGTGGAGTTCTTAGTGGATTGTGTGCTGTGCTCGTCTCTAGGGAAAGTTGTTCTTCATCTCTTGTGGATTTCAAGAGAGGTGTTGTCTTTACTTTATCTCTTTGATTTGTAATCTGTTTATAACAATTTGTTCTTAGTGACAGCGTTAATCCTCTTTTGAGTGATTAGCAATCTGGACGTAGGGTCTTTTGATCCGAACCAGGTATAAACCTACTATGTAATCTTCTCTACTCTTCTCTATTTACATTTACGCAGTTTTTAATCGGTAAAATTTGGGGAAAATTTTGAAAACCTAATTTTTATTAAAAATCCAATTCACCCCCCTCTTGGTTTTTGTCCGACCACGCGAACATTCACTGCGCGATTCTAACAAGTGGTATCAGAGCTTGCTTTGATAGTCATTCAAATTTTCGAAAATGGCCGGACAAAATCAAACTTTTGCCGAAGGTGCATCTATCAACAGACCCCCACTGTTTGCGGGTCAAAATTATCCTTTTTGGAAAGTACGTATGCAAATATTTTTAGAGTCTGTTGATAGAGGCGTTTGGGACGCAATTTTAAATGGTCCATTTATTCCTAAAATTACTGAGAACGGTGTTGACGTTCTCAAACCTATTTCTAGATGGACTGCCGAAGAAAGTCGAAAAGCACAATTTGATGTTAGGGCTAGAAACATTATTTCATCTGCTCTAACCCTTGATGAGTTTTATAGAATTTCAGTTTGTAAAAGTGCACAGGAAATGTGGGAAATGCTGAGGGTGACCCACGAAGGAACTGACGACATCAAAAGAGCACGTAAAAATTCTTTAATCCAAGAATACGAGATGTTCCGGATGCAACCCGGAGAAACGATTTTCGACGTTCAGAAACGTTTCACTCATATTGTGAATCATCTCACCGGATTAGGTAAAGTATTTGATGTTGATGAATTAAAAATTTTGAAATCTCTGGATAGGAAATGGCAACCAAAGGTGACGGCCATCTCGGAGTCACAAAATCTTGCCACTATGTCTATGGCGGCATTATTTGGAAAGCTTAGGGAGCATGAACTTGACCTTGGAAGACTAAATGAGGAAGAGGGTCAATACCAAAAGAAGAATCTAGCTTTCAAGACCGAGATTTCAAAAAGCAAAAATAAGAAAGAAGAAGAAGAAGACTTCGAAATTGATGAAGAAGAGATGAGTCTTTTTATAAAGAAGTTCACCAAGATGATGAAAGCAAAAGGAAGACATCCTTTCAAAGGTAAGGGAAAGGTAAAAGAAAATTCTTCCATTAATATAAAATGTTTTGGTTGTGGTGAAGCAGGGCATATAAAGACCGAATGCCCAAACAAGAAAAATGATGAACACAAGGGAAAAAAGCAATTCAAGAAGAAAGCATATATTGCTTGGGATGATAGTGATTCAAATTCAGAATCAAGCGACTCGGAAATAGAAGCAAACAATTGCTTGATGGCAAATGACAACAATTCTTCAGATTTTGAGGTTAGTGATTCCGATTCATCCTCTAGTGAAGAAAATGACCATGATGAATTGCAAAATGCTTATAATGAGTTATTTACCGCATTTATGGATATGAAAAAGGAATATAAAGTTGTAAAGAAGAATCTAAGAAAATCCGAAAAGGAAAATGAGTCCTTAAAATTGAAAATTGCATGTTTAGAAGAAAAGGAGGTAGCTAATACGAAAATTATATGCTTAGATGAAGATAAGGACTTAGCATGTGCAAATTGTAAAGAGCATGAATATGACATAGATATTCTTAACCATTTGCTTGACAAAGCCGAAAAAGAAATTGATGATCTTAAGAAGAATGAAATGGTATTTGCTCAAAATAATGTAAATCATAGAGTTTCTTTGAAAAAGAGTAAAACTAAAAAGAAAAGAGTATGGGTAGAAAAAGGAACTAGAGCATGTCATGTTAATAATGTATCTTGTTCTAAAACTACTTCAAATGCATGCTTCTATTGTATGAAACAAGGTCACACTTCAAATAGATGTAAAATTAAACATTTTGGAGTTCCTAAAGGAAAATATGTTTGGGTTCCTATAGTTAAATGAATTGTTTGTCTCTTTTATTTATTCAAAGAAAATGAATCATTTAGTATGTTTTAAACATGAATGATTGGTAAAAACATTTTATCTTTTCTATTGCATGAAGGTTCTTCACTTAAAGATTTTTGCGAAAAGCCTCTAAAATTGTTTTAAACAACCTAAAACAAAGTATTTTTACAAAAGCTTTCTTAAAACATGTTTTTAATTGATGCAGTTTTGAAAGAACCAAATAAAATCACTTAGAATGGTCAAAGGAGTGTTTTTACAGCATTTTAATCGATACAACTTATTTTTAATCGATTAAAACCATTTAGAACTCATTATGATCGATTTGATTTTTATTATGAGCGGTCAGAATCCTTTAAATCGATTAAAAACACGTTTCAATCGATTAAAATCACTTAAAGGGTCAGGATGATCGATCAGATTTTTATTATGACCGATCGAAGCAAATGTGATCGATCAGAGTTTAATTATGAGCTGGTCAGAATTTTTCAATCGATTAAAAACACGTTTCAATCGATTAAAATCACTTAAAGGGTCAGGATGATCGATCAGATTTTTATTATGACCGGTCAGAATCAGTTATGATCGATCGAATTTAGTTATGACTGATCAGAACTCTTTTAATCGATTAAAAACTCATTTCAATCGATTAAAACAACTTAAAAAATTTTCTACACTGCGTTTTAATCGATTAAAAGATGTTTTAACAGATTAAAACTGCACTTTTAACAGATTAAAAGAATCTTTTAACAGATTAATTAAACCAACGAGTTTTGAAAATAGTCTATAAAAACAGTTTTGCTTGAACTTCTTAAAACACCCAAAGAATAGATTGTTTTGCAGTATTTTAAATAGATTATTATGTCTCTAACCTCAAGGACCCAAAAGTTGTGGGGACCTAAGTTTACTATGTTCTTGTTTTGTAGGAAACTTCCAAATCAAAGAAGTCTATGTGGTATCTTGATAGTGGATGCTCAAAACATATGACTGGGGATAAAACGAAATTTGTAAGTTTCAAAGCCAAAGAACAAGGATATGTGACTTATGGGGATAACAACAAAGGGAAGATTCTCGAATTGGAAACATAGGTGGTGCAAATACATTGGAGATTAAGGATGTGCTTCTTGTTGATGGATTAAAACATAACCTTCTTAGCATAAGCCAATTGTGTGACAAAGGATTCAAGGTAACTTTTGAAAGCAAATTTTGCACCATACATTTAGTAGATTCCGAAAAAGTAGAATTAAAAGGCATTAGGCATAACAACATATATTTGATTGATTTGGATTGTTTACATGAGTCTAGTATAACATGTTTAGTTGCTAAGGAAGAGAATCCTTGGTTATGGCATAAAAGAGCTGGCTCATATAAACATGCATCATTTGAATAAATTGATATCAAAAGACTTAGTTATTGGATTGCCTAAATTGAAATTTGGAAAAAATAGATTGTGTGATGCATGCCAAAAAGGTAAACAAGTTAAATCATCATTTAAATCAAAAAATGTGATTTCCACTTCAAAACCCCTAGAATTATTACATTTAGATTTATTTGGACCTTCTAGGATAAAAAGCTTTGGTGGAAATTATTATGGTCTTGTAATTGTTGATGATTTCTCTAGGTACACTTGGACATTTTTCCTAACTATGAAAAGTGAAGCTTTTAAGGTCTTTAGAAAGTTTGCTAAACAAATACAAAATGAGAAAGACCTAAGGATTAAAGTTTTAAGAAGTGACCATGGTGGTGAGTTTCAAAATGAAAAGTTTGAGAATTATTGTGAGGAAAATGGTATATTACATAACTTTTCTGCTCCTAGGACTCCCCAACAAAATGGTGTAGTTGAAAGGAAAAATAGGTCATTAGAGGAACTTGCAAGAACTATGTTAAATGAATCTAATGTTCCTAAATATTTTTGGGCTGATGCGGTTAGTACTGCATGTTATGTTTTAAATAGAATGATCATTAGGTCATTTATGAAATCTACTCCATATGAATTGTTTAATGGTAGAAAACCTAATGTTGCACATTTGAAAATTTTTGGTTGTAAATGTTTTGTACTAAATAATGGAAAGGACAATCTAGGAAAATTTGATTCAAAAGCCGATGAGGGCATTTTTCTAGGTTATTCTTTAACTAGCAAGGCGTATAGAGTATTTAATAGAAGAACTTTGAATATAGAAGAATCTATACATGTTGCCTTTGATGAGATTGTAGACCTTGGGGGAAATCCTCTTGAGTCAAATAAAAGACTTGCAGGTGATGATGAATATATAAGAGAGGCCCTTGATGAATTATACTTGGAAGATAATGTGCCTTCTCAAACTCCTCAATTAGCAAAAGAATGGCAATCACCTAGAGGACTCTCAATGGATAATATCATAGGTGATATCTCAAAAGGGGTAAGAACTAGAAATATGAATAATTTCTGTATGTCTGTTCCTTTTGTGTCACAGATTGAACCTAAAAACATTGAGGAAGCACTTAAAGATGATCAATGGTGCATAGCCATGCAAGAAGAACTTAACCAATTTGAAAGGAATCAAGTCTGGGAACTAATCCCAAGAGAAGAGTCACATCAAGTTATTGGAACTAAATGGGTATTCAGAAATAAGCTTGATGAAGATGGTAATATAACAAAGAATAAAGCCGGACTTGTTGCAAAAGGCTATTGTCGAGGAGGAAGGTATAGATTATGATGAAACTTATGCTCCTGTGGCCAGGTTAGAGGCTATACGCCTACTTCTTGCTTACGCATCTATGATGAAATTTAAACTATATCAAATGGATGTAAAGAGTGCATTTTTAAATGGTTTTATTAAAGAAGAAGTGTATGTAGAGCAACCCCCTGGATTTGAAGATTTTAATAATCCTAATCATATTTACAAATTAAAGAAAGCATTATATGGGTTAAAACAAGCTCCTAGATCTTGGTATGAAAGATTAAGTAGTTTCCTAACTGCAAATGATTTTTCAAGAGGAAAAATTGATTCTACACTGTTTATTAAGAAAGTTAAAGAACATATCTTATTGGTCCAGGTATATGTTGATGATATTATTTTTGGATCAACTGATAATTCTTTGTGTGATAATTATTGGTCCAGGTATATGTTGTGGATTCAACACTCAATTGATTTCACACATCCTTTAGCAATCAATCAAGCAACTGCGGTGCAAACACTTTGGAGATAAAGGATGTGCTACTTGTTGATGATATTATTGGATCAACTGATAGTTTGTTATGTGTAGAATTTGCTAAGATTATGCAGGGAGAGTTTGAAATGTCTATGATAGGAGAATTAACATTCTTCCTTGGACTTCAAATCAAGCAACTTAAAGATGGCACTTTCATCTCTCAAACTAAATACTGCAAAGAGATTCTCAAAAAGTTTGGAATGGACACCTCAAAGGAAGCTAACACACCCATGGGAACTTCATGCTATTTAGACAAGGATGAATTAGGTTTGGAAGTAAATCAAACTATGTATAGAGGTATGATAGGATCACTATTATACTTAACTGCTAGTAGACCTGATATTATGCATTCTGTCTGTGTGTGTGCTAGATTTCAGGCTTGTCCTAAAGAATCTCATTTAATTGCAGTAAAACATATTTTAAAATACTTAAAAGGAACTACTGGATTTGGCTTGTGGTATCCGTCTGATGCTTGTATTAGTTTATTACGATATTCTGATGCTGATTATGGTGGATGTAAAATTGATAGGAAAAGCACTAGTGGGACATGTCATTTGTTAGGTTCATCCTTAATATCATGGCATTCTAAGAAACAAGCATGTGTTGCTTTATCTACCACTGAAGCTGAATATATTGCAACTGGTAGTTGTTGTGCTCAAATTCCGTGGATGAAACAACAATTAGAGGATTATAGCATATATTTAAATGACATTCCATTAATGTGTGATAATACGAGTGCAATCAACTTAACTAAAAATCCAAGAATGCACTCTAGGACTAAACATATTGAGATTAGACATCACTTTTTAAGAGATAATATCAGCAAAGGAAACTATAAGATAGAGTATGTAGATACTAAACGTCAATTAGCAGATATATTTACTAAGCCTCTACCCAAGGATAGATTCTATGATCTTCGAAGAGACTTAGGGATACTAGAAATAGCTTAAATTCTGCTTAATTTGAATGATTTTGGATGATTGTTATGATTAAATTCGTGATGCAGGATATTCATAGGTTATAATGTGTAAAAACCTTAAAAACTTAATATAGCCTCTGGAATAATCGATTACTGGAAGTGATAATCGATTATTTTTCCTCAAAACGTCCAAAACAGGGTATTCTCCTTCGGAATAATCGATTATCTCGTGAAATAATCGATTAAATGCCTCTAATAATCGATTATTTACTCGGAAATAATCGATTAAAGTTGTCTAATGTAGAGATAATTGATGAATTTTCTTTTGTTATTGTCTTGATGTTGTAAAATATGATGTTTCTTTTATGCTATGATTGAGGGGGAGCTTTCTCTAACTTATGCATATTTTGAGGGGGAGCTCTTATGATTGATGTTGCAGAGTTCTTTTTGATTATAATCAAAATAGGGGAGAAAAATTTAAAGCCTATGATTCAATATTAAATGTTATCTGGTATGTTTAATGTGTTTGTTAGTATGACAGATAAAACAGGTTATTACAAGGGCTTTAAAAGATAATTTTGATCATCATCAAAAAGGGGAGATTGTTGAACATTCAAGGACTTGATGTTGCAAATATTGATCATGAAGAATGTTGATTTTGATGATGATCCAAGAGCTTAAAGACTTAGAGTATTGAAGATTGAAGATTGATGATTTCTATATTGTAATAACTCTGTTTTAGTTTGATTGAGTCTGTAATTATAGAGTCTAAGATAGCCTGGTACATAGTCTATAACTTAGAAGCTTCAAAATGCTCAAATTTATCATGCAGGCTCGGCTTTAATCGATTATATAGGTAAATAATCGATTAAAACAAGTGAGAAAACCACTTTCTATACTAAGTCACTGTTTTAATCGATTAAAAAGCAAAATAATCGATTATTTCGTACCGTTCCGTACAGATAATCGATTATTTCACCAAATAATCGATTAAACCAGAGAGGATTGGGTTCTGACGTATTTGGCTCTGTTTTAATCGATTAAAACTCCATTTAATCGATTATTTCAGTCTGTTTCTGATTTTAAACATCAAACAAACCCTATTTTCGAAAACCCAATTACCAAGAACCCTAGTTTCGAAATCCCCAATTCCTAAACCCTAATTTCCCTACTTAAACTCTGCTTTGGCACTCAGAAAACAAGAACAACTCTTTCCATACAAAAGTTAAGTGTTGTGAGTGCCAGAGAACTGTTTGTTGCAAGGAAAGGGGGCTTTTGGAACCTGGTGTGAGGCTAGAAGCGATAAGAATCACTAAGTGGAGTTCTTAGTGGACTGTGTGCTGTGCCGTCTCTAGGGAAAGCTGTTCTTCATCTCTTGTGGATTTCAAGAGAGGTGTTGTCTTTACTTTATCTCTTTGATTTGTAATCTGTTTATAACAATTTGTTCTTAGTGACAGCGTTAATCCTCTTTTGAGTGATTAGCAACTGGACGTAGGGTCTTTTGATCCGAACCAGTATAAACCTACTGTGTAATCTTCTCTACTCTTCTCTATTTACATTTACGCAGTTTTTAATCGGTAAAATTTGGGGAAAATTTTGAAAACCTAATTTTTATTAAAAATCCAATTCACCCCCCCCCCCCCTCTTGGTTTTTGTCCGACCACGCGAACATTCCGCTGCGCGATTCTAACATTAAAGATATCTGAAAACAGGGTGATGCATTAAGGAGGCTTTGGTAGAGGAGGGATCATAACATTCCCTATCTTGTGAAAGTTGGGACCAAAAATAATTGGCATTGAAGTCCCTAGGAATGCGAGCAGTATCCGTGCAAGCTAAAGTGTTGGCGGACATAGATGGAAAACCATAAATGGGGTCCACATCTGCCAAATCCATCCTAAAGTCAGTGTTATTTAGCCTAAAAGTAATCTCCCAATTAGAATCATTTGCACAAGGTTTAATATCAATGGAGCTAAGAAATTCTAATGTAGTGCGTTCATAGCACGGTTCATATAGTTCAATAAAGTCTTCCCAACCCACATTCTTGCAATACTTAAAAGTATCTTCATAAATCCCAAGGTCGAGTAATGATTTTTTTTGCAGAAAAACCGTGAGGGAACAATGTCCCTCTTGATCAAGGAATCAAGTCACATCCACTGGTCATCAGATGTGCACTCAATATTTTCAACTTGAGAGTTAGAGGTCTTATAAGTGTTTTTCCTCTTCTTTCCAAAAGTTTTGGTTCTTCCGGAAGACATTGTGTTGGCACCTAAAATCCAAGTTCATGTATATATACAAAATATGTCATTAGCATCACCACAATTAAATATCTAGGAATGATAAATATCTAAGGATCAATGTGTATAAAACAACTTATAAATATGCAAAGGTAAGAACAAGTAGTTGTCATAGACATTTTATCAAACACATGGTAGGCATAAAAAATTTGAACTAAGAAATCTATAAACATGCATCTCAAAGTTTCCCAGATTCACAATTAACGCTATGCAAATTAATAAGAATGAAGAAATTTGTCAGATATGTGGCATGGAGTGTCAATCATGAAGAAAAAGGTATATGTGTTTCAATGAACAATGAAGAACATTATGAACATGATAATCGTGAACAAAAGTTTGATAACAAACCCACATGAATTTTTAATCACAATAATCAAATATAAACATTTGTAAACCTTCCCACATGATCAATTTCACCAACAACAAATCAAAATATCAAGTATGAGAAAACCCTACATTAGTATGATGATTCTTACTTGATGAAAATGATAGAAAGAGATGATGTAGATGTGATATTGAGTGAAAGAAATTCATGGAATTGAATGGGGTCAAGGATTTCTGAAGTTAAGAGGGATTGAGAGGGGTAGTGTGTAATGGTGAGGAATAGTGCAATAGGGAGTGGAAAAACATAGGTGGTGTGCGTGTGATAAGATGAATAACTTGTAGGGAATCACGACCCACTGCCAGTGGGAAAAACACACTGCCAATGGGTGTCTCGGACTTGGCCAAAATTAGGCACGCATTGCACCTGTGAAAACCCACTGCCAGTGGGAAAAACACACTGCCAATGGGAAAAACACACTGCCAGTGGATTTCTCTGACTTGAAAATTTTTAATTTTACCTACCCCAACTCAGAAAGGTCCACTTCCAGTGGGTATTTCCTACTGGTGGTGGATCACACTGTCCATTAACTTGAAAAAAATGCAAAGCCTTAGAACTTTTTTTTTTTAGAAAATAGAAAGTTAAGTAAGACATGGAATTAAAAATAACAAATGGGGTTACCACCCCACAAGTGCTAAATTTAACGTATTCAGCCGAATGTTGTATGCTATTGAGAATCACAAATATGGTACATCAAACAAGTCCAAGACACTTGCTTGTTGTATTGTTTCTCTAGTCAAGTAACGCTTAAGTTGTTGTCCATTTACTCTAAATGGACCAGCCTTTTCGCTCCATAACTCGACAGTTCGAAAGGGAAAGACCTTTGTCACTTTAAATGGTCCGGACCACCGGGACCTCAGTTTACCTGGGAAAAGCTTCAATCGAGAGTTAAAAAGTAAAACCATATCACCAGGATTGAATGTTCTCCTTAGGATGTGATGATCATGCCATCTTTTAGTTTTTTCTTTGTAAATTCGAGCATTTTCATATGCATCTAGATGGAGCTCTTCAAGCTCGTTTAATTTCAACAACCTATGCTCACCTGCAACCTTATGATCAAGATTAAGAGTTTTGACAGCCCAAAAAAATTTATATTCTAACTCAACAGGTAAATGGCAAGGTTTCCCATACAGTAGCTTAAAAGTCGTAGTGCCAATGGGAGTTTTGTATGCGGTTCGATATGCCCATAAGGAATCATCTAACTTAATAGACCAATCTTTACGTGACATATTTACCACTTTTTGAAGAATGTTTTTAATTTCTCGATTGGAAACCTCAACCTGACCACTAGTTTGAAGGTGATAAGGTGTAGCTACCTTATGTTTCACTCCATATTTTTTTAGGAGGGTCTAAAAAGCTTTCTCAATAAAATGAGACCCTCCATTACTTATGATACATTTCGGGACCCCAAACCTCGACAATATTATTTTCTTGAAAAGCTTAATAACAGTCTTAGCATCAGAATGGGGTGAAGCAATGGCTTCGACCAACTTAGACACATAGTCAACTGCTACTAATATGAATTGATTTCCAAAGGAAGAGGGAAAGGGTCCCATAAAATCAACGCCCCACACATCAAACAATTCAACCTCTAATATGCTATTTAATGGCATTTCATGTCTCTTACCGATGTTACCTACTCTTTGGCAAGCATCGCAAGTCAAGACATACTTGCGCACATCCTTAAAATGGTGTGGCCAGTAGAACCCAACTTGCAATACTTTTGAGGCTGTCTTGGAGGTGCTCATATGACCTCCACAAGAACGAGAGTGGCAATGGTCCAGGATGGCGTGGACCTCATCTTCCGAAACACACCTCCTAATCAAATCGTCTGCACAATGTTTAAATAGGAGGGGTTCATCCCAATAATAGTGTTTGACATCTGCATAAACCTTTTTCTTCTGCTGAAAGCCAAGATCAGGAGGTAAAATACCACATGCAAGAAAGTTTACAAAATCAGCATACCACGGGGCAAGTTGGGTACTAAGATTCAATAATTGTTCATCTGGAAAAGATTCATTGATGGGAATGTCACCCATCTCTACTTTTTCGGATGATAACCTAGATAGGTGGTCAGCGACCAAGTTCTCGGTACCCTTCTTGTCCTTAATCTCTAAATAAAATTCGTGCAATATCAAAATCCACCTAATTAGTCTAGGTTTTGCTTCTTTTTTATGCAATAGATACTTAATGGCAGAGTGGTCAGTGAAAACAGTAACATGTGAACCTACCAAATAAGATCTAAATTTATGGAAAGCAAATACAATGGCTAACAGTTCTTTTTCAGTTGTGGCATAGTTTACTTGTGCATCATCCAATGTTCGGCTGGCATAGTGGATCACATGTAGCTTATTATCTTTCCGCTGCCCAAGCACAGCCCCTACTACATGATCACTAGCATCACACATCAATTCGAATGGGAGTTCCCAGTCGGGGGGTTGTACAATAGGAGCAGAGACTAAGGCCTACTTAATCCTGCAAAAAGCTTCCCTACAAGATGAATCAAAATTAAAAGGCACATCCTTACCCAAAAGATTCGTGAGAGGCTTTGTTATTTTTGAGAAGTCTTTAATGAATCGTCGGTAGAAACCAGCATGTCCAAGAAAGCTTCGAATACCTTTCACATTTGTAGGTGGGGGCAATTTTTCAATCACCTCCACCTTAGCCTTATCAACCTCTATACCTCTCTCAGACACCAAGTGTCCAAGAACTATGCCTTCCCTTACCATGAAATGACATTTCTCCCAGTTCAAGACCAAATTGGTCTCTTCACAACATTGCAAAACTTGGCACAAATTTGTTAAACAGTTATCAAAATCCAAACCATGCACTGAAAAATCATCCATAAAGACTTCCATCACATTTTCAATAAGATTAGAAAATATGGCATGCATACACCTTTGAAAAGTTGCAGGTGCATTACATAAGCCAAAAGGCATATGCCTATATGCATAAGTCCCATAAGGGCAAGTGAAGGTAGTCTTCTCTTGATCAGAAGGGTGAATGGGAATTTGGTGAAAACCTGAATACCCATCCAAATAACAGAAATAAGAGTGTTTTGCAAGTCTCTCCAGCATTTGATCAATAAAAGGGAGAGGAAAATGATCCCTTTTTGTGGCACTATTTAACTTCCTATAGTCAATGCACATGCGCCAGCCAGAAACAGTTCTAGTAGAGATTAACTCATGTTTATCATTTTCTACCACACTCATCCCTCCCTTTTTAGGCACCACATGAATTGGACTCACCCATTTGCTACTATCAATAGGGTATATAACTCCATCATCAAGCAATTTTAAAATTTCTTTTTTAACCACTTCTTGCATTTTTGGATTTAATCTCCTAAGTGATTCTACTGTGGGCTTACTCTCATCTTCTACTGTGATCCTATGCATGCAAAAAGAAGGGCTAATCCCCTTAATGTCATCCATTGCATAACCTATTACTTTCCTATATGACCTAAGTTATTTCAAAAGCTTTTCAGTTTCACATGAATTCAAATCAGCATTAACAATCACAGGATATGTAGAATTAGGACCAAGAAACTCATGCCTCAAAGAAGCCGGTAAAGGCTTTAATTCCACACTGGGGCTCACCACTTTACCACACATGACTTCAGTATCATGTTTTAGTGGGGTATTTTCTTCAAAGCAACTAGATGTTCCTACAGGATTAATCACAAAAATAGATTCAAGTGGGTCATTAGGAAGAATTTCTTCCTTCACCACTTGGTCAACAAAATCCACACTACAACCAACATCATCATTGAAAGGTTTTTTTAAAACATCCTTCAAGCTAAAATCCACCTTTTGGTCTCCAACAGTCAGAGACAATCTACCATTCTTAACATCTATTAATGCGCCTGCGGTTGCCAAAAATGGCCTGCCTAGGATAATGGGGATCATGGAGTCCTCATCCATTTCCAAAATAACAAAATCGGCAGGTATGAAAAATTTTCCTACCTTGATAGGAACATCCTCTAAAATACCTATAGGATATTTAATAGACCTATCAGCTAGTTGTAAAGACATCCTAGTAGGCTTCAACTCACCTAATCCTAATTTCTCAGAAAAAGACAATGGCATTAAGCTAACACTAGCTCCTACATCACACAATGCTCTATCTATAGCCATGTCACCAATCATACAGGGAATAGAGAAACTACCTGGATCTTGAAGCTTGGGTGGTAGCTTCCTTTCGATCAGTGCACTGCACTCTTCAGTAAGTGCTAATGTACCATCTTCCTCCAGTTTTCTCTTATTTGACAAAATATCCTTCAGAAACTTCGTGTAGGTGGGCATTTGCTGCAAAGCATCTGTGAAGGGAATATTGATATACAATTTTTTTAAAACCTCAAGAAACTTACCAAACTGTTTGTCCAACTTGGCCTTAGCCAAACGTTAAGGAAATGAAATTGAAGGTTGATATGGCTTAACCTCCTCCTTTTTCCCATACAGTTTCTCCTCAATCAGCGGATGATATGGAGACTCATCCAATTTCTTCTCCTCCTTATCTTCCTCTTTTGACATGCCAACTGGACCATCATATTGAGTACCACTCCTAAGAGTGATAGCTAGGGTGTGATTGATGGTCCTGCCTCGGGCTTTCCAGGAAATGTCCCTGGTATTCTCATGGAGTTGGAGGCTTGTTGGGCAATCTGAGTTTCCAAGATCTTGTTGTGGGTGGCCAATGAATCCATCTTAGTAGTTAAATTCTTTATGGCCTCAGAGAATTCATCATTTTTCTTGAGTTGAGTAGCTACAAATGTTCCCATCATGGACTCTAATTTGGATTTTTGTGGAATGTAGGGTCCTTGTGGTTGTCTATAACTACTTTGATTGCCTTGGAAAGAAGGTGGTCTATTTTGGAAACCAGGTGGTCCTTGTGGTTGTCTAAAATTATTTCCATAGTTCCCACCATAATTTGCAATTGCATCTACTTGATTCATCTCTGGCTCGACACTCTGGGTTACTCCAAGCTAACAACCTGAAATATTGTGAGCTAAAACACCACATAACTCACAGACAACATTAGTATTACCTGCTCCTAGTTTATCAAATTTAACAGACAAAGCCTCTACCTTTGCAGTAAGTAAAGAGATAGCATCTAGAGAATACTTACCTGGAGTTTGACCCTTCAGGAAGTGAATACAACCAAGCTCTAGCTTTATCCCTTAAAGAGAACGGGAAAAGCCTTAATCGGATTGCATCACTTGAAACTCCATATACTTTAAGTGTATCGCAGTACTCAAGGAAAATTTGCAGATGCAAATTTGGGTCTTCAGAAGACAGTCCACCAAACTGGTTTTGTTGAACCATCGAGAGCAAGGATGGCTTCAACTCAAAGTTGTTCGCTTCAATGGTAGGCCGTGTGATGCTAGGCTTCCTACCCATTGAATTTGGTGTTGCAAAATCACGGAGTGCTCTGTTTTCTGGACTAGCCATATGGTTGTGGTTTGTCGAAACAGAGGCTTGTTGTTTGTTTTGCTCTAGTTGTCTACGGAGAGCTCTAATCTTACGGAGAGTCCGTTCAATTTCAGGGTCAAAGATGTCCTCAAATCTAACACTCCTTCGCATAAAAGAAACTTGCAAAATCAACAAAAACACAAGAACCAAAGTGTAATTTTGCAGAAAAATATTAAAATTAAACCAGAAATATAATGCAGAAAATTTAAAAGGTCTAATCTAACTAAATCACCGCTTAGCCAATATTGGGAAAAGCACAATCCCCCGCAACAGCGCCAAAAACTTGATAGCCGTTCTGCAAGCGTACGGAGTATCGCGTAATAAAAACTTATCGTTCCCACAGAGATTATGCCCAGGTACCGGTACACAGTGATTCAATTATCTAAACAAATCATTTCAAATAGAATATATTGCAAAATGAATAGAAAACCAAAAACTATTGACAAGAGACTCAAGGTGAAAACTTTCTTAGGAGTCGGAAGGTTTATATGTTACGTATTCAATTTAAATCAATTCATTTCCCATTATTTAACTTCAATTTCTAAGGTGAATTTTCCTTAATTGATTAATGTATTCCTCTCGAAACCCCACTAACGTACCTAATTACTAAAGAACAACGTTTAATTCATTAAGTAGATCCTATAGGCTTTATGAAAATCCAATTACCCCTCAAAGAGTTTTGTCTACTTTCGTAACCTAAATCCCTAGGTTCAATTCCATGCTTTTCTAATGATATATCGATCTCTCAATCATCTACATCATTTAAATTCATCTAACCTTATCTCTAAGCCATTAGAAGCTTTAGGTTCTCATGGAAATGAATAGAAAATAGAAATTCAATAACAGAGAAATTCAAAGTATTCAAAATTGATACATAAACATATTCCCCCTAATCCCAAGAATGAGATTTAGTGTGCCATAGAAATGATGATTACAATCCACAATACAATAAATCAAACCCTAACATAAGATAAAAGTAGAAATGAGACAGGAAGTTAGAGAATAGAAGAGAAGTTCTCACTATCTCCTCTGTAGCTTCTTCAATTTCCCTCTTGATAGAAGAAATCGTTCTCCCTCTTCTGCTCTAGTTTTCTTCAATTTTCTTTTTGAGAAAAACGTCTCCCGTCTTCGTTTCTCTCTTTGTGCTCCGTAACTTCTTTTTTATATCTTTTATGCTCAAAAACCGCTCCTCTAATTCAGGGAAAATACAAAACGTGCAGAATCCACTGGCAGTGGGAAAAACCCATGGCCAGTGGATCGTGACAGGGGCCCAATACTCATTTTCCAACGAAGTCCACGGCCAGTGGGAAAAACCCACGACCAGTGGATCGTGACAGGGGCCCAATACTCATTTTCCAGTGAAGTCCACTGCCAGTGGGAAAAACCCATGGCCAGTGGATTTGCTTTACGCCACAGTGCCATTTTCCAGTGAAGTCCTTTGCCAGTGGGAAAAACCCACTGCTAGTGGATTTCACTTAACTTCACCCAAAATGCTCTTTAAGAATGTTTTAAGGCCCTGAAGTGTTCTTTTCTCTTTTCTTTCACAATGCAATCCAAGGTTTTATTTTTGTGCTTTTAGTGGCTTGAATTCTTTTCCATCCAATGCTTCATCAAATGCTTCTCATTTCCAAGTTTATAAACCTATAACAAAGTTATTCCTGCAAAACTGAGACACCCGAATAACATGTGTGGAATGAAGGGAAACAATTGGAATTAAGGGGAATTCTAACACAAATAAACTAGAAAACTCAAATAAAGAGCCATTAAAAATGATGCAAACTAGACACTTATCACATGTGCCCCTCCCAAGAAGATAGAGCCTCCTTATCCCGAGTGGTACAAACCAAACGAAAAATGAGACTACCACTCAGGTTCGCCCGGGCATTCAACGGAGAACTCTTGACCCTAAAGTATGGAGTCCAAGAACTAATCGACATCGGGTGGATAACCTTCGACGCCTCTACCTCTGATGTAGACGCCAAACCTCTGTCGATACCAGAGTGAAAGGAGGGAAGGATTGGGAGGATCAGCTCTTAGGGCTCCTTTTCTTTTTTAAGCTTTTTCTTGTATTTCCCGCGATCCCCGCCCTGTTAGAAATATAGGCTGAGATCAAGAGGGGGCGTGAATTGATCTTTGAAAGATTTTCGCAATTAACAAATTATCTATTTCAAAGATTAAGAAATCTGACCAATTCTTGAATTACACAGCAAGCAATCAAAAATAAATGTAGTCACAGAATTAAAGAAGAGAAAGGTTTAGAAAGATATCGCCAAGGTTTATACTGGTTCACCCAATCCCAGGGCTACGTCCAGTCTCCAGCCAAATTCCAGCTAGGTTCCACTAGATTGAATGTTTTACAGATTACAACCTTAATCTCACACTCAATCTACCACAAGAACCACAATTCCAGTTCCTGCACCTAACCTTTCAACAAGAACCAAATTCCAGTTCTTGACCAACCCCTGCAGCCAAATTCCAGCTACAGAAACCAGTGCCACAATTCCAGGCACTCACAATACAGCAAAAGAAAGTAAAGAAACAAGTAGAAGAGACTAAGAACGCTCAAACCAGTTTTATGCAGTTCTGCAGTATGTGTTTCTTCTTCAAAAGAATGCAATTTGCCTCAAGAAAGAACTTTAATGAACTTCACAAAAACTAGCATGATTCTCTCTTGAAAGTAGCACTTTTGATTGCTTGATTGATTGCTAAAAGATGTGTAAAAGATGTGTCTTAAAAAAGTTAAACAACTCTGTTTATATAGAAGATTTTCAAATCTGTTGGTTTAATTAATATGTTAAAATAATCTTTGAATCTGTTAAAAGTCTTGTTTAATCTGTTAAAACTTCTTTTAATATATTAAAACGTTCTTGATTATTTTCCAGATTTGTTTTAACTGATACGACAACGTTTATATCAATTAAAACCCTTTGTAAAAAATCTTTCAATCTGTTTTAATCGATTGTTTCGACTTTCAATCGATTAAAATACTGCAAAACATTTTTATACATTTTTCTAAATGATTTTAACTGATAAAAATATGCTTTAATCGATTAAAACGCTGTGTAGAAATTCTCTTAAGTTGTTTTAATTGATTGAAATGCAATTTAATCGATTAAAATAATTCTGATCGGTCATAACTCAATTGTGATCGATCATATCTGGTTCTGATCGGTCATAACTCAATTTTGATCGATCATACAGTACTCCAAATGGTTTTAATCGATTATTTCAAAGTTATATCGATTAAAATACTGCCAGAACACTTTTCTGAACATTTTAAGTGATTTTAATCGGTTATTTCAAAACTGTATCAGTTAAAATACTGACAGAAGGTTTTCAAAACTTTCTTTAATGAAAACAATCAGTTATTTCGAAATTATATCAGTTAAAAACCTGTTACAAAAGTGTTAAGAACATTTTAGTTGATAAAGTTTATATGCTATTAGTTAAAATAGTTGGTTAAGAAAACTTTTATCAAAATACTTTGTTTTTAACCGTTTAAACATTTTTTAGAGGCATTTGCAAAATCTTTTAAATGAAGAAACCTCATGTAGCAGAAAGATAAAAATGATTATACCTAAGCAGAGCTGCAGACACACTAATCCCTCTACTTTTTTATCTAAGTGACTTTTGACTGCTACAAAGTTGCCTTTGACTTCATTTTTGTCTTCATCAAATCAACAAGATCTTTGCCAAAGTAATTCAATAAGATCTTCATCACTTTCAGTCTCCCCCTATTTGATGAAGACAAACACCACTTTGAATAATAACTCTGCAGAAGAAGTCACTTGAATAATAGATTATTGAGTAATACAAAAATAATCATTTCTCCCCCTAAATTGCAGTTTCCCCTAAATAAAGAATTATTCCCCCTAAATTGATCAAAAGTAAAGCAATTATTTCTCCCCTTTTGACTTCATCAAAAATAGTGAACAACAAAAAATTATGCATGGTATGTATAAAATTGTAAAGTTTGAAAACAGTACAAAAAAAAATTTGGATACGATACCTTACTCATGGAAAGATCAATCAAAGTTGATTCAAACTTATCTTCATTAACACGTTTGTAATGAATACAATTAATACGTGTAAAGATAAGGGAACCACGCTTTAGTAGCATGTTACAAGAACAGCCATTAACTAAAGCCTTTAATTTTTCTTTCCAGAATAAAAATCGATTAAAAAAAAGACAAAATCGATTAAAAGGTTCTTGTTAATGGTTTTAATCGATTGAAATAATGTTTTAATCAATTGAAACAGTGATGAATTTCGAAAGTTTAAAACATAAATTCATTTAATCGATTAATTCGACATTTAATCGATTAAAATAGTAAAGAAAAATGTTGTATAAGTGCTTTTAATCGATTTAAAGCTTGTTTGTATCGATTAAAACAACCATTTTTGAAACTAAGTAATGTTTGATGCATCTATCATGCCTAATTCAGTGTAAATTTTGTAAAACCAATCATTTAGGAAAATGTTTTACGATAATATCAACTATATTGATTAAATTTTAACCAATAGATCCATCAAAATCAGAACAGTATCTTATTTAGTTTGATTTAATTGATGTAAACTAGTTTTAGTTGATACATGACATTAGATTTTAATCGATTGATACGCTAATTAATCGATTATTTTGTTGTGAATTTCCTATGTAAGTGTTTCTTTTAATCGATTTAATAGATTGAATCTATTTTGTATTAGCTAAAATTATCAGGGATCTATGTTAAATTCTACCTAGGCTTTCTTGATTCGACTTAAAACCTACATTATATTAATAAAATCTAAAAGGATTGTTCCTGGTTAATAACCAGTTAATATTACAGTCCATAAAAGAGAAATTAGAAGCAAAAGAAATATGACAAAAAAAATAAGAATGGACCCTTTTTATCCAAAAATTCAATCATCCCAGTTCCCTTGGTTGAGCTGCATATCTTCCAGTTTGGTGTAGATATCAGCAATCTGGTTTCTAAGGGATGTGAACTGATTATTTGTGTGTTGGAAATGTTGATATGTCATCTGCATATGCTTTCTCTGGTTTTCCTGCATTGTGGCCATTTGAGAAAGCATGGTCCTTTCAAACTGAGACAAAGGAGTCCCACGGTCAGGCTGCTCCATGTAAGGAATGATCTCCATATTCTCATATGAAGCTTGACCACTGGTGGTTTCAGGAACCTCTGCAGCAGTTGGAGAGGAAGGAATTTGACCTTGCTCATCTTCTTCATCATTGTCTTCCTCATCCTCAGACATTCCAACATCAACCTTAGAAATCCATTCATCATCAATTTTAATAAACCCCATTTTTCGTAGGGTTGAGTCATCAATCTCATTAGATGCTTTCGGAGTTTCCACATACTCCCCTTCTAAATCCACTGCAAAATGTCTAAAAAATTTATTGATCAACAAAGCATAAGGTAATTTATAATCAACAAGCCTCTTGGATTTTACCATGTGGTCTTTAATAACATATACCCAGTTAACACGAATCCTATTTTCAATACAATACATGAGAGCTAAGTCACCCTCATTGAGTATAGCATGATTACTCCCCCTTGGAGTAAGCATCCATGCAATACTGAAGGCAAGAATTCTTGATTCAAGCCTCATCTTCCCAACATTGAAAATTTTCACAGAATCATCTTGGTCTTTGAGACAGGTACGAAAAAATTGAATTTTGTTAAACTCTGGCAATTCAACAATATTACCTCTAGAGACTTTTACACCAATATCCTTGAGGCCAGCAACTTCATCCTAAATGTCAGGAGTTATGACCATATTAACTCCTTTTACCTGAGACCTTAAAGTGGAACCACTGACCGTGAGATTTGCATAAAACACTCTTACCAAATCTGGTTGAATGTTGCCAGTATATTCCAGAAAATTCTTCAGTTTTTTATTCTTCAGTTTTCTTCTTAACAAAGTGAACCCTTCTTCATCTAGCCAAACAAACCTTATAAATTTGGGAATTACAAGCTGCTTTTATCTAAAATTAGTGATGAAATTATTCATTTTATCTATATCACCACTGAACCAATTCTCAAGATGGCCTCCTTGATTTCCAGCAGAGGAAGACTCTCCCTTTTGTTTCTTCCTAGATTTCGATCTTTTGAACATGTTTGCAGCAGAGATTTGAGAGGAGATTTTGAAAATATGAAAACAGAAGAAAGATGATAAGTTGAGAAATGATAAGTTCAGAACCTGATTTGATGAAGAAACGAATTTCAAATTTTTGAAATCCAAAGAGACAAAACTACAATGTTTCAGCTTTAAATGCAATTGTCCCCTTGACCAAAGACAGAGGCACAAGTTTCTGGACGATGGGTACATCAACTATTTGTTCTTTTGATAAATTTTTGACTTGGTCAACAAATGTAATAAATGAACTATGCAGATTTTGATTAACACAAAACTTGAATTTTTTACTCTGATTTGCTGACCAATTTCCAATTGGATGTTGTAAAAATGATTTTCAGGAATAGATTAATCGATTAATCAACAAATTAACCTATTAATTTGATCTTTAATATTAGGTTTTGAAAATGCAATAGTAAAATGATCGATTAATACATAAAAAAATCGATTGTTTCTTAACTGGAAGAAATTTGGAAAATGATAACAGAATTTTAATCGATTAACACAAAGAAGAATCGATTAAATTTTACCTTTAGTTGTTTTAACTGATATAAATCCCTTTTAATCGATTAAAATAGCTAAACTAAAATTCCTGACAGAATTTTAATTGATTAATTCGTATTTCAATCGATTAAAATTGTATTGACAGATTTTCTGGTATTCTTTGAAGTGATTTTAACCGATTAAAATTGTTTTATATCAATTAAAACATTCAGTTTACCAACCAGAACCAATTCTGTTGTATTGAATACCAAGGAACATCCAGATCTTGTTCCTGCAAAACAGATTTAGCATGTTTCTGGTACCCTTTTTATAATTACTAGGTCCAATCAGGTTATTTGGAATGAATTTATTTTGGGAATCCACTTCATTCTACCTCTAGGAATAGCATACTTCTTAATTCTACAATATTTTACAGAATGTCCTTTTTTCATGCAGTAAAAACATTTAACCACTGATGATGAGTATGATTTCCTTTTTACATGTGTTTTTCTGAATTTCATCCTAGATTTACATCCTATGCCAGACTTGTCAAAAATCAGTTTTTGTGACCCAAGAAGAACATCAAGATTAACTTGACCTTGTGTAAACTTTGAAATAGTTTGTGATAAAAAATCAATCTTCTTTTGTAATTCTGAACAATTATCACATGGTTTATTACATACACAATCCGAATTATCATGGATTAATTTTAAAAAGTCAAGATCAGTTTCATCTTCAAGAATTTTCTTTTCAAGGGAATCTACTTTATTTACTAGCCAATTATTCATGCCTTTTAGCCTATCATTTTCTTTTTGCAGTTTCTTAGTTTCTTCATGCATTTCATTTAATGCTTCTTGTAATGAATTATAATTCACTAAATTTGAAGAAGAGTTAGAACTTACACTGCTGGTTTGATGATTTTGATTTGCCATTGGACACAAGTTGGCTTCTTCATTATCAAAATTTTCTGTTGATGAAGTATCATTATCATCCCATGCTACATATGCTCTTCTTTTGACTTTTTCTTCTTTCTTGTCATTGTATTTGTTCCTTTCTGGGCACTCCATTCTTACATGACCCTGCTTACCACAGCCATAACATTTATAGTTAGAAGAATCAGATTTTTTTCTCATACCTTTTGTGTTTTTCTTTATCTTGAATCTTTTTCTTGAGAAATTTGTTGAACTTCTTGACTAGCAGACCAAGATTTTCATTTTCCTCCTCTGATTCTTGATTTCTTTCTTCAACCTTGAGTGCTATACTTCTGCCTTTCTTCTCAGAGACTTCTTGCTCATTGAATCTGTTAATTTCCATTTCATGTTCTCTGATTTTGCCAAACAAAGAAGCTGTTGTCATGATGGATAATTCTTTTGATTATGAGATTGTTGTGACCTTAGGCTGCCATGACCTGTCAAGGCATTTTAGAACTTTAATATTTAATTCTTCTTTATCAAAAGTTTTACCTAAGCCCATTAGATGATTGATGATATGAGTGAAGCGCTTCTGCACATCTGCAATACTTTCACCAGTTTGCATTTTGAATAGCTCATATTCTCTTATGAGAGTATGCTTTCTGGCTCTCTTTACATCAGTTGTTCCCTCATGAGTAACCTCAAGAACTTCCCACATTTCCTTGGCAGATTTGCATTGGGAGACCCTGAAAAACTCATCCATATTTAGTGCAGAAGTAATTATGTTTTTAGCAGTACAATCACTTTGAACTTTTTTCTTTTCTTCATCATTTAGACTGGACCATTCTTTTTCTGTAATTAATGGACCATTAGCAATTACATCCCAAACATTTCTATCAATGGATTCAATAAAGATCTTCATCCTAATCTTCCAAAATGAATAATCTGTTCCACAAAACAGTGGAGGTCTATTAATAGAAGCCCCCTCGGAAAAAAGGTAATTTGTTTTCAGCCATTAAAAGTTTGGACCGAAAGCCTTGAGTATTTTTCAAGACCCTTGCTCTTGATACCAATTGTTAGAAATATAGGCTGAGATCAAGAGGGGGGGTGAATTGATCTTTGAAAGATTTTCGCAATTAACAAATTATCTATTTCAAAGATTAAGAAATCTGACCAATTCTTGAATTACACAGCAAGCAATCAAAAATAAATGCAGTCATAGAATTAAAGAAGAGAAAGGTTTAGAAAGATATCACCAAGGTTTATACTGGTTCACCCAATCCCAGGGCTACATCCAATCTCCAGCCAAATTCCAGCTGGGTTCCACTAGATTGAATGTTTTACAGATTACAACCTTAATCTCACACTCAATCTACCACAAGAACCACAATTCCAGTTCCTGCACCTAACCTTTCACCAAGAACTAAATTCCAGTTCTTGACCAACCCCTGTAGCCAAATTCCAGCTACAGAAACCAGTGCCCACAATTCCAGGCACTCACAATACAGCAAAAGAAAGTAAAGAAACAAGTATAAGAGACTAAGAACGCTCAAACCAATTTTATGCAGTTCTGCAGTATGTGTTTCTTCTTCAAAAGAATGCAATTTGCCTCAAGAAAGAACTTTAATGAACTTCACAAAAACTAGCGTGATTCTCTCTTGAAAGTATCACTTTTGATTGCTTGATTTATTGCTAAAAGATGTGTAAAAGATGTGTCTTAAAAAAGTTAAACAACTCTGTTTATATAGAAGATTTTCAAATCTACTGGTTTAATTAATCTGTTAAAATAATCTTTTAATCTGTTAAAACTTCTTTTAATCTATTAAAACTTCTTTTAATCTATTAAAACGTTCTTGATTATTTTCCAGATTTGTTTTAACTGATACGACATTTATATCAATTAAAACCCTTTATAAAAAATCTTTCAATCTGTTTTAATCGATTGTTTCGACTTTCAATCGATTAAAATACTGCAAAACATTTTTATACATTCTTCTAAATGATTTTAACTGATAAAAATATGTTTTAATCGATTAAAACGCTGTGTAGAAATTCTCTTAAGTTGTTTTAACGCAATTTAATTGATTAAAATAATTCTGATCGGTCATAACTCAATTCTGATCGATCATATAGTACTCCAAATGGTTTTAATCGATTATTTCAAAGTTATATCGATTAAAATACTGCCAGAACACTTTTCTAAACATTTTAAGTGATTTTAATCGGTTATTTCAAAACTGTATCAGTTAAAATACTGACAGAAGGTTTTCAAAACTTTCTTTAATGAAAACAATCGGTTATTTCGAAATTATATCAGTTAAAAACCTGTTACAAAAGTGTTAAGAACATTTTAGTTGATAAAGTTTATATGTTATTAGTTAAAATAGTTGGTTAAGAAAACTTTTATCAAAATACTTTGTTTTTAACCGTTTAAACATTTTTTAGAGGCATTTGCAAAATCTTTTAAATGAAGAAACCTCATGCAGCAGAAAGATAAAAATGATTATACCTAAGCAGAGCTGCAGACACACTAATCCCTCTACTCTTTTACCTAAAGTGACTTTTGACTGCTACAAAGTTGCCTTTGACTTCATTTTTGTCTTCATCAAATCAACAAGATCTTTGCCAAAGTAATTCAATAAGATCTTCATCACTTTCACGCCCGTGGCCATGGGAACACCGACTATAAGGGCATGTAAATACACTTTTTTAATACATGAGACATTTTTCGTCATGGCATATTCATTCTCATTCTTTTTCGTCATGGCATATTGAATAATAAAATCTATGACTAAAAACAGAACCTAAAAACCATAATGTTTGTGATTGACAAATCTCTGTGGGACCTAGAAGCCGAAGGGAAATGGATCGAGTCCGACAGTGAGCAGGGGACCATTTCCCCGGACATGCAAAGAATGCTAGAGAAAGAAACTCGGATCATACAATCACATCAAGAGGAGATGGAAACTATCAGTTTGGGAAAAGGAGATGATAAGAGAGAGATAAATATCGATACCCAGATTGATAATAACATAAGGGAGGAATTAATACAACTTTTGAAAGAGTATGTGAATTTGTTTGCCTGGTCTTATCATGACATGCCCGTACTTGATACAAGCATAGTGGAACATCGGTTGCCATTAAAAGAGGGATTTCAGCTTGTAAAACAAAAGCTCAGGAGAATCAAACCAGATTGGTCCCTGATGATTAAGGAGGAAGTACAAAGACAACTAGATGCCAACTTCCTAATAGTGTCCAAACATCTCGAATGGCTAGCAAAGATAGTGCCCATCATCAAGAAAAGCGGTAAAGTCAAAGTGTGTGTGGACTATAGGGACCTAAATCGAGCAAGTCCAAAGGATGACTTCCCCCTACCACACATTGACACATTAGTGGATCACATCGCTACAAACAGACTGTATTCCTTCATGGACAGATATGCAGGGTACAATCAAATTAAGTTGGTCGTCGAGGATAGGGAAAAAACCTCCTTCATCACACCGTGGGGTACCTTTTTCTATAGGGTAATGCCTTTTGGGCTCAAGAATGCAGGGGCTACCTATCAGAGGGCTATGGTCACACTATTCCACAACATGATCCACAAAGAAATAAAAGTATACGTGGATGACATGATTGTCAAGTCCAGAAACGAGGTGGACCATATTCAATATCTTAAGAAGCTGTTTGATCGACTTCGAAAGTATCAACTTAAACTGAACCCAGCAAAATGTACTTTCGGAGTATGGTTAGGAAAACTTCTAGGGTTCATCATCAGCCAAAAGGGAATCGAGGTAGACCCTGACAAAATAAAGGCAATCTTGGAAATGCCCCCACCAAGGACAGAAAAGGAGGTTAGAGGATTTTTTGGGCCGAATCAACTATATTGCCAGGTTCATCGCACAGCTAACGGACAAATGTATACCCATCTTTAAGTTGTTGCATAAAAACCAGTCAACGGTGTGGAATGAAGAATGCGATAAGATCAAGATATGCCTAACCAACCCGCCAGTATTGGTGCCACCCGTTGAAGGAAAACCTCTGATCTTGTATCTTTTAATACATGAAGAGTCTATGGGATGTGTGCTCGGTCAGCAAGATGAAACAAGGAAAAAAGAGCGAGCCATATATTATCTCAGCAAAAAGTTCCTAGACTATGAGACCCACTATACACCATTTGAAAAAACATGTTGTGCATTGGTGTGGGCAACTCAACGTCTTCGACAATACATGGCTCAACACACAACATGGTTGGTCTCCAAAATGGACCCGATCAAGTACCTCTTCGAAAAGCCCATCTTGACTGCAAGAATAGCTAGGTGGCAAGTGCTCCTCTCAGAGTTCGATATCATTCATGTCACCCAGAAAGCTATTAAAGGTTGTCCCCTAGCAGACTATCTAGCACATGGATCGACAAACGAGTACCAATCCCTGCAAGATGACTTTCCCGATGAACATATAATGCACATTGAACACGAAGAGACCAAAGAAGATGCATGGACTATGTTTTTCGATGGAGCCTCAAACATGCTTGGACACGGGATCAGAGCCATCTTGATATTCCTAGAAAAGAAATACATCCCGGTAACGACCAGGTTGAACTTCGACTGTACAAATAATATGACCAAATATGAAGCTTGTGCATTGGGAATCCAAGCAGCTCTAGATCATGGGGTGACCAAACTTAGAGTTTTCGGCGATTCATCCCTTGTCATCTATCAACTCAAAGGTGAATGGGAAACCCAAAATTCCAAATTAATCCCATATCTAGAGCATATTTGTGATTTGATTTCGAGGCTAGAAAGCGTCACCTTCAAGTACATTCCTCGGGAAGACAATCAATTCATAGACACCCTCGCTACTTTATCATCCATGTTCTCTTTAGACCAAGAACATGAGATGCCAACTATTCAAATCAAGCTGCATGACAAACAAGCTTTATGCATGACGGTAAATAGCGAGCAAGATAGAAACCCTTGGTATCATGATATTAAGTGATACCTCACGAAGGGTGAATATCCCGAAGGAATCAGTGATAATGACAAAAGGATCATCCGGAAGAGGGTCGTAGGGTTTGTATTGATTGGAGAAACCCTCTATAAAAAGAACTTCGACTCCACCTTGTTAAGGTGTGTGGATCACGAGGAGGCTCAAACCCTAATAAAGGAAATTCATAAAGGGGCTTTTGGGACCCACGCACCTGGGCATGTCATGGTAAAGAAAATCCTAAGGGCATGGTATTTCTGGTTCATAATGGAGGCCAATTATCACCAATATGCTAGAAAATGTCACACGTGCCAGGTCTATGCTGATAATGTCCATGTCCCACCTGCACCTCTCAATACCTTGGCTACACATGGCCATTCTCCATGTGGGGCACGGACGTCATTGGACCCATCAAGCCCAAAGCATCTAATGGTCACTGCTTTATCTTGGTGGCCATTGACTATTTTACCAAATGGGTAGAGGCGGCATCATACGCAGACGTGACTAGAAAAATGGTGACCAACTTCATCAAGAGGAATATTCTATGTCGATATGGTATTCCTCATCGGCTCATTACTGATAATGGGACCAATTTAAACAATAAGATGATGGAAGAATTATGCCAAGACTTCAAGATTCAACACCACAATTCCTCCCCATACCGACCTAAGATGAACGGTGCAGTGGAGGCAGCCAACAAAAACATCAAAAGATAATCCAAAAGATGGTAATAACATACAAAGATTGGCACGAAATGCTCCCCTTTGTTTTGCACGGATATCGGACTTCCGTGCGAACCTCCACGGGGGCCACCCCATTTTCCCTCGTACACGGCATGGAGGTTGTATTGCCAACAGAAGTTGAAATACCCTCCCTAAGAGTCATTATGGAAGCGAAGTTAACAGAAGCAAAATGGGTCCAGAATCAGTATGACCAGCTTAACCTGATCGAAGAAAAACGGTTGGACGCCATATGTCATGGGCAGGCCTATCAAAAGAAGATTAAGAAAGCCTACAATAAGAAAATCAATCCCCGCGCTTTCCAAGAAGGGGATTTAGTAATAAAGAAGCTGCTTCCTGCCCAGAAAGACAAAATTGGAAAATGGGCAGCAAATTACGAAGGACTCTTTGTGGTCAAGAGAGTTTTCTTGGGAGGAGCCCTTATCCTCACTAACATTGATGGAGAAGAGCTTCGATACCCGATCAACTCAGACGCAGTAAAGAAGTACTACGCTTGAAGACATTGCTCATGACTCGTTAGGATGAAAACTTGCAAAGAGCATCCTGGGAAAAAGATAGGGTCTATATTCCTCGCTAGGACACGTCCTAGGCAAAAATTAGAGGTACCAAAAAAACAACAAACAAAAAAAAAGAGAAATTATTACCTTAGCTGAAAACCGCAAGGCGACTAAGGTAATACCCTTCCGGAAGCAAGCAGACTTCGCATGGTCTTCACTCTAGGCTCAAGCATCTCAACTGAAGTGACCGGGGAAAACAGGGAGACAGATGTTAGGGACATGATTGTTATAGATTATACAGTGTAGCCAACCTTGGCCAGCCATGCTTTTAAATCTCCTTGTAAATCCTCCTGTAAACCATTTGTTTATATCAATAAAATTGTCTTTTACTTCTTTTCTATTGACCAATTTATGAAAATGCCTTTGTATTAATAAAACATGAGCATGCATAAAAAACCAATACAAGAAAGCATAAGGAAGGAAAAGGAAAAAATAAAAAAGAATGATCTCTGCTAGGAGATTCTTAGGCAAAAATTAGGGTAGCCTGCTAGATCGAAAACCCGCAAAGGGCGGTCTAGGCAAAAGTTAAGGCACTCATGAAAAGGAAAAAGCCCGCTGAGATATCCTAGGAAAAAATTAAGGTAGCCCGCTAGATCAAAAACCCCAAAAGGGCGGTCTAGGAAAAAGTTAGGGCTTAAAAGAAAATAAAGGAGAGCCCATCAACGTAAAGATCAACAGAAGAAAACCAGTCACTTTCTAGATGCATCAAATAAAAGTAGATTGCATTTAAGGCATCCACCCAAGTAGTCGCACAAAACGACTTTGTCAAAATTGAAAAACAAAAATAAAGAATCACTTCAGATAAAAAAACGAAAAGCATTCATATGAGACTAGCTTCATGCTTGTGTTCGAAAAAAGGGAAGCACTCAAAAGCAAGCCTCCAAATGGAAAGCCTTAACTTCCCACGAAGCATCTGCCTACTTAAAGGCATTGCCAGAACTTCAAAAATGCTCGAATGCTCAAAAGACGTTCACCAAAAATCCTCGACAACCAGCAAAGTCGGATGATCACTACCAAAAGATCAAAACAAAGAATCGCCAGCAAATCAACAAGTGGGATAACTATCAGGAAAAGCCAAATATCAAAGAATCCCTAGCACACAGGAAGACCCTACCAGAAAAATCAAAGACATTCACCAAAAATTATTCCCCATGGAATCCTGGCGCATGAGCTAGAGCAGTAAGCCGCCACCACAACTTTGGGACAAGGAAGATCCTGAAGGCAAAGACCTGCACATAGGCAACGCCGGTGCATGAGCTAGAGCAGTAAGCCACCACCACCACCAGTCCTACGAAGTGGGCTGCACCAGCCAGTGGGGGGGTTCATATCCATCAACCTGGGCATGAGCCAGAACTGTAAGTCACAACCGGGCCTACAAAGTGGACCATACCAGCCAGATGAGGGGTTTATACTCATCCAGTCCTACAATGGTGGACTGCAAATGCTACCAATCAGACGGGGGTTCATACTCATCAACTGAAGGGTCCGCTACCGCAAGAAGGAGCATCCCAAAGCTACAAGTAATCAGATGGGGGTTCATACTCATCAACCGAAGGGTCGGCTACCGCAAGAAGGAGCATCCCAAAGCTACAAGTAACCGGATGGGGGTTCATACTCATCAACCGAAGGGTCGGCTACCACAAGAAGGAGCATCTTGAGGTTTGTCGCCGCCGTCCCTTTCCGACGTCCGGAGGACGTCTCGAAACGTTTATGCGAGCGGTCGCGAAAAGATGGTTTAGACTCGCGTTTTTGTTTTAAAAGGTTTTCGAAAAGGGGTTCTTATGGAGTCGCCACCAATGTTTTGACCATAAACATTGGAAAAGGAAAAAATGTTGATTTTAAGAAAAACCGCACTTGGCCATTATAACCAGAGTTGGGTAAGGGAGTTAGTTACGTGTGGGGAAGGTGTTAGCACCCCACAACGCCCCTTTCGGGTTCCCTATGACAGATTAATTCATTTAAATAAAGACTACGAGAAATTACGCGATTACCCTATTTTATTACATAATATTAAATGGCTATCTACATGATTTCATTCTATGTTGCATGTATAAAATGATGAATAAAGCTAAATAAAGCAATAAAAGAGATATTAAAATAGCTATCTACATGATCCTATTCTACATGACATAATAAAGCTAAATAAAACAATAAAACAATAAATAAAACAATAAAAGAGAAGGGAATTGAAAAGAACCTCCGTAGCAAGCTTTATATTGAGAACCTCGAACCGTGAGGATGCGTTTTGGCAACCCCTCTCTCTACACAGTCTCTCCTCACCAATACAAGATCGACTCTACTAAAAATTTAAAGAAGAATCAAATGCCGGAATATAATTCCTTAACCGATTGTTACCTATTTAAGGCAATCGGAAAGATCATTCGAGAGAGAGAGAGAAGTAGACAAGTGCTCTAAAGTGTTTCGAGCTCTCCGGAGTGTCGGTGGTGTGAAAAAGTAGCAAATGAGCCTCCTATTTATAGTTTTTCGCAGCTGGCGCACTTTGGGACGGCCGTCCGGGTTGGGACGGCCGTCCGGACCGGGATGGCCGTCCCAAATGGCAAATTTACACGAGCGGGACCCCAGGAAGGCCGGGACGGCCGTCCCACTTAAAATGGGTTTGGGACGGCCGTCCCAACTTTGGGACGCGCGTCCCAACCGGGTTTTAAGAGGTTGGGACGGCCGTCCCAACTGGGACGGCCGTCTCAACCTGTTCCGGCCAGTTCGCGCGTTTCGGGACTCCGGGAAGCTTTCCTTGCCTGTTTTGGACGTCGATTGATGCCGATATGTGTCTATTGAAGCTTTATCTTCATATGGGAAGTCTCCTTGGCTCTCATTTGTAATGCTAGACGAGCTTTATCTTGTTACGGGTGATCTCCTTTATCTTTATTTGAGAGGCCGGCAAAATTAGGGGTCTACAGCTGCCCCCCTTCACCTGCCCGACTAATTCGTTGGTTTTAGTATACCGACAAAATTAGTTGGTAGGGGAAGGAGTTAACCCTTTTGCCGGTTATCCTTCGGATGCTCGCTCCTTGTTGATCCTCCGGATGATAAATATTTTGATAGGTATCAACCCCTATCCGGTTTGAGCTTTTCTTTTTAAGGTTTTGGTGGGTACCTACCCCCACCTGGTATGAATCTGCATTTTTAAGGTTTTGGTGGGTACTTACCCCCACCTGGTACGAATCCGCATTTTGCCGGATTCTAGTGGTTTTTACACCCCCACCGGGTGCGAACCTGCAAATTGACTAGGTTCTAGTGGATTTTACACCCCCACTGGGTGCGAACCCGCATATTGACTAGGTTCTAGTGGATTTTACACCCCCACCGGGTGCGAACCTGCATATTGACTAGGTTCTAGTGGATTTTACACCCCCACCGGGTGCGAACCCGCATATTGACTAGGCTCTATTGTGCGAGTCTCGCATCTTGCCGGACTCTAATGGTTTTTACACCCCACCGGGTGCGAACCCGCATCTTGACAAGGCTCTACCGTGCGAGTCCGCATCTTGCTGGACTCTAATGGTTTTTACACCCCCACCGGGTGTGAACCCGCATCTTGACAAGGCTCTATTGTGCGAGTCTCGCATCTTGCCTGGACTCTAATGGTTTTTACACTCCCACCGGGTGCGAACCCGCATCTTGACAAGGCTCTACTCGTGCGAGTCCGCATCTTGCTGGACTCTAATGGTTTTTACACCCCCACCGGGTGTGAACCCGCATCTTGACAAGGCTCTATTGTGCGAGTCCGCATCTTGCCGGACTCTAATGGTTTTTACACCCCCACTGGGTGTGAGTCCGCATTTCGACAGTACTCGATGAGTATCTACCCCCATCCGGTACGAATCCGCATTTTGACAAATTCTTGGAATGCTCTTTTTGGAATATCTTTTTCATTGATGAGTACGAACCCTCATCCGGTTTCGGCGACTTATTGTCTCCGATCATGCGCCTATGGGGAGTAATTTTTCTTTTTGATTTTTTTTGTTTTAGTCATCCGGTTTTACCGGGATTCTTGATTTTTTGGCTTTTCTTGTTTTAGCCATCCGGCTTTGCCGAGGATTATGTTGATTGCCTCTTTTTAGGCGGGAATCCTTTTGGGGATTTTGAATTCTCTTATTGATTGTGCCTCTTGATTAGGCGAAGATTCACTTGAGGATTTTGTTGTGCCTCTTGATTAGGCGGGAATCCACTCGGGATTTATTGATTCTTGATTGTGCCTCTTGATTAGGCGAGAGCCCACTTGGGGATGTTTTTGTTTGGTTGTGCCTCTTGATTAGGCGGGAATCCACTGGGGATTTGTTGATTTTTGATTGTGCCTCTTGATTAGGCAAGTGCTTCAATAATGATGAAGGCTTTTTACTTGTTGTTCGCCTCCGAATAGGCTGATGTTCTATTTGAGGATATTTGTTCTTGATAGTACCTCCGAGTAGGTAGATGTTTCTTGAAAGTTTTGTTTGTATTACCTCTTATAGGTTGATTTCCCATTTCTTGGGGATATCGGCTCTTTGCTTGTTTCGAGTAAGCATAGGCATTCTTGGGAGTGAAGGTTTTGTACTTCGACGGGGATATTCATATTGGGTGCTTAACTCCCTGTGGATTTGTAATTTGTAATTTGCCTTTGCGGTTAGGCTTACCGGGGAGAAAATTTTCTTTTTGATGATCCACCGGGGGTGATTTGCCTTCCTGTGGATGGAATTTTCTCATTTTCTTCTTTTATAGATTTTTCTTGATGTGCTCTTCTTGGGGATTTTCTTTCGGCTTTTTCTTGCAGTGGCCTTTGTCAGAGGATGAAAGGCTTTTCTCTTCCTTCTTTTTGTTGCCCCCCAGTGATGTAAAGGACTTGACTTCGTATGATGGGCTCTTGTGTAACCCTTATTCTCCGTTAGGGGAATGAAGTGGAGATCCTTATATGAGTGTGCTTGATGACTCCTGTGGTGATGAAGCTGAGTCGTGAGATAATCTTTTTGTTTTGCCTCTAGAGTAGGCAAGGATCCGCTTGGGGATGATCAAGCCTTTCCGTTGGCTTTTCTACGTTGATGAATTCCTTTTTCTTGGATGGAAGGATGTTGATTGAGGCTTTAAATGATTTATGTTTGATGACTCATGTGGTGCTGCTGAGTCATGAAGTAATTTTTGTTTTGCCTTTGGAGTAGGCAAGGATCCGCTTGGGGATGATCGAGCCTTTCCGTTGGCTTTTCTATGTTGATGTACCTTCTTTTATTGGTGTAGAAGGTTGATGGTTGGAGCTAGTTTGCTTGGAGCTCCTTATTTTGCTAAAATGGCTTTGATTTCGTCTTTCGCGATTTTGATTTTCATATGGAGACTAGATTCTGGCTCCTCCTGTTTTCAATCACAAGTATGGAGACTAGCCTCCTTATATGCATGTTTAATATTCTTGTTTGAAGAAAATTATTTTTCTTGATTTTGACAAAGTCGTATTATGCAACTACTTTGTGTGTGGATGTCCTAAATGCAATCTATTTGTTTATTTATTTTTGATGCATTTAGAAAGTAACTGGCCTTCTCCCGTTGGCTTCTTATGAATATGCCGATGGACTACTTTCTTTATGACCATGATGGGCTCCTCTTTTATGACCATGATAATGGGCTCCTCTTTTATTCATCTCTTGGTTTTAGCCCTATCTTTTTCCTAGACCGCCCTTTACGGGTTTTCGATCTAGCGGCTGCCTTCATTTTTGCCTAGAATATCTTAGGGGGCTTTTGCCTTATCTTTTGCCTAGACCGTTCTTTTGATGTTTCCGATCTAGCAGGCTACCCTAATTTTCACCTAAGGATATATTAGCACGCATTATTATTTCCTTATTTTTATGCTTCCTCTTTTTAGATGCATGCTTGATCTTTGATTAAAAGTCTTTGCGCATAAAGAGGCATTTCTATAATATTTGGTCAAGAGAAAGGAAATGAAAAGGAATTTTTATTGATAAATGAGCAAAAGTTTTATTTCTTTTATAGAAGGATTTCAAAAGGTATTTAGAAGAATGGGTGGTTAGGGTTGGTCATGCTTGTTTAGGCTTATACGAGTCATGTCTATGATATCCGCCTCTGTTTCTCCTAATTGCTTCAGTTGAGATGCTTGAGCTCAGAGTGAAGACTATGCGGATCGCTTGCTTTCGGAAGAACGTTACCTTAGCCGCCTTTCGGTTTTCGACTAAAGTAACCATTTCTCTTAGTTTCCTTTTTTTTTATTTACTTTTTTTACCTCTTCTTTTTGCCTAGGACGTATCCTAGCGAGGAATATGGACCCTATCTTTTGCCCGGGAATGCCCTTTGCGGGTTTTCATTCCTGACGGGTCATGAGCAATGTCTTCAAGCATAATACTTCTTCACCGTCCCGGAGTTGATTAGGTGTTGAAGTTCTCTTTTATCCGTATTGGCGAGGACAAGAGCCCCTTCCGAGAAAGCTCATTTGACCACAAAGGGTCCTTCGTAGTTCACTGCTCATTTTCCAATTTTATCCTTGGAAGCAACTTATTTACCATTAAATCCTTCTTATGGTAAATGTGAGGGTTGATCTTTTTTCATAAGCCTTTTTGACTTTTCCTTTGATAGGCTTGTCCCGACATATAATATCCTTCTTAGCTGGTCATATCGGCTTTGGACCCATTCAGCTTCTACTAATTTTTCTTCCATTATCATGTGCTTTCATCAACATGATTAGCTGTACTGACTTGCCATTTCGGATCTTTGCTATAACCGAAGAGTAATCATTTTGAATGTAGAGCAATTGTCATGTCAATGCCCCTCTTCCTTTCCTTAGGGATTTCGATCCTCCTATTGATCACCATATTTCCACATTTCTCAGTCAATTACTTGAATGCTTTATGATGAAGGGTCAAGAGAATAGAAAGAAAGGGATTTATTGCAAAGGCTTGTGTTTTAGAGGGATTTTTTTTTTTTGAAATAATAGTTTTTGTAAGAATGGCTAGCCAAGGTTGGTCGGTGTTTAGGCTAGTTTAACCAAACGTTTTGTTTTAATGAGGTGGTGTCTTCAGCCCTTTTGGGTTTTCAGCCTAGGATTTTGCCCTTTTATCTTTTTGTCTTGGCCTTTGACCTTGACAGGCTTCTTTTAATAATAATTTCTTTTCTCAAACCATTGTCGAAACACAATTTTCTTATTTGTGTCTCTAGCTAATCAATCATGTTAACTTTGGCTTCATATTGTCTATGGCATTTTGACGCATTTTGGAACAAAACGTTTGCCTAAGCCTGGTTATTTATGGGGTATAGACATATTTAGCAAGAAGAGAAGCAAATAGTAAGAATAGCATTCTTTTGTAATTAAAAGGGAAATGCGTGCCCTAAAGATGCTCGGGGGTCGGGCACACCCGAGGAGTGATCTCTAATAGTCATTGGATTTACATCCCTTAGAATAAGAAGAAGGACATCTAATGACTAATGCTACCCTTGATGCTAATATCCCTCCTTTTCGGAAGATCGTCTTTAAGGTATGGAGGGGAGACTTCTCTTTTCTTTGTACGACTTGATCTTTAAAGAGTTATCCTTAAAATCTGGCGGCTGTCTTATTCCTTGAGCATCCTTTCCAAGCCCTCGTCCCGGGCTATATCCATTGAGCTTATTTTTCCAACAGTCTTTGCATGTCCGGGAAATGGTCCCCTCCTCACCTGTCCGACTCAGTCCATTTGCCTTTAGCTTTCGGATCTTCTAGGGAGTTTTGAATCACGGACATGACTGTTTATATGGTCTTTATTTAGGTCTAGATTTTAATTATCTTGGAGTGAGAGAGAAAAGAATGAAAAGCATATGAATATTATGAAAAATGCCTCATTGTGTTGATAGATGCAAATATTTACAAAGCCCACTTTAATCAAAAATCTCGTGATCATGGGCGGGGATCACGAGAGATACATTGGAAGCTTTTTTGTAATTTTTTTTTATTTATACTTTTTAATGAGGAGCCCTAATCAGCTGGTCTTCTCTACCTACCCAGGCTCACTGTTCTGGTTGTGATAGAGGCTTGTCATCTACCTAAGGGTCGGGAGCATCGAAAGTAATCTGCCCGGCATTCAATAATTCTTGAACCCTATATTTTAAGTTGATGCAATCTTCCACGGAATGCCCAGGAGCGCCTGAGTGGTAATCACATTTTTCATTGAGCTTGTACCAACCGGGGTAAGGTGGATCTTTCTTCTTCAGAGGGATACGTGTTAAGAGTTTGGCCTCTAACAACTTTGGCGCAGATTCCCATAAGAGGTTGGAATGGGAGTGAATTTCTTCTCTTGTCTCGCGTGATTGCCCAACTCGGTGGCGAAGAGGGAGAAGGAGTAGCAAGGTTGATGGCATTTACGCTTCCTTCCTTTTTTGGCCAAAGGACTTGTTGAATGATGCGTTAGAAGAGGAAGGTTGTGCAATCCTTCCGCTCTTCGATCCTTGCTCTATTCTTTCTCCTATAATGACTACATCCGCAAAGAGTGTTGATGTATTCCCTATCATTTTGTCGTAATAAGGACCAGTCAGAGAATTGATGAACATGGATGTAGTTTCCTTGTCGGATAGAGGAGGTTCCACTTGTGCTGCCAATTCCCTCCATCTTTGGGCATATGCTTTGAAGGATTCGTCGTTTTTCTTGCTTAATAATTGTAGATCTGCTCTTTTAGGGGTCAGATCAATATTGTATTTATATCGACGAAGAAAGGCATCTGCCAGGTGTCTCCAGGTTTGGATTTGGTTCCCTTCCAGTTGCATATACCGGTTTAGAGCCGATTCGACCAAGCTTTCTTGAAAACGAGTGGATCGGGAGTTTTTCATTATCGAGCATATGCAGCCATCTTACGGCAGTACATTGTAAGATGGCTTTTGGGGCAGGTTAGTCCTATGTATTTTGGGAAATCCGGAGCTTTGAATTTGTTAGGGAATTGGATATTTTTAACGAGGCACATATCAGCCGCTTCTTTGACATCAAAATTATGCCCTTCCATGGCTCTTAATCTCTCCTCAAGGGCAGTGATTTGTTGTTTTGATACTTCAGGAGCATGAGTATGTACTGCTCTTGTACCAGATTGATCATGCTCATTCTGAGGTTCCTCTTCTTCTTCCTGGTGAGAGGCTTGTCCATTCTGAGGACCCTCTTGATGGAGATTCTGTTGATGCATCATTTCTAACATTTGAGCCATTTGCTCTTTCAGTGTAGTAAGCTCAGCGGTGAGCTTTCGGTTTTGTTGTTCTAGTTGTTCCATCTTCTTAGCCTTTTGAGCACGAGTGAGGACGGGCGGAAGACCAGCCACCTTCTAAATGATTTTAATGATTCTTATTATGACTTTTTATTTTAAATGATTAGCATGGAATAAATATGCCCTAGGATGAATGTGTTTATGTATGCACTACAAAAATACTTTTTTATGACAGCAGATATTGAAAGTGGCATAACTTTTGACTGGGTTGTCCGATTTGGACGCACAGCATGTCAAAACGAAGAGAAAAGGATGAAGAACCAAGTTGCAAATTGCCGTAGGTGATTTGACCCAGTAATTTTCCCAAAAAACGTCTCTAAGACCCATTTTTTAGAGGTTTATTAAAATGATGAGCATGCATACTTTTCTTAGTGCATTTATTTTCCCTCTTAATTTTACCACTTATTGGATGATATGGTATGAATGATACGACTTTGCCAAGAATCTTTTTAAAGTAAAAGGCATTTTTATTGCTTTAATTGTTTTTATATTTTTTGTCTGTTGTATGATTACCCTATGCTAATGCATCAATACAAATGCAGCAAACGTATGCACACACAATTCATACATCCACGAGCAGAACCACGCTTATTTAATCACGAGGTAGGGTTTTCCTGCAGAAACGTGCTTGGTTTAGGTGGTTCTAACTGTTCTCACCAGGCCAAAGGTCCCCAAGGTGCCCCCATTATAGGGACCTCTCAACTCTCAATCCTCGGGTCATGCACGGAACTCCGTGTCGACACCCTTAGACCAAAAGAAGAGAGTTATCACCTTGAGTTGGTGGTTTTCCGACAACGGTAGTAGCCCCGTGTGCCAACTAACCGATCGTATCTGCCACCCACTCCCTATAGATATTCACTCTTGCCCCCGGGTATAGAGGGACTGTTGTGTGCAAGGGTTTTTGTGTGCAATTTATATTTCAAACAATTGCAGAAATAATCATACAGCAGTTATATAAAGTCATACAATAAAAACATACAGAAGGGTAAAGGCGTAATTTCAAATCTTTACTTAGTTTGAATTTATCTGTCACTAAATGGGATCAACTCTCTAGCTTCCCCAGCGGAGTCGCCATCTGTCGCCGCCGTCCCTTTCCGACGTCCGAAGGACGTCTTGAAACGTTTATGCGAGCGGTCGCGAAAAGATGGTTTAGACTCGCGTTTTTGTTTTAAAAGGTTTTCGAAAAGGGGTTCTTATGGAGTCGCCACCAATGTTTTGACCATAAACATTGGAAAAGGAAAAAATGTTGATTTTAAGAAAAACCGCACTTGGCCATTATAACCAGAGTTGGGTAAGGGAGTTAGTTACGTGTGGGGAAGGTGTTAGCACCCCACAACGCCCCTTTCGGGTTCCCTATGACAGATTAATTCATTTAAATAAAGACTACGAGAAATTACGCGATTACCCTATTTTATTACATAATATTAAATGGCTATCTACATGATTTCATTCTATGTTGCATGTATAAAATGATGAATAAAGCTAAATAAAGCAATAAAAGAGATATTAAAATAGCTATCTACATGATCCTATTCTACATGACATAATAAAGCTAAATAAAACAATAAAACAATAAATAAAACAATAAAAGAGAAGGGAATTGAAAAGAACCTCCGTAGCAAGCTTTATATTGAGAACCTCGAACCGTGAGGATGCGTTTTGGCAACCCCTCTCTCTACACAGTCTCTCCTCACCAATACAAGATCGACTCTACTAAAAATTTAAAGAAGAATCAAATGCCGGAATATAATTCCTTAACCGATTGTTACCTATTTAAGGCAATCGGAAAGATCATTCGAGAGAGAGAGAGAAGTAGACAAGTGCTCTAAAGTGTTTCAGAGCTCTCTGGAGTGTCTGTGGTGTGAAAAAGTAGCAAATGAGCCTCCTATTTATAGTTTTTCGCAGCTGGCGCACTTTGGGACGGCCGTCTGGGTTGGGACGGCCGTCTGGACTGGGATGGCCGTCCCAAATGGCAAATTTACACAGAGCGGGACCCCCAGGAAGGCCGGGACGGCCGTCCCACTTAAAATGGGTTTGGGACGGCCGTCCCAACTTTGGGACGCGCGTCCCAACTGGTTTTAAGAGGTTGGGACGGCCGTCTCAACCTGTTCTGGCCAGTTTCGCGCGTTTCGGGACTCCGGGAAGCTTTCCTTGCCTGTTTTGGACGTCAGTTGATGCCGATATGTGTCTATTGAAGCTTTATCTTCATATGGGAAGTCTCCTTGGCTCTCATTTGTAATGCTAGACGAGCTTTATCTTGTTACGGGTGATCTCCTTTATCTTTATTTGAGAGGCCGGGCAAAATTAGGGGTCTACAAGGTTCTACCACATGTCAACCAAAGGGCTTGGCTACTGCATGAAGGAGCATCCCGGAGGCGCACACACACATTTTTCGTCTAGAGGGTCGGCTACCGCAAGATGGAGCATCTGAAGGACAGCCGGGCAAGAGGGTTAACTCCTTCACCCTCCAACCGATATTTTTGGCATAACAGGCCAACAGTCGGCTAGTTAGGTGAAGGGGGGGCAACTGTAGACCAAAAATCTTGCCTGACCTCAAAATAAAGAGCAGAAGACCTCCAATTCGAAGATGGGCAAGGCCTAAAAGGTCCCTAGGATAGACTAATAGGCCCCATATTAGAGTAGGAAGATTTTTTTGTATGAAAAAAATAAGAAATTCCACCTGGAGGGCCGAGATCGCCGTCTTGCTTGGTGAGACCACCGTCTCACCATTGGCAAAAGGCGAGACGGCCTTCTCGCCACTCACCAATGGCGAGACCGCCATCTCGTATGGCGAGACGGCCTTCTTGCCATTTTTCAATGGCGAGATCGTCGTCCCGTTTGGCGAGACGGCAGTCTCGACCTTGTCAGGTGAGACAGCGATCCAGACCTGACAGACGCGAATTCCTATAAAAGGGGAGCGTGACCCCCTCCTTTTCACAACATTCTCCAACTTTCCCTTCTACAACTTTCTCAAATTCTTCTCCTAGGATCCCTCCGAAGCATTTCCAAAGTTTCTTAGTATTCTTAGAGAGTATTCTATAGTGTTGCGAGGAAGAGTGACCGACATTGTAGAGTGGGGGATTGCCAAAAAGCATCCTACTTCAAGAATATTAAATACAAAAGCTTGCTTTGAAGGTTCCTACACTTTCTCTCTTCTTTTTATCGTTTTTTTATCATAATTATCTGTGCATTAGCTGTTAGGGCCATGTAGTCAACATTTTAAATTCTGCAAATAAATAAAGGGTAAAAGCGTAATGTTAGAGTTTTTATTTATAATAAATGGCTCATCATAGGGAACCCGAAAGGGGCGTCATAGGGAAGCTAATACCTTCCCTACACGTAACTAACTCCCTTACCCAACTCTGGTTATAATGGCTAAAGTTGGTTTTTTAGAACCAACGCATTCTTTTTCTTCCTTTTCCATTGTTTCTGGATAAAACATTGGTGGTGACTCCAGAACCCTTTTTCAAAAACTTCACCTTTAGGTCCAGCCCGATTATCGGACAACCTAAAGGCTTTGTAACATCACTTTAAAAAACACGAGTCAAAGTCAGAAACCATCGCGTTGCTCTGACCGTGTCTTTTGACGGCAGCGACAAGTTATTATAAGCAGTTTGTCAGTCATTATGTTAGATGGTTGTTGCTTCCTGCACCTCCATAATCTCTCCCTGTATCTTCATAATTATTTTAAACCCCATTTTACCCTTACATTGCCCTTCATCTTCATAATGCATTTCTAATTAACTTTTCCATAAACATATTCCAGAACACTCAATTTGGAATGCGTTTCCAAAAAGGCTTTTTCATAATCTGGAATGCGTTTCCATAAAGGCTTTTCTGAAAACACATCCCAGAACACCCAATTCATAATATATTTCTAGAAATACTTTTCTGGAAACATATTTTAGAACACCAAATCTGGAATATGTTTCCAAAAAGGCTTTTCTAGAAATGCGTTCCAGAACACCCATTCTGGAATTCATTTTCGGAAAAGTCAATCCGAGAATGCTTTTCAAATTGGTGTTCTCAGAATGTAATTCTAGAAAGTCCAATGCGGAAATGTATTCCGAATTTGGTGTTCTGGAATTCATTTTTGGATTAGCTTTTCTGAAAACACATTTTGGAACACCCAATTTAGAATGCATTTTCAGATTGGCCTTTCTGGAAACACATTCTAGAACACTCAATCCTGAATGCATTTCCAAATTGACCTTTTAGAAATTCAACCTCATTTTCGCAATACTATTTTAGATTGAGCAATTTGGGTCTGTTTATGCAATTTGAGTTCAGGAACATGTAATTCATACATAATATTAACGATTATTTACCTTTAATTGTTAGAAAAAGGCCTTCAATGGAGGTAATAACACACAAAAATCAGAAGTAGTACACAAATAGAAGAAGAAAAGAAATTAGGGTAAAAAAAATTATGGAAAGGATATTTTAGACATTTGACTTGGGGTATAGAGGTGTAGGGAGAAATTATGTGAGTACAGGAATCAAGAGCCATGTTACATTAATTACTCCTTTAACATATTTGTTACATTTAAAAGGGTTTACATGGAATGATTTGGCCTAATAGTCTTTACAAATCTAAAATAAGAAATGACTACAGTTCTGGTTCTAGGTTTACCCAATTTTGAACTAACATTTGATGTAACCATATGCACACATCCTGATGGGGACATGACCATGAGCAAGGGCAAGGATCCACTTGAACGACTTGGAGGACCTATGAGAATGGCTAGAGCAAGGAAAGCAAAGGAAGCTCTTCAACATGCATTATCCATATTATTTGAATACAAGCCCACATTCCAAGGAAAAAAGACCAAAGTTGTGAATTGCATCATGACCCAAATGAAGGAGGACTAATGCGTTACTTTGTTCAGTCTTTAAGTTTGTTTAAGTAATGGTCAAATTCTATATGTAAAATTGGCTAACCAAATTATGTTTGGGGTTAATCAATTAATGAGCTTTAGTTTGACTTTGTTTCAAGTTGTAATAAGGGTCCATTTGAAAACCTAGGCATCATCTTTTGAGAGACGAAGAGGGTACATAGCTGATTGACTTTTGACTGCCACAATTTTAGTTACAATCATCCATTAAGTAGTTTTCAATTCCTAGGTTAATGGATCATTATTAACATTTATTTACCTCCATTAAGTAGTTTTCAATTCCTAGATTAATGGATCATTATTAGCATGTATTTTTCTCCATTAAGTAGTTTTCAATTCCTAGATTAATGGATCATTATTAGCATTTATTTTCCTTTATTGAATCTTTGTAACTCTGATTGCAAAGCTTCTATATAAGCTTAATCATTTTTATCAAAAGTACAAGTTGACTAATATTCATAAATATTAGAGTTCAGCTTTTTTATCTTGGTGAGAGTGATTCTCCGAAGTTCTTGAGTGATTCAAAAGCCCTTAACTGTGTCAAAGTACTTTCACATCCTTTGTGAGTTGGCTCCCTTGGAAAGAGATATTGTTTCTTCTGCCCATATTTATTTCATAGTTATAACTTTCATTCTACTAGTCCAAATGATGTAAATATAAAGTAAGGTGCAGAATTTTAAGAAGATAAGGTGCAGAATTTTAAGCAACAAAGTAAGTAAACCCAAGGAAAATTCCCACTGGACATTAAGATAGTTGCCTATCTAGATGTGAAGGTTCATTTCCAAGGATTGTGGATGGAGGAGGAGGAGATGTGATTGTAGACCCCAAATCTTGCCCGGCCTCATAATAAAGACCAGATGACCTCCTTTTCGAAGATGGATAAAGCCTAAGAAGCCATTAGGAGAGACTATTAGGCCCCATACTAGGATAGGAGGAATTTTCTGTATGTAAATAAGGATTTTCGCCTTTTAGGGTCAAGACCGACGTCTCGCTTCTCGGGACTGCTATCTCGCCACTTCTGCAAGTCAAGACCGCCGTCTCATTTGGCGAGACGGCCGTCTCGCCACTTGCGAATGGCAAGACGGCCCTCCCGGTTGGCGAGACGGCCTTCTCACCATTTTTGCAAGGCGAGACGGTCATCTCGAATGGCGAGACGACCGTCTCGAATGGCGAGACGGCCGTCTCGACCTTGTCAGATGAGACGACCGTCTCGACCTGACAGGCGTGAATCCCTATAAATAGTTGAACCTTTCACTTCATTTCACACAATTCTTCGACTTTCTCTCTTCTAACTTCTTCTAATTCTCTTCCTAGAACCCCTCCGAAGTATTTCCGGAGTTTCTGAGAGTTTCTTAGAGATTTTATAGCATTTCCGAGAGTTTTTCCGGTGTTGTAAAGAGTGAAGGGCTGCCGAAACGCACCCTAAATTTCAAGAAATTAATCAAAGAGCTTGCTTCGGAGGTTTCTTCTTCCTCTCTATCTCTTTATTGCTTTCATTATTGTGATTAAATTACGCAATAGATATTAGAGGCATGTAGTCATTCTTTTAATTCCGCAAACAAAAGGGTAAAAGCGTCTTTTCATAAAGTTTATTTATTAAGTAGCTGGCCTATCATAGGGAACCCAAAAGGGGCATCGTAAGGGAACTAATACTTCCCTTACACGTAACTAACTCCCTTACCTAAACTCTGGTTTTAACGACTAAAGTTAGTTTTCAAAAACTAACGCCTTTTTACTCTTTTTTCGATGTTTCCGGTAAAAATATCGGTGGCGACTCCATAAGAACCCTTCAAAATTAGTTCTTGGGTTAGTCCGGTTATCGGGCAATCCAAGAACGCCTTTCGAAAACCTCGCCTCTAGGTTCAGCCCGGTTATCGGACAACCTAAAGGCGTTGTAACCACACCCATAAAACGCGAAAATTGGAAAGTCGAAACCATCGCGTCACTCCAACCGCCTCGTTTTGACGGCGGCGACAGATGGTGACTCCGCTGGGGAAGCCTAGAGAGTTGATCCCATTTAGTGATGGGCCAACTTAAATAAATAAACCAAGAAATAACGCTTTTACCCTACCTTGTATTATAACATGTTTTAATGCTTGACTTTAATAATTGTTGTTTGTTTATATTTACGCAAATTATTTGAAATACAAATTGTACACAAACCTTTGCACACAACAGCTCCCTCTATACCCGGGGGCAAGTGAGAAATCCATAGGGAGTGGGTGGCAGGTACGGTTCGCTGTAGTGATGGCCTTGTGCCCACCAGTGTGATAGGAAACCACCACTCAAGGTGATAACCTTCCTCTTTTGACACAAAGACTGACTATGGCCTTAGTGCTAAGCATGGTCGAAAGGCTGGAGAGTGGGGACTTTATAATGGGGGCACCTTGGGGGCCTTAGCCTTGGTGAGAACAGTTAGAACCTACCTTCGCCAATGCACTTTTCTGCAGGAAAACCTTACCTCGTGATTAAAACTACTTCTCGCCTGTTCGCGGATGATTGAATTGTGTGTGCATTTGTTTGTTGCATTTGTTTGTTTCATAGCATAACCAAACAACAAGAAAAATCACAAAAAACATTTTTTCAATAAACACCTTGTCGCCGCCGTCAAAAAGGGAGGGCGGTCGGAGCGACGCGATGATTTTTTCGACCCTCTTTATTTTCGCGTTTTTTATTGGTGGTTACAACGCCTTTAGGTTGTCCGATAACCGGGCTAACCTAGGGGCGAGGTTTTCGAAAGTATCCCTAGGTTGTCCGTTAACCGGGCTAACCCAGGGACTTATTTAATTTGGGTTCTATGGAGTCGCCACCGATATTTTTACCATAAACATCGGAAAAGGGGTTTTAAAAAGGCGTTGGTTTTCGAAAACCAACTTTGGTCATTAGAACCAGAGTTGGGTAAGGGAGTTAGTTACGTGTAAAGGAAGTGTTAGTTCCTTTACGACGCCCCTTTCGGGTTCCCTATGATAGGCCGGCTACTTTGAATAAATAATTAAACTGGAAAAATGCGCTTTTACCCTTTTATTATGCGGAATTTAAGTTTATGACTACATGGCCCTAACTTCTATTGCGTAATTTAAATGGCAGTAATAAAAATAGAGAGGGAGAATATGCACCTCCAAAGCAAGCTTTTATATTTCTTTAAAGAGAGGGTGTGTTTTGGCAACCCTTCACTCTACAACTCTCAGAAACTCCGGAAATGCCTCAGAGGGATTCTCAAGAAGATTTAGAACGCTCAGTTTATGCCTAGAGACACTCAAAAACTCCGGAAATGCCTTAGAGGGATTCTTAGAGAGAGAAAGTCTAGAGAGAAGGGAGAGCTATGTTGATTCTGTGTGGAAATGAGGGGGGGAGGACCCCTATTTATAGGTTTTCGCGCCTGACAGGTCGAGACCGCCGTTTCCTCTGACAGGGTCGAGACCGCCGTCTGGAAAGTCCAGACCGTCGTCTCGTTCATGGCAGAGGGTCGAGACCGCCGTCTGGATAATCCAGACCGCCGTCTCGACCTTTGTAGGAATCGAGACCGCCGTCTGGAAAATCGAGACAGCGGTCTCGTCCTGGCGTTGAGACGAGACGGCGGTCTGGTCCTTCCAGACGGCGGTCTCGTCCCTTCAGGGCGAGAAACTTTATTTTCGGGCCAAAAAACCTTCCTATCTTGGTACGGGAGCCTAATAGTCTCTCCTAATGACTTGTTAAGCTTCGGTCGTCTTCAAATAGGATACTTTCTGACTTTATTCTGAGGCCGGGCAAGATTTGGGGTCTACAGCTGCCCCCCCTTTTCCCGACCAGTCGACTGCTAGCCTTTTGTGCTTGAGGTGATCGACCGGAGGGTAAAGGAGTTGACCCTCTTGCCGGTTTCCCTTCGGATACTCCGTCTTTGCGGCGGATGACCTTACGGGGAGATGTGTTGTGCGCCTCGGGATGCTCCTTTGACGCGGTAGCTGACCCCTTCGGCGATGAGAACGAACCCTCATCCGGTTTGACGAGTATGAACCCCGCCCGGTAAGCCCCCTTCGTAAGGCTCGATGAGTACACACCCCCATCCGGTGTTTGACGAGTATGAACCCCCGTCCGGTAAGCCCTCTTTTGTAAGGCCTGATGAGTACGCACCCCCATCTGGTGGTTAAGCCTCCGGATGCTCCATCTTACGGTAGCTGATCCTTTGGCCGTGGTGGCGGCTTACTGATTCTGACCATGCGCCGGCGTGAAACCTTGGGATGCTCCTTCAACGCGGTAGCTGATCCCTTGGCTGACGAGTATGAACCCCCGTCTGGTTATGTGCCTCTGGATTCCCCTTCTTGCGGTAGCTGATCCTTTGGCAATGGTGACGGCTTACTGATTCTGATCATGCGCCATCTCCCTGAGGGGTGACTTCTGTGTTTGTGGTTTGGACCTTTCTGGAATGGTCATCCGGGTTGCCGGAAATCTGGTTTGTTGTTCATCCGGCTCTATTGGTTGCTGGGGATTTTTGTTTTTTCGTGGTGGTTATCCGACTCTTGCTGGTTGGTCGGGTTTTCTTTGTTTTGTTCGACTTTTGCTTGATAGTCGAAATTTTGTTTGGTTAAGGTAGTTGTTTTAATCCTGCCTTTTTCTCGCGGTTTTATCTCTTTTTTCTCGCGATTTTGGATTCTGGCTTTTTATTGAGCGTGTGCCTTTTTCTTTTTTTTAAGCTTCTTTTTTTTTGTTATGCTGGCTTTTGCAAAAGAAGGCAAAGGATGCGGGAAATAAAATTTTATTCATAGGAAATTTTATTACAGCGATTTTTATTTTAACCAGTACAGTCCCTAAGAGTCATCATCATCAGAAGGGGTGCGGTAGGGAAAATGTTTATACATGTGGTAGCGGAAGTCGATTTGTTCCTGGACTTCATCGTTGTAATCCTCCTGGAACGTCGTCCACTCCTGCCGCATCCTCTGCTGCTCTTGGCGGATCTCATCTTGGCCCTCTTGAAAGGCCTGTTGGCGAACGTCTTGGACCTGCCGCCACTGGGTCTGCTGCTCTTGCCATATCGCTATTTGGCCGAACTGCTGGCTCAGATCGTTCATGTGTTGGTGGAGGGCAGCAAAGTCCTCCGTGTACGATGGTGGTTGTTGTTGTTGCTGCTGCTGCTGTTGCTGGGAGCTGGGAGATGTGGGCGTATCCTGCATCGCCACTATTCCCCGGAGGTCCAGCTCAAAGTCCAGGGTGGGATGTAGGGCGAACTGACTTCCCCGACATATCAGCATCCCCATGCTGACCAGCATTGGCCCGTTGATGGGCTTGGGTCGCAGATTGCGGGCCAGCTCTTCCCAGCCGGGCACCCCATTCTCTCTGCTAGAGGGGTGATGAGGGGAGCCACAAGGATGACCCCTGTGGATCTACTCCCAAAGTCCTTCGAGGGCCCTCGGGAGGAAGTACCCGGGATTGCGGCGCCGTCTCGGTGCATGCAATAGAGGACAAAAAGGTCGAGGAGGGATATCTTCCCCGACTCTCTTTTCTTGCATGGATGGTGCCGCGCGGCAGCTTGTGGCAGATGCGAAGTGGTGGGGGGAGTGCAGACCCCCTCATCAATGAGGGCAATGTGGTGGCTCTTGTGAGCTCATGCCACATCTCAGCAGCGGTGAGGTTGGTGGGCCTAGAGCAAATGGCCTCACGGTACTCCCGAGTTAACGCCTCCTCGGGCCGGATGAATCCAATGGAAACATTGAATTCCTCCAAAGTGGTAGTGTGGTATTGCCCACCCATAAAATAGTTGACCATTTTGGTGGGCTGCATGCCTGAGGCCATAGAGGGGATCTCAATGAGAGAGACCGAGGCCAGAAATTCGAGTACCGCTTGTGGGTACGCATGAACGGGTGGAGGCTGTAGCAGAAAACCCCACCCGATGCTATCGATGTGCGCTTGGACGTCTTCTTCCCATCCGAACTCGGCCAAGATGCCGAAGTCCAGTGTCAGCAGGGAGTGCCACTGGTAATTTCTGAGGTTGTCCAGGCGGGCCTGGTGTTGTGGTTGAAGTTGAGAAGGGTCTGGGGGTGGCAGTGGTGCCGAGCTGCTAGCACCAGCGGTGGCCCTTCTCTTCCTGGAGCCACTTCTATTGAACATCTTGAGTGGGGAAGGCTTGGGAGAGCAAAATATGAGTGTTGGAGGCTTTGGAGGCTTGGAGAGTTGTGAGGAAACCCCCCAAGCGCGCCCCCTTTATATAGGATTTTTCTTCAGGTCGAGACCGCCGTCTGGGAAGTCGAGACGGCGGTCTCGTTTTGCCAACAGATCGAGACGCCGGTCTCGATAACCCAGACGGCGGTCTCGACTTTGCCTAAGTCGAGACGGCGGTCTGGTTTCTCGAGACGGCGGTCTCGATTTGCAAGGGAACCGAGACGGCGGTCTGGAATATCCAGACGGCGGTCTTGAATTTTCGTTTTTTTTTTTTTTTTCCATAAGAAATTGGACCTGGTTCAAAAACATTTTATGCATGCAAATGTTTTCATGTTTGATGCCCTATAATGCCTATTTTAATTAGTTTTTCAGAAGGATTTAACCAACGTGTCTTGTTGTGCTGAAAGCCTTCTAATTCGCTGCGTTTACTTTTGGCTGTACCATGCCGGACCTTTTGTGACCGAAGAGTAATCTCTTTCTTTCTCTATTCTTTTTCTTTTTGTAGAGCACTCTTTGTCATGCAGTGTCCCTTTTTCCTTGTTTTAGGGATTTCAATCCTCTTGTTGACTATACGCCTCCATATTCCCAAATTAATTATTAGAATATTGTCGTGAGGGTCAAGAGAAAAGAAGCAAAGGGGGTAAAAATCAATGGTTTGTGTTTTAGAAGGTTGATTTTTATTGATAAGAGGATTTGTAAGAATGGTTGGCTAGGGTTAAGCCTGGGTGTTTGAGCTTTGTCTAAGCAAACATTTTCCTCTTTCTTCTTTTTGTATTTGCGCTCTCTGGTTTTATTTCCATTGCTTTTTAAATAGCTAGCTGATTTCCCTAGATCGCCCTTTGGGTTTTCGAACTAGGATACTGTGTGTTGGCCCTATCTTTTGTCTAGGTTCTCTCTCTTGTAAAATTTTGGAGGAATCCTAGCGGACCTTTATTTGTAACCCTAACTTTTGCCTAGGTTACCCTTTATTGTTGTTCGGGTATCCTACCGGGTTGACCCTATCTTTTGTGTAGCCCCCTTAGTGGGTTTCCTACCGGGTAATTTGCCCTTTTCTTTGGCCTTTGGCTTCTCTGGGCTTTTTCTCTCTTCTTTTTTTTTGGATTTTTTTGTTCACAGTATTGGCGAAGCGTGACTTTCTTCATGGCTTAAGTGAAGTCTTATTTTTATGTGCTTCTAATCAGCTAACTCGATGATGAAGGTTTGATTATTTGGAAGTGCTTCTTATTCTTCTTTTCTTTTTCTGTTTACTTAGACAGGGTTATTTATGTGGTCCAGTCAGAAGTAGAAAGAAGAGAAGCAGATAGAAAGAATCATTCTTTATTAATTAATAAGGGAATATGTGCCCTAAAATGCCCGGGGGTCGGGCTCGCCCCGAGGGATAATCTCTAACAATCATGGGGTTTACATCCCTTAAACAAAGAAAAAAAGATTTCCTAATGACTAGAGTGGCTCTTGACGCTTGCACCCCTCCACTTTGGAAAATCTGCTTGAGTGTGCAGAGGGGGGACTTCCCTTTTGCTTTTCCTGCTTGGCCCTTGAAAGGGTTATATCCTAAGCCATACTTGTAAGGATTGTCTTTGAATTCAGGGGTTCCCTCATTCCTTGGGAATCGCCCCTGATCCTTGGCCAGGATGGTAGCCATGCTTCAACATCATGCGGGCTACCTTTGTATTTTTGGGAAGTCGCTCTATACTGGCAATTTCGAGCGCTTGAAAAGATGTTTCAAGAGCCTCTTCAGCCGCATCCACATAAGGTTGGGTGGACGGTCCACTGATCAGGATATCGTCTTCTGCTTGAACTGTGACTAGTTTGTCATCCACTACGAATTTAACTTTTTAGTGGAGCGTTGAAGGTACTGCCTTAGCGTCATGAATCCAAGGCCTGCCGAGGAGACAGTTGTATGCTAGAGTAATGTCCATTACGTGGAAATCGACGTTGAAGATAGTGGGTCCAACCTGGATTGGCAGATTAACCTCTCCCACTACTTCTCGCTTTGATCCATCGAAGGCTCGAACGATGGTGCTGCTTGGGCGTAGACGGGTTCCTTGGATAGTCAACTTATCCAGTGTGCACTTGGGCATCACGTTCAGGGACGACCCGTTATCCACAAGAACTTTAGCAATGAGGTATTCCTTGCATTTAACTGAGATATGCAAGGGCTTGTTGTGGTTTGACCCCTCTAGGGGGAGTTCTTCCTCTGTGAAGGTGAGGTGATCGTTTGCCGTGATGTGACCGACGATCCTCTCAACCTTTTCTTGGGATATTGTGTGAGGTACATGCGCCTCGCTCAAGACCTTCAGCAGGGCGTTCCGGTGCGGTTCCGAGCTCATTATTAAAGATAGTAATGTGATCTTTGCAGGTGTGCGATTGAGCTGGTCTATAATGGAATACTCACTTTGCCTTATAAACTGGAGTAATTCCTCTGTCTCCTCCTTGGATTCTTTATTTTCTTTTTCTTCTTCGGTCTTTTTATTTTTTCCTTTATTTTGAGGGACATTTTCCTGTGTGTCCTTGGGGGAGTAGATTCTTCCACTTCTAGTTGTGCCCCCAATGCCGGCTATGTTTGTTATTTCTTCTTTTATTGGTGAAGATTCCCCATATCTCCACGGTACAACTTTGTTTGACTCGTAGGGGAAAGGACGTGGCATAAATAGTCGCACTGGCGTCCTTGCCCCCTCTTCTTTACTCTTGAGGACCAACGGCCGAGGTTTATTTCCCTCTTGTGATGACTCGACCATTGGGGTGAGCTTTATTAGGAGTGGCTTTCTCTCCATTCTTCTGAGTTGGAAGACATGCTAGTTAATCCTTCCTTTTTATTATCTTATTTATTAAGCGTGAAGGAGGGGAAATTAAATATGCAAATGCATGTTCATGTATGCAAGTAGATAATTGTTGAATAAAGAAAAAGATTTCATTAATTCATTGGAAGGTGTACATTCTCCTATTCCATACTACGAAGCGTCTTTTGGCAAAAACGGAAAAGCCTAAAGAAACCCACAAGCGGGTCTTGCTTTCTTTGTAATTCTCTCTCGGCTTCCCGAACATGGTGAGCGAGCGCTTCGCTTTGCTTGTGGATCGCTTGGTTCATTTCTTCGCTGTATTGTTGAGCCTCTTTGATCTTTGCCTCTTGATGTATGACCAAGGCTTGTAGCTCCTCAAGCTTTGCAACAGCTTGGTCCTTCTCTTGAAGTACTTGGTCATACTGAGCTAGCCCACTTTTCTCCTTAAGGCGTAACTCATAGAGACCTCTACTCAGTTTTCTATTGTTCTCTCGCTCTAGGCGGAGGTCTATCCGAGCCTGGAGGAGCCCTTCTGACAACTCCTTGATCGTTCGAGCCTGCTGAGCTGATTCGGCCTCAAGGTGTGCCATTTTGGCGTTTATTTCTTGCAGCTGGCTATCCGAACTGGTTCTGGCAGTTTTGGATGCTCGGATAGCTTTTTCGTTAGCGTCAGCACATTGATCCTTGAGGCGCTCTATTTCATGATCCTTTTTCTTGCTTTGCCTTTGTAGACCGTCAATCGTGAGGATAGAGGCTTGTTCTTTTTCCTCAAGGGCCCGTATCTGGGCTCCCATTATCTCTACCCTCTGGGTCAAGGCATTGACTTGTGCCTGCAGCTCTTCGTTGTTGGCGATTGGCGCGGGTGTGGTGGATGGTCGAGCCATCTCTCTTCTTCTCCTCCATGCCTCATAGTCACTGGTGACAGTCACCCGAGCTTTTCCTAGCTCTCTGTCTCCCATGTAGACTGGTTTCTCCCATGCTTTCCTCACAGTCAGTGAGTTGGCGATTGTGCATGGGTCTCCAAAGAAGCACAACCCTCCGAGTTCCCCTCGGGAGATAGTAGTTTGAGTCCTCATGAGTTTCCTCATAGCTACTCTAGGTGAGTAGGCTATGCAACCCCTGAGTCCTATCAAGGGTACATTCGGGTAGTTCCCACATCTGACGAGAACTGGGCCGGGTCGGAACCAAGGGCGAGACCCAAGATATGTTGTTGGCGTCCTTTTGTTCTAACTCATCCCTCCATTCTATAGTCGAGGCGTCGTTGGAGGGGGATTTTGGAGAAGCTTCTCAAGGGGTCGGGGAATATCCCCATGTGATTGGAGGCGTAAAGGTGCATGATGCTCCACACATAAAGTAACGAAGAGCGACGACGGAGTGTTCTCCCTTGCTTCGATGGCGTAAATCTATCGATAGCAAGGTGTCGGCAAGAATAGCGAGCGGGGACTCTTCGAGTTCACGTCCCAAGCGAAGAAAGCGTCCATGACGGCTTGATCGATTGTGTCGAGATGGAAGGGGAACGAGGATCGTTCCGAAAATTAATAATGCCGGGGTCTTGTTGAAGGCAACCCACTCTACCCTTTCGACCGGGTAGGACAGGTGGTCTTCTAACATTGATACTCTCCATCCCTGGGTGTTCCCTCTTCCTATCAGGGTATGGATAAGGGCAGCGACTGGTGCTGCAGGAGTATACGCCTCATGGCGGATATGGACCCCGGCTGACTTGGGCCATTTCAACATTGTTTCATACTGAAAGTGATCCTAGCAAAGATCTCATTGATTTGATGAAGTCAAAGATAAAGTCAAGGGTCAACTCTGCTGGCGGTCAAACAAGTCACTCGAACAAAGGAGTTGAAGACTTAGTGTGTCTAAACGGAAAGCTTAGGTAAAACCACTTTACCTTTTCCACTCGCATAAAGCTTCTTCACTCAATTTGCAAAATGCCTCAAAAATAGTTTTAAACAAATAAAAAAACAAAAGCATTTTGGCAAAGAATTTTCTTAAACAAGTTATTAAGCTGATAAAGGTTTGAAAGAATCAATTTAAAACACTTAGAATGTTTTAAAAAGTGTTTTTACAATATTTTAATCGATACAAACTTCTTTTAATCGATTAAAACTCTTTATGACCGATTAGAATTCGAATGTAATAGGTCGGAATGCAATATAATCGATCAGATCTTAAATATGAGCGATTAGAATTATTTTAATCGATTAAAACACGTTTCAATCGATTAAAATCACTTTGGATGTCAGTATGATCGATCAGAATGAGATTATGACCGATCAGAGTTGGTTATGATCGATCAGAATTGAATTATGACCGATCAGACTTATTTCAATCGATTAAAACGCATTTCAATCGATTAAAATAACTTAGAAAATCTTTTCAATCGATTAAAACGAACTTTCAATCGATTAAAATGACTTGAAAATATATGTGCAGATTTTCAATCGATTGAAACGACTTTATATCAGCTAAAATAACTTGGAAAGTTTTATAAAGAGGTTTTTAAACAAATCAATCGATTAATACGTGATTCAATCGATTGTTTTATACTTAGAAAATGTTTGTAAAGCGTTTTAGCTGATAAAAACGTGGTCGTATCAACTAAAACATTTTTCGTTAAAGATCATGAACGCATTAATGGGTTGAAAGGACTTTTAACAGATTGTAACGGCTATTTCAATGATTAAAACAAACTTTCAACAGATTAATTAATGCAGTAGATTTGAAAATACTCTTTTATAAACGAAATTGCTTGAAACTTTTAAACAGAGATCACATATCGGTTTTACACAATTCAAGCAATCAATACAAGCAACTATTAGCATTTTTCAAGAAAGATACACAAGCTGTTTTTGTGAACTTCTTTTGAAATCTTTCTTGAGGCACTTTGCATTTCTTTGAAGAAGAAACTGATCGTGGATTGGTGTAATCCGGTTTGAGCTTTCTTTGTTTCTTCTTTTCAATTTCTATTCATTCATTTGTCTTGTTTTGTACACGGAATTTGGGTACAAGTTTTACTGCAATTGTTGTAGAAAGTTGCCAAGAACTGGAATTTGGTTCTTGGTGGAAAGGTTAAAGCAAGAGCTGGAATTTGGTTCTTGTGTGTGGTGCCTGGAATTTGGGCACTTGGTTTCTCTCGTACTGGAATTTGGTTGCGAGAGGTTTCCAAGAGCTGGAATTTGGTTCTTGGTGGAGAGTTAGAATAGGTGTAAGAGGGTGAGTCTGTAAAACATCTATTCTAGTGGAACCCAGTTGGAATTTGGTCAGAGTCCGGACGTAGCCCTGGTATTGGGTGAACCAGGTATAAAATTACCGGTGAAATCTTTCCTAACCTTTCTCTCTTTAATTTCGATTCTCTGCGCTTATATTGTTTGATTGCTTGGTAATTCAAAAAGATTTTTAGAAACTTAATTTTCGAATTAGATAATCCGAGATTTGCGAAAAACTTTCAAAAAATCAATTCACCCCCCTCTTGATTTAAAACTACTTTTCTAACAATTGGCATCGAGCAAGGTGCTTGAAAGTTATTCAAGTCTCTTGATCCATGGTCGAAAACAGATTACCGTTTTACGAGGGGGCATCTATTAACGAGACCTCCACTATTACGTGGAGCAGATTATCCTTTACGGAAAATTAGGATGAAAATCTTCATTGAATCCATTGACGAAATGCTTGGGATGTTATTACTAATGGTCCTCTAATTACGAGATAAAGGATGGTCAAGCTTGAATGATGAAGAGAAGAAGAAAGTTCAAAGTGACTGCAATGCAAAAAATATTATTACTTCGCTCTTAACATGGATGAATTTTTCGGGGTGTCCCAGTGCAATTCGCCAAGGAGATGTGGGATGTTCTTGAGGTCACTCATGAAGGGACTGCGAGATGTTAAAAGAGCCAGAAAACACACTTTGATAAGAGAGTATGAAGTCTGTTTAAAATGCAGAATGGTGAAAGCATCGCAGATGTGCGTAAACGCTTCACGCACATCATCAACCATTTAATGGGCCTAGGTAAGACCTTTGATAAGGAAGAATTAAATATTAAAGTGTTGAAATGTCTTGACAGGTCCTGGCGACCAAAAGTCACTGCAATATCGGAATCAAAAGATCTGTCCACCATGACAACGACCTCCATTGTTTGGAAAACTCGAGAGAACATGAAATGGAAATCACAAGATTCAATGAGCAAGAAGTCTCCGAGAAGAAGAACAGAAGCATTGCACTTAAAGTTGAAGAAAATCAAGAATCGAGAAGAAGATAATGAGAACCTTGGACTGCTTGTTAGGAAATTCAACAAATTCCTCAAGAAAAAGATCCAAGACAAGGAAAGACACAAAAGGTATGAGAAAAGAACTGATTCTTCTAACTTTAAATGTTATGGTTGTGGCAAACAGGGCCATGTTAAAATGGAATGTCCAGAGAGAAATAAACAAAGTGAAAAGAAAGAAAAAAATCAAAAAGAAGAGCCTACATTGCCTGGGATGATAATGATACGTCATCAACGAGATAACTCCGAAAATGAAGAAGCCAATCTTTGTTTAATGGCGAGTCAAAATCCACAAACCAGCCAGGTAAGTTCTAGTTCCTCTTCAAATATAGTTAACTATGATGCATTACAAGAAGTATTTAATGAAATGCATGAGGAGGCTAAGAAACTTCAAAAAGAAAATGATAGGCTAAAAGGATTAAATAAGCTGGCTAGTTAACAAGGTTGATTCTCTGGAAAAAGCAGTTAGTGAAAATGAAACTGATAATGAATTCTTGAAAGCTGATTCATGCTAACTCGATTGTGAATGCAATAAACCATGCAATAACTCGTCACGAATTGCAAAAGAAAATTGAATTCTTATCTCAAACTGTTTCAAAGTTCACTCAGGGGCAAGCTAATCTTGATATATTACTTGGATCTCAAAAATTAATGTTTGACAAAGCTGGAATAGGCTTTAAATCTAGATCCGAGTAAAACAAAAACAAATAGGAATTCATACTCTACAATCAAATGTTTCTACTTGCATGAAGAAAGGGCATTCAAGTAAAATACTTGCAAATTAAAAAGTATGCTATTCCTAAAGGGAGAATGAAATGGGTTCCAAAGATTAATTCTTTTCAAATAACATGATCAGGACCCAATAATTATAAAGGGTACCAGAAAAATACTTAATTGTTTTGCAGGAACAAGTCCGGGAATCCCTTGAAGATCAGAGCTGCGAAACCAGGTTACGTGTATTTAAATTAATTGTTTTAATTGATATAAATCAATATTAATCGATTAAAATAACTTACCGATATCTATCAGTACCATTTTAATCGATTGAAATATCGAAATAATCGATTGAACTGATCTCGGGATTTTGGTTTAATTGTTTTAATCGATTGTAATATCTGTATATCAACTAAAAACACTTAGGTATCAAAATAATCGATTCATTTACGTTTTAATCGATTTAAATTCTGGTGTCATGTTATTGATTTCATTACGTACCTATCTAATCGATTCTTTCATAAAACAATCGATTAATTCACTGTAGATGTTTTCAACCCTAATGTCAAGAATCAAATTAATAGATAATGAGTTGATTAATCAATTAATTAGGTTCGAAAACATGATTTACTGACATCTAATTAAAGTTTGATAGGCCAATTCGATTAAAAAACCCAGGTCTTTATGATAATCCGAGAATCTGCATAATGTGTTTAAATGTCTCTTTGAATTTCAAAAACTTGAAATCCGTTTCTTCATCAAACCAGGTTCGAACTTATCATTTCTCAACTTATCATCTTTCTTCTGTTTTCATATTTTCAAAATCTCCTCTCAATTCTCTGTTGTAAACATGATCAAAATCATGACTGGTTCGAGCAGATCTGTTTGAAACGTATCCATATTCAATTTTCTTTCAATGACACAAATTTTTAAATTAGAAAGCGAAGGCTGAACAAATCTTTGAATTGGGAACTCGACCGAGTGACATAATGTGGGAAAACTATTACTGTTATTCATGAATGAAAGAGTCTTTTATTTTGACAACAACATAAACATGATTCAAGCTGTAGATGTTTACATTTCTCTTAATACTTTACATGGAATGCTGCATGGTAATACATCGAAAATCAAAGAAATTATCAAAGAATAGATCGTAACTTTTCTTATAGACACTAGTTACAAACGAGGTCAAGCTGTTAGGACTGAAAACATAGTTGATCAAAGATTCTTTTGGTGATAGTTGATTCTGGTAATAAATTGTTGATTACTAGGAAGTTCAATGAACAAATGTTTACATTAGATTTCTTGATATTACCTAGCAATATTTCTGAAATAATCTTGAGCATGCATTGGTTCAAAACTCTTGGTGAAATTCATTGAAGCTGTGCAACCCCGATAATTTGCTTTAATCATCAATGTCACGAGGTGACACTCGCAAGGGAACCAATGCGGGACGACAATTCAAAAATTGAATAACGTTGAGTACAGGGATAAATTTTATATTGTTTTAGAATTCTGGATTGATTGTCATCACTTGTCCTCATTACTAATCATTGCCCACTCTACCGGAATAAGTTTTTTGTTAATCACTTGTGCATATGATACCACTTGGAAACAACAAAGTTAAAAATGACTCATTCTTCAAAAGATAATGATGACTGGTTCACTATAAGTGAGAATAACACCCATCATACTACATTAATAAAAATACGAGTTAGTTGCTTGGATGATGATAACTGCAGGGTTCAAAATGGGTTGGCTATTTTGAAAGGAAATTCCTATCTCGAGTACATCATTAATCTGTGATTCATGCAATTTATGGTATCATGCACTCTGTGTGGAATCTGATAGTGAATGTACGTACTGTCGAGTACATGATTACGCCTCGAGATGTGTAATAGTTGATGTTCCTAAAGAAACATTTAATTCCATTGAGTGTCAACCATGGACTGTAATGCAGTCAATAGTAACGATAACTGCTAAAAGATTTCTTTTCAGGAAAAGTTTACGTGATGCATTGCTCGATACTGAGAGTGACAGCGATTGTTGACTCAAATAGTTGATAGAGCAAAATCCGTTCCAGCGAAAAGTGGTTGAGGATCAAATGGTCGAGTCACGTATTTTGGCATCTGACACAAATAATCGGGGAAATAAGAACAAATTCGTTTACACCAAACTGGAGGATTTGCAACTAAACCAAGGAAATTGGGATAATTAAATATTGGTGGATAAACAGGGTCCCTTCTTACCTTTCCTTTATATCTTATCCCTTTTGATGCTAATTTCAATTTATGATCTGTAGTATCACTTGGTTATTAAACGAAACAATATTTTTAGCCTTGATTTATATAATGAAGGTTTAAAGTTAATCTAGATAGAATTTAAATAGATCCCTGAGAGCTTTAGCTAAATAAGATTTTATTCTGATAGATCTATTAGCTAAGATAGCTGTTAGTATTGTTAAAACATCCTTCTAAATGATCAGTTTTACAAAATTCGCACTGAGTTAGGCATCTTAGATGCATCAAACATTACTTAGAGTGCAAGTCTGGTTGTTTTAGTCAATAAAAACACCTTTTAATCGGTTAAATAAACTTAAACAACAGTTTTCATTCTTGTTTTAATCGATTTAAAATCGAAATAATCGATTATTTTTACTAAAGTTTCATGTTTTCAAAATCTTAAATGTTTTAATCGATTAAACTTTTCTTTCAATCGATTAAAATCATTTACCAAGAACATTTTAACCGATTATGCTCTGTTTTTAATCGATTTTTATTCGGGAAGAAAGATTAAAGGCTTTAGTTAATGGTCTGTTCTGTAACATGCTACTAAAGCGTGATTCCCTTATCTTTACACGTGTTAATTGTATTCATTACAAACGTGTTAATGGAGATAAGTTTGAATCAACTTTAATTGATTCTTTTCATGAGTGAAATATTGATTCACTTTTGTATTTTCAAAAACTTGAGCATATTTTTCGAAACCTTACATTCTTCTCTCTTCTATTCCCTATTTTTGATGAAGTCAAAAGGGGGAGAAATAGTTGCATCACTTTAAGATAAATTTAAGAACAACATTTTAGGGGGAGAAATAAGTTTTAGGGGAGAAACAAAACTTTATTACATTCTTATATTTCTCACCTAACCGCATTATCAAGTGACTTATTTTGCGGAGATTGTTTTTTCAAAATGGTGTTTGTCTTCATCAAATAGGGGAGACTGAAAGTGATCCTAGCAAAGATCTCATTGATTTGATGAAGTCAAAGATAAAGTCAAGGGTCAACTCTACGACAGTCAAACAAGTCACTCAGAACAAAGGAGTCTGAAGACTTAGTGTGTCTAAACAGAAAGCTTAGGTAAAACCACTTTACCTTTTCCACTTGCATAAAGCTTCTTCACTCAATTTGCAAAATGCCTCAAAAATAGTTTTAAACAAATAAAAAAACAAAAGCATTTTGGCAAAGAATTTTCTTAAACAAGTTATTAAGCTGATAAAGGTTTGAAAGAATCAATTTAAAACACTTAGAATGTTTTAAAAAGTGTTTTTACAATATTTTAATCGATACAAACTTCTTTTAATCGATTAAAACTCTTTATGACCGATTAGAATTCGAATGTAATAGGTCGAATGCAATATAATCGATCAGATCTTAAATATGAGCGATTAGAATTATTTTAATCGATTAAAACACGTTTCAATCGATTAAAATCACTTTGGATGTCAGTATGATCGATCAGAATGAGATTATGACCGATCGAGTTGGTTATGATCGATCAGAATTGAATTATGACCGATCAGACTTATTTCAATCGATTAAAACGCATTTCAATCGATTAAAATAACTTAGAAAATCTTTTCAATCGATTAAAGCGAACTTTCAATCGATTAAAATGACTTGAAAATATATGTGCAGATTTTCAATCGATTGAAACGACTTTATATCGACTAAAATAACTTGGAAAGTTTTATAAAGAGGTTTTTAAACAAATCAATCGATTAATACGTGATTCAATCGATTGTTTTATACTTAGAAAATGTTTGTAAAACGTTTTAAGCTGATAAAAACGTGGTCGTATCAACTAAAACATTTTCCGTTAAAGATCATGAACGCATTAATGGGTTGAAAGGACTTTTAACAGATTGTAACGGCTATTTCAACAGATTAAAACAAACTTTCAACAGATTAATTAATGCAGCAGATTTGAAAATACTCTTTTATAAACGGAATTGCTTGAAACTTTTAAACAGAGATCACATATCAGTTTTACACAATTCAAGCAATCAATACAAGCAACTATTAGCATTTTTCAAGAAAGATACACAACTGTTTTTGTGAACTTCTTTTGAAATCTTTCTTGAGGCACTTTGCATTTCTTTGAAGAAGAAACTGACTGTGGATTGGTGTAATCCGGTTTGAGCTTTCTTTGTTTCTTCTTTTCAATTTCTATTCATTCATTTGTACTTGTTTTGTACCTGGAATTTGGGTACAAGTTTTCTGCAATTGTTGTAGAAAGTTGCCAAGAACTGGAATTTGGTTCTTGGTGGAAAGGTTAAAGCAAGAGCTGGAATTTGGTTCTTGTGTGTGGTGCCTGGAATTTGGGCACTCTGGTTTCTCTCGCGCTGGAATTTGGTTGCGAGAGGTTTCCAAGAGCTGGAATTTGGTTCTTGGTGGAGAGTTAGAATAGGTGTAAGAGGGTGAGTCTGTAAAACATCTATTCTAGTGGAACCCAGCTGGAATTTGGCTGGAGTCTGGACGTAGCCCTGGTATTGGGTGAACCAGTATAAAATTACCGGTGAAATCTTTCCTAACCTTTCTCTCTTTAATTTCAGTTGCTGCGCTTATATTGTTTGATTGCTTGGTAATTCAAAAAGATTTTTAGAAACTTAATTTTCGAATTAGATAATCTGAGATTTGCGAAAAACTTTCAAAAAATCAATTCACCCCCCCTCTTGATTTAAAACTACTTTTCTAACACATACTCCTCTAAAGTGGGCACCATGTCGAACTGCGGAAATTCAAAGCACCGCAGACTGGAGTTCCAAAAGTGAATCAGTACCCTGAGGAAGACCTGATCGACACTGATCTTTAGGAGGTCCAGAATTCGTCCATAGGACTTTTCAAAATCAGCGCGGACCTCCGGTGGCATCGTTGCACTAAGCCGTTCTAGCTTCTCAGTATGGCTTCGGAGAATATCCACCTTCCCCACTTGTCTACTTGTCCCCTCCATTTTCTAAAACCAAAATGTATGATTTGATGAAGATGACGTTTATTGAATGTGAGTGTTTATTTTACTATTTATCATGTTTTTCTACATGATGTATGGTATTTGCGTATTTTTCGAAATAATAAACTATCTATATGAATGTTTCATGAATGCAATATTTTTGGACCAGGTCTTATTTGTGAATTTTGGAAAAATGAATTATTTTATTATTTTTATTTGTTTATTTTATAGCCTTTTATCTCTTCTGTCGGAACTGCGTGGCTACTTAGCTTACAAAGAACCTGAAACCAGGCTAGCTAAAAGGCAGACTGTCCGAGATAAAATATGGCTTTATGCGAAAGAATATTTATCGTCCCTTATCTCTTCTGTCGGAACTGCGTGGCTACTTAGCTTACAAAGAACCTGAAACCAGGCTAGCTAAAAGGCAGACTGTCCGAGATAAGGGTGTTTATTTGTAAAATATTTTTTGGTGATTTTGTTCTGTTGTTTGTTTATGCTATGCAACATACAAATGCAACAATCATATGCACACACAATTCGATCATCCCCGAATAGGCGAGACTTCGTTTTTATCACGAGGTAGGGTTTTCCTGCAGAAAGGTGCATTGGTTAGGGTAGGTTCTAACTGTTCTCACCAGGCTAAGGCCCCCAAGGTGCCCCCATTATAGGGTCCCCACTCTCCAGCCGTCCAACCATGCTCAGCACTAAGGCCAGAGTCAGTCTTGTTGCCAAAAGAGGAAGGTTATCACCTTGAGTGGTGGTTTCCGATCACACTGGTGGGCACAAGGCCCTAACTGCAGTGAACCGTACCTACCACCCACTCCCTATGGTTTTCTCACTTGCCCCCGGGTATAGAGGGAACTGTAGTGTGCAAAGGTTTTGTGTGCAATTTATATTTCAATCAATTGCGTAAGTAGAAACAAGCAACAGTTATTTGAAAGCCAAACAATAAAGCATGTTATAATACAAGGTAGGGTAAAAGCGCTATTTTCTTGGTTTAATTATTTTTAAGCCAGCCCATCACTAAATGGAATCACCTCTCTAGGCTTCCCCAGTGAAGTCGCCATCTGTCGCCGCCGTCAAAAAGGGAGGGCGGTCGGAGCGACGCGATGGTTTTTTCGACCCTCTTTATTTTCGCGTTTTTTATTGGTGGTTACAACGCCTTTAGGTTGTCCGATAACCGGGCTAACCTAGGGGCGAGGTTTTCGAAAGTATCCCTGGGTTGTCCGTTAACCGGGCTAACCCAGGGACTTATTTAATTTGGGTTCTATGGAGTCGCCACCGATATTTTTACCATAAACATCGGAAAAGGGGTTTTAAAAAGGCGTTGGTTTTCGAAAACCAACTTTGGTCATTAGAACCAGAGTTGGGTAAGGGAGTTAGTTACGTGTAAAGGAAGTGTTAGTTCCTTTACGACGCCCCTTTTGGGTTCCCTGTGATAGGCCGGCTACTTTGAATAAATAATTAAACTGGAAAAATGCGCTTTTACCCTTTTATTATGCGGAATTTAAATGGCAGTAATAAAAATAGAGAGGGAGAATATGCACCTCCAAAGCAAGCTTTTATATTTCTTTAAAGAGAGGGTGCGTTTTGGCAACCCTTCACTCTACAACTCTCAGAAACTCCGGAAATGCCTCGGAGGGATTCTAAAGAAGATTTAGAACGCTCAGTTTATGCCTAGAGACACTCAGAAACTCCAGAAATGCCTCAGAGGGATTCTTAGAGAGAGAAAGTCTAGAGAGAAGGGAGAGCTATGTTGATTCTGTGTGGAAATGAGGGGGGGAGGACCCTTATTTATAGTTTTTCGCGCCTGACAGGTCGAGACCACCGTTTCCTCTGACAGGGTCGAGACCGTCGTCTGGAAAGTCCAGACCGTCGTCTCGTTCATGGCAGAGGGTCGAGACCGCCGTTTGGATAATCCAGACCGCCGTCTTGACTAGGCAGGAATCGAGACCGCCGTCTGGAAAATCCAGACCGCCGTCTCGACCTTTGCAGGAATCGAGACCGCCGTCTGGAAAATCGAGACGGCGGTCTCGTCCTGGCGTTGAGATGAGACGGCGGTCTAGTCCTTCCAGACGGCGGTCTCGTCCCTTCAGGGCGAGAAACTTTATTTTCGGGCCAAAAAACCTTCCTATCTTGGTACGGGAGCCTAATAGTCTCTCCTAATGACTTGTTAAGCTTCGGCCATCTTCAAATAGGACGCTTTCTGACTTTATTCTGAGGCCGGGCAAGATTTGCGGTCTACACACCTTATCTCGGACAGTCTGCCTTTTAGCTAGCCTGGTTTCAGGTTCTTTGTAAGCTAAGTAGCTACGCAATCCGACAGAAGAGATAAAAGGTTATGAATAAACCAAATAAAATAATAATAATAATAATGAATAAAAGAATTTTGACAAAGTCGTATCATTCATATCGCATCATGTCATAAGTGAAAAAACCAAGAGAGAAAATAAATGCATAAGGAAAGTATGCATACGCATCATTTTGAAGCCAAATCCCTAAAAAATGGGTCTTAGAAGCGGTTTTTGGGAAAATTAATGGGCCAAATCCCCTTTGGGTATTTTTAACCTGATTGTTCACCTTTTTCTCTTCGTTTTGATATGTTGTGCGTCCAAATCGGACATCTCAGTCAAAAGTTATGCCACTTTGAACATCTACCGCCCTTTTGTACTGATGCATGCATAAATAGAGTCATTCTAGGGAGCACTAGATATCCCTAAGACAATGGCGAAAGAGGCCCCGAGCACATTTGTGACCTTTGCGACAAGGAAGGGACAAGTGTACTAAGGTGTGATGGTGATTCCCATTATACTTGTCAAGTATGTGATGGGGAAGGAACTATTACACCAAGGTGGGTATGATACCCCACAAAACGTAAGCTTTAAGGAGGATACCTAAGTCATTGTCTTAAGGAATATCCATCTCATAAATCATTCATTTTAAACAATAAAAATCTTTTTGCATTCTAGAAAGCGGCTGGTATTCTTCATGCCCTCATCCGCATACAAAAAAAAACACAAAATCCCAAACACTATCATACATCATGTTAGAAAATAAAACATGATAATGTTTAGGAAAAAACAAACACTTGCATACATGCATCCACCAAAATTCATCCTCATAACATGCATTTAACAATAGACAGTCGAAGAAAGTGGACATTCCTCAATACCATGAAAAAAGGATTAGGACATTCGCATGCCATTCACGGGAAGTCAAAAAGAAATTAAATAGAAATTCTAACCCACCTATGGGTTCATTTAGGCTTCTCCGTTTTTTTTTAAATGTACTTCATTGCATTGAGGAATGTACACTATCTGGATGAACTAAATAAAATTGTTTGTTTTCATTATCTCTTCAATCATCTATTGCATTCATAAATTGCATTCATTCTCACTTTAATAATAATAACATAATAAAAAGAGAGGATTAGTCGATGTGCTTCCCACGAATCGGAATAAGATGAAGAGCAAACATTTTGTTATCAAGTTTTCCCCAACGGTTGACCTGCCTAAGAAGGATAATAAGCCTCAACTGTTGGTCATCTAAGTAAATAAGGAAGAGGGGGCAAGCATGCCGTTACATTTACACGCCTCAAATCGAATAAAGTTGTACCGTGGAGACACACAGAAACATAACCCATCATTGAGGATATCTCCAACATAGCTAGCATTGAGGGCAGAATTAGAAGTGGAAGAATCTACTCCCCCGAGGTGCTATAAGACAATGCTCACAAGAATAAAGGAAAAATAATAAGACCGAAGAAAAACATAATCCAAAGAGGAAATTGAAGAGACTTTGGATTCACGACACTAAGGCAGTTCACTCAATGCTCCGCCAAAGAGACAAACTCACGGTAGGTGACAAGCTGCTCACGGTTCGAGCTAAAGATAACATTCAGATCAGCAAGTCGTCTGCCCTACCTTGAATGGATGTGGCTGAAGAAGACCTTTGAAATATCTTTTGCCAATATGAAAAGACTTCCCCAACAATATGAAGGTGACCCACATGATGAGAAAATATGGATATCGCCCAAACCAAGGGCTCATTAGAAACTCTCAAGGAATAAGGGAGCCACCAAATTTTAAAGACAATCCTTTAAAGCATTACCATACAAAGGATCAAGCTGCACGGAGAAAAGGAAAGTCTCCCCTCCAAACTTTGAATCAGATTTTCCCAAATAGAGGGGTTCAAGCGTCAAAAGCGACTTTAGTCATTAGGTGTTCTCCTTCTCATTCTTAGGGTTTGTAAACCCAATGACTATTAGAGATTACTCCTCGGGGCTAGCCTGACTCCTCGGGGCACATATTTCCCTATTAATTACAAAGAATGTCATTCTTACTATCTGCTTCTCTTCTTGCTATTCATATCTAAACCTCATTAATAACCATGTTTAAGCAAACATTTTCAAAAGTGCATCAAAGTAATCAAAATGCGTCATTGACCAAAATAAAAATCAAATCCATCATCACTGATTGACTAGAAACACAAAACAAGGTTCCACCTCATCATAATAAAGTCGTGTTTCGCCAATGTTGTGCAAAGAGAAAGAAAAAAAATAAAAAGAAGCTCATACAAGCTAAAGGCCAAAAAGAAAAGGCAAGATACCCGGTAGGAAACCCACCAAGGGGGCTACGCAAAAGTTAGGGTAAACCCGCTAGGAAACCCGAACAACCATAAAGGGTAGCCTAGGCAAAAATTAGGGTTACAAAATAAAGTCCGCTAGGTTTCCCAAAGCAACAAACCTAGACAAAAGTTAGGACAAAACAAAACACAACATCCTAGACTGAGAACCCAAAGGGCGGACTAGGGAAGTCAATCAGTCATATCAAGCGCCATAGAATAAGACGTCACTCCATAAACAAAACATTTTTCTAAACTAGCCTAAGCACTCTAACCAACCTTGGCTAGTCTTGCTTACAAAAACCATTTTTGTCAAAATAAAACAATTCTAAAATACAAGCCTTAGAATTAAATATCCTCTTCCTTCTTTTCTCTTGACCCTTACCACTACGACATTCTAGTAATTAGTAAGGAATTGTGGAGATAGTAATCAATAGGAGAATTGACACCCCAAAAAAAAGGGGAGGGGCGCACTGACATGGAAAGTCGCTTTACAATCAACACATTCATTCTTTGGTCATGGCAAATCCAAGACGGCAAAATCGGTACAGCCTATCTTGTCGACAAAAGCACATCATGTCAGAAGCTCATCAGAAGTAAAAGCACATTTGATTAATCCTTTTGAAATATTAATTGAAATAGCATTATAGGATGCATATCGCGAACATTGCATGCATATGATAGGGTCCTATCTCTCAAAAATAGAAGAGAAACAAAAAATAAAAAATAATTCCTACTGGGAGATTCTTAGGCAAAAGTTAGGGTAGCCCGCTAGATCAAAAACCCGCAAAGGGCAGTCTAGGCAAAAGTTAGGGCATTCATAAAAAAGGAAAAAAACCCGCTAAGATATCCTAGGCAAAAATTAAGGCAGCCCGCTAGACCGAAAACCCCAAAAAGGGCGGTCTAGGCTAAAGATAGGGTTAAACCAAAAAATGAATAAAAGAGACGGGCCCTTCATCATAATCATAAAAAGTCCAGCAGGAGAATGTTAGTCACTTTTCCAGATGCATCAATAAAAAAGAATAGATTGCATTTAAGGCATCCACACACAAGTAGTTGCACAAAACGACTTTGTCAAGGTAAAAAATGAAAGAAATAAAAATCATTTCAGATAAATAACAAAAACGAAAAACATTCATGCATATAAGGAGACTAGCTCCATGTTTGCGATTGAAAACATGATCACTGAGACTGAGTCTCCAAATAATGCCCTCAAGAAAATAGGAGCAAGTCGTTAATCAAGCGACTCAGTAGAATAAGAGCTTCTGAAAATTAAGAGCTCTAGCTACTATCCTTCTACCCAGAAAAGAACGCACAAGAAAGTAATAAGTCTCCAAACATTGCTCTCCCTCAAGAAAGAAGAGCGAGTTGTCATAAGAAGCTTCCAAAAGCCAAAGCTCCAATCATCACCCAATAAAAGAGGGCACAATCATCAGACATCATAAAAGAAAAGCCGACGAAAAGGCTTAGTCATCCCCAAGAGGATCCCTTCCTACTCCGAAGGCAAAACAAAAACACTCCTCACGGCTCAGCATTACCACTACATGAGTCATCGAGCACACTCACCCAAAGTCTCCTCCACACTCCCCAATGGAGAATAAAGGCTTCAAGAGCCCATCAACATCAACAGTCAAAGGAGTCCAATCTCCATACCAACAAGGGCTCAACAAAAAAAGGAAAAAAGAAGAAAACTCTTGCATCCCCAGAGGATGTCCAAAAGAAAAGGAAACAACAAAGAAGGCCGAATAAAAGTCCTCAAGTGGATCTCCTAAAAAGTCTACAAAAAAGAATAAGAAATTCCCATCCTCCAGTGGAATAAGAGATTCACAAGTTTAGCTCGCATAAACATCAATCAAGGAGCCAAGACTTCATCCCTAGAAAAGAAAAATCAGATCCCCAGGGAGTCAACTAATTCCCTGGTGGATCACCAATGAAAGAAAACTTCATCCCTAATGGACCTCCCAAAAAGAAGGAAAAAAGCCAGCGTAATAAAAAGAGACTAAAAAGTAAAAAGGCTTACGCATTATCCCAAAAAAGCCAAATTTCAAATCGCGAAAAAAAAGGAGATAAATCGCAGAAAAAGGCGAAATCAAATGAAAATCCTTGCTCCCTAAGTGGGTCACCTCAGAAAAAGAAAAAATCAACAAAAAAGAAGGAATTGGAAATTCCATAAGAGCACCACAAAAGCCAGCTCGCACCCACATTAATTAAGGATCCAAGATTCCATTCCCCCAAAGGGGCTACCAAAATCTGACCCCCGGGAAGTCAACCAATTCCCCGGTGGATCAATCAAAAACAAAGAATCCCCAGCAAACAACAAGCTGGATGGCTATCAGGAAAAGCCAAAAAACAAAGAATCCCTGGCACACCGGAAGAATTTATCAGAAAGGTCCAAAAACATTTACCAAAACAGAAATTACTCCCCATGGAGTCGGCGCATGAGCTAGAGCAGTAAGCCGCCACCACAACCAAAGGATCAGCTGCCGCAAGAAGGAGCATCCGGAGGCACAACACCAGATGGGGGTGTATACTCATCAAGCCTTACAAAAGGGGGCTTACCAGGCGGGGGTTCATACTCGTCAAACACCAGATGGGGGTGTATACTCATCAGGCCTTACAAAAGGGGGCTTACCAGGCGGGGGTTCATACTCGTCAAACCAGATGGGGGTTCATACTCATCAGCCGAAGGGGTCAGCTACCGTTAGAAGGAGCATCCTAGAGGCGCACAACATAATTTTTCCCAGAAGATCAACCGCCACAAAGACGGGACATCTGAAGGGCAACCGGGCAGGAGGGTCAACTCCTTTAACCTCCAGTCGATCTTCTTGGCACAACAAGCCAGCAGTCGACTAGTCGGGTAAAGGGGGGGTAGCTATAGACCCCAAATCTTGCCCGACCTCATAATAAAGACCAAAAGACCTCCTTTTCGAAGATGGATAAAGCCTAAGAAGCCATTAGGAGAGACTATTAGGCCCCATACTTGGATAGGAGGAATTTTCTGCATGTAAATAACGATTTTTGCCTTTTATGGTCGAGACTACCGTCTCGCTTCTCGGGACCGCCCTCTCGCCACTTCTGCAAGTCGAGACCGCCATCTTGTTTGGCGAGACGGCCGTCTCGCCACTTATGAATTGCGAGACGGCCCTCCCGGTTGGCGAGACGGCCTTCTCACAATTTTTGCAAGGCGAGACAGTCGTATCGAATGGCGAGACGGTCGTCTCGACCTTGTCAGACGAACGACCGTCTCGACCTGACAGACGTGAATCCCTATAAATAGTCGCGCCTTTCACTTCATTTCACACAATTCTTCGACTTTCTCTCTTGTAACTTCTTCTAATTCTCTTCCTAGAACCCCTCCGAAGCATTTCTGGAGTTTCTGAGAGTTTCTTAGAGATTTTATAGCGTTTCCAAGAGTTTTTTCGGTGTTGTAAAGAGTGAAGGGTTGCCGAAACGCACCCTAAATTTCAAGAAATTAATCAAAGAGCTTGCTTCGGAGGTTTCTTCTTCCTCTCTATCTCTTTATTGCTTTCATTATTGTGATTAAATTACGCAATAGATATTAGAGGCATGTAGTCATTCTTTTAATTCCGCAAACAAAAGGGTAAAAGCGTCTTTTCATAAAGTTTATTTATTAAGTAGCTGGCCTATCATAGGGAACCTAAAAGGGGCGTCGTAAGGGAACTAATACTTCCCTTACACGTAACTAACTCCCTTACCTAAACTCTGGTTTTAACGACCAAAGTTAGTTTTCGAAAACTAACGCCTTTTTACTCCTTTTTCGATGTTTCCGGTAAAAACATCGGTGGCGACTCCATAAGAACCCTTCAAAATTAGTTCTTGGGTTAGCCCGGTTATCGGACAATCCAAGAACGCCCTTTCGAAAACCTCGCCTCTAGGTTCAGCCTGGTTATCGAACAACCTAAAGGCATTGTAACCACACCCATAAAACGCAAAAATTGGAAAGTCGAAACCATCGTGTCGCTCCGACTGCCTCGTTTTGACGGCGGCGACAGTGATGAAACTAGAAAAGCATAAAGACAAGGGCTGAAAAAATGGACCACCCCTTGAATAAACAAATGTAGTGAAGAAATAAAGAAGAAAAGATGAAGAGAAGACAAATATGGTAGTGGTGGAGTGTTGGCACGCCACTAGGGGATGAGCCACCCTAGATAAGTGGTGGTTGCCACCACTTGAACCAAGGTTCAAGATAAGACACTCAAAGAGATGGAACACTCTAAGAAACCTCACAAACTTGTCATAAATGTTCAACCTAATTACATGAGGGGAAACCTTATATTTATAGGCTTTTGGGAGGGACCTAGATGGAATTACAAAAGAAGACATAAACTTAACCTAAACCTAAAGGCTAGAGTCCTCATGGTCCACATATGTTAAATTCGTTCTAGCCCACCAAAAATATCTCTAAAGGTGTGGAGAACATAAAAAAATAGGTGTGCTTCCTTTTGGGTTGTCCCAAGCCTACCAATCCCGCATCCTAAGCATCTTCCTCTCCAATAAGGGGTGTAGGACATTAAAAAGGAGTGTCCTACACCTTTGGGATGCCCATGAAACTATCCTATATGTCCAAGTCTTCTTTTCCACCAAAAAGAGGTGGTGGTCTTCAAAAAGGAGGTGTATAAAGTGTTCCTACAAAAAAATGAGAAAATGAGTTTCTAAAATTTAAGAAAATAAATGCTAAGAAAATTCAAAAGTGGAGGGTGAGAAAGAGGCCTTCCTTTTAGTCATACTCCTAGTGATCCTCCAAGGGATGACCTCTCCGGTCTCTGAGGAATCTAGGGACTCATCATCCTCCCCACCTTGAAAAGAATTCGTCCACGAATTTTCAAAATATTTTTTATTCCTATTGTCTTTCTTTTCTTTCTTCTCTTTCTCTCTCTTTTTTTTGCACTTTTTTGTTGTTTTCCATTCATCTCCTTCTTTGCTTCTGATTTGATTATATCCGTTCTTCAGATCAATTTTAAAAAATATAGAAGCTCCATGTAACTCATCTAGCAAGTCATCTAACTTTGGAATTGAGTGCTATACTTAGTAGTTATATTATTGATTGCCCTATAACTCGTGCACGTCTGGCAACTCCCATCCTTTTTGGGATCAAGAATTACCGACATTGCATAAGGACTCATGCTATCTTCGACCCAACCCTTATCTTTTAATTTCTCGACTTGCCTTTGGATCTCTTTTTATCTTCTCAACGTGAAAGAGAAGACAAAAATCTTGAGGGAGAAAAGAGAGTTCCTGAGAGAGAAGAAAAGCTGGGCCAAAAAAAGTACCGTAACTCCCAAAATATGAGCGTCCAAAAGAAAAAATTATCCTCCGCCCAATGTAATGTTTTTTTCTATATGTAAATGGCTTAATGAGCCTAAATCTGACTAAACATGACTTGACCCAAAGTTTAAACCGCTAATACACTAATTACAATTCATTAAGTCCTAATCTAAAATCTGCCCAGGGCTGTAATTTTGTAAGCAAAATTCTACATCCTTAAAGTTTGAACTGGGTCTTTCGTCCAACAGAGAAGTTTCAGATCTTTTTCTTATCTTTCCAACGACACCAAGAACGTCTAAATCCGAGGTCTGTAGCTCCATATATGGCCTTCGCAATAAACTGTACAAAATTGGAAAAATACGAAAATTAACCAAAAATTACAACTAATGTCTAAATTGACTTATTAAATCAAAACAAATCTAAAAAATAACAAAATAACATCAACACCAGCCTAAAATACTATAAACCAAACATAAAATATTGAGTAAAAATATATCTATCAAATACCCCCACACTTAAATCGTTGCACTCCGAGCAAAACTTGAAAATTTTATACAAATATGAAGGAAAAATAAAAAGAAGTAATTTACAAAATTTCAAAACTTTCTAATGATTTTCCAATGCATAGAAAAGAGAAAGAGAGCAAACATTCCTAGAATCAAGGTAACAAATAATCTACAAGACATAATTGATATTTAAAGCAAGCAAGAGGACAAAATAAACCAAAGAATGATCCATTAATGACAGATCTCATAGGAAAATGTTTGCACTCAACTCTCAAGTGTTTAGGGATATATTTACACTCAACACATCATGAAAACTAGCACATCCAAGTTTTGACAAGCCTCTAATTTCAGCAACTTGATACACATGCAATTTAAAGATCAAAAGGACTTTGTTTAGGTTGTAATGTGGCCAAGGTTAAGGTTAGATGAGAAAGTCATTTAGGCTTAGTAACCAAAGAGAAAGGAGCAATGGCGAATGAGTTCAATAAGCATAAAGATTACCTCTAGAAAAACCTCATAATTCCTATGGTGTGCCACTTATTTCCAATCAATTTTTTTAATTTTTTTTAATTTTAAATTTATTTTTTTTAAGATTTTTTTTCCAAGCCAATCACCAAATAACTTAATACCAATAAATCAATCCCTAGAAGCACCCCCACACTTATTAGAAACTCATTTCCAAAATAATTTCAAAGCTCCTGTAATCCCTAAGGTTATTGGTGTTAAACATACAAGGATATGAAGCTTAAAGATTTTTATGATGATTCAAGAACAAAGGACTTAAAGACTTGAAGACTTAGAATCATGTGTATTTACTTGTAATAACTCTATTTTATGTTTTTGAGTCTGTATAATTAGAGTACAAGATAGCTAGCACATAGTCCATCATCTGAAAACTCATTTTTATCATATCCACTCTGTAATAATTGATTATTACTTAGAATAATCGATTATCCTGCAATGAAAATTTACTTTTCTGAAAACCTTGTTGTGATAATCGATTATCACTCAGGATAATCGATTATCTATCCCAGCTAGATAATCGATTATTTACATAGATAATCGATTATCCTAGTCTTGTTTTACTCCTCTGCGAAAATGACTCTGTAATAATCGATTATTACTCAAGATAATCGATTATCTACGTTTGTTATGAGTTTTGAAATTCAAATATGGACCAATTTACGAAAACCCTATTCCCAATTCTTATGTTTTCGAAAATCATCATTTCCCAGACCCTATTCTCTCTATTGAAGGTTCTCTAAGGCTCTCTGCAAAATAACAATCCTTTTCCATACAAAAGTTAAGAGCACTGATTGCTAGAGGACTTTGTGTAGGGAAGAAAAAGGGACTTTTGAAAACCTAGTGTGGGCTAGAAGTGATAAGAATCATTGAGTGGGTTTCTTTGTGGATTGTGTGTTGTGCCGTCTCTAGGAAAAGTTGTTGTTCATTGTAGACCCCATATCTTGCCCGGCCTCAAAATAAGAGCAGAAGACCTACTATTCGAAGATGGACGAAGCCTAAAAAGCCATTAGGAGAGACTATTAGGCCCCATGTTAGAGTAGGAAGGATTTGTTGAACATTCAAGGACTTGATGTTGCAAATAATGATCATGAAGAATGTTGATTTTGATGATGATCCAAGAGCTTAAAGACTTAGAGTATTGAAGATTGAAGATTGATGATTTCTGTATTGTAATAACTCTGTTTTAGTTTGATTGAGTCTGTAATTATAGAGTCTAAGATAGCCGGTACATAGTCTATAACTTAGAAGCTTCAAAATGCTCAAATTTATCATGCAGGCTCGGCTTTAATCGATTATATAGGTAAATAATCGATTAAAACAGTGAGAAAACCACTTTCTATACTAAGTCACTGTTTTAATCGATTAAAAAGCAAAATAATCGATTATTTCGTACCGTTCCGTACAGATAATCGATTATTTCACCAAATAATCGATTAAACCAGAGAGGATTGGGTTCTAACGTATTTGGCTCTGTTTTAATCGATTATTACTCCAAATAATCGATTATTTCAGTCTGTTTCTGATTTTAAACATCAAACAAACCCTATTTTCGAAAATCCAATTACCAAGAACCCTAGTTTCGAAATCCCCAATTCCTAAACCCTAATTTCCCTACTTAAACTCTACTTTAGCACTCAGAAATTAAGAACAACTCTTTCCATACAAAAGTTAAGTGCTGTGAGTGCCAGAGAACTGTTTGTTGCAAGGAAAGGGGGCTTTTGGAACCTGGTGTGAGGCTAGAAGCGATAAGAATCACTAAGTGGAGTTCTTAGTGGATTGTGTGCTGTGCCGTCTCTAGGGAAAGTTGTTCTTCATCTCTTGTGGATTTCAAGAGAGGTGTTGTCTTTACTTTATCTCTTTGATTTGTAATCTGTTTATAACAATTTGTTCTTAGTGACAGCGTTAATCCTCTTTTGAGTGATTAGCAACTGGACGTAGGGTCTTTTGATCCGAACCAGTATAAACCTACTGTGTAATCTTCTCTACTCTTCTCTATTTACATTTACGCAGTTTTTAATCGGTAAAATTTGGGGAAAATTTTGAAAACCTAATTTTTATTAAGAAACCAATTCACCCCCTCTTGGTTTTTGTCCGACCACGCGAACATTCTCGCTGCGCGATTCTAACAAGTGGTATCAGAGCTTGCTTTGATAGTCATTCAAACTTTTCGAAAATGGCCGGACAAAATCAAACTTTTGCCGAAGGTGCGTCTATCAACAGACCCCCACTTTTTGCGGGTCAAAATTATCCTTTTTGGAAAGTACGTATCCAAATATTTTTAGAGTCTGTTGATAGAGGCGTTTGGGACGCAATTTTAAATGGTCCATTTATTCCTAAAATTACTGAGAACGGTGTTGACGTTCTTACACCTATTTCTAGATGGACTGCCGAAGAAAGTCGAAAAGCACAATTTGATGTTAGGGCTAGAAACATTATTTCATCTGCTTTAACCCTTGATGAGTTTTATAGAATTTCAGTTTGTAAAAGTGCACAGGAAATGTGGGAAATGCTAAGGGTGACCCACGAAGGAACTGACGACGTCAAAAGAGCACGTAAAAATTCTTTAATCCAAGAATACGAGATGTTCCGGATGCAACCCGGCAAAACGATTTTCGACGTTCAAAAACGTTTCACTCATATTGTGAATCATCTCACCGGATTAGGTAAAGTATTTGATGTTGATGAATTAAATGTAAAAATTTTGAAATCTCTGGATAGGAAATGGCAACCAAAGGTGACGACCATCTCGGAGTCACAAATTCTTGCCACTATGTCTATGGCGGCATTATTTGGAAAGCTTAGGGAGCATGAACTTGACCTTGGAAGACTAAATGAGGAAGAGGGTCAATACCAAAAGAAGAATCTAGCTTTCAAGACCGAGATTTCAAAAAGCAAAAATAAGAAAGAAGAAGAAGAAGACTCCGAAATTGATGAAGAAGAGATGAGTCTTTTTATAAAGAAGTTCATCAAGATGATGAAAGCAAAAGGAAGACATCCTTTCAAAGGTAAGGGAAAGGTAAAAGAAAATTCTTCCATTAATATAAAATGTTTTGGTTGTGGTGGAGCAGGGCATATAAAGACCGAATGCCCAAACAAGAAAAATGATGAACACAAGGGCAAAAAGCAATTCAAGAAGAAAGCATATATTGCTTGGGATGATAGTGATTCAAATTCAGAATCAAGTGACTCGGAAATAGAAGCAAACAATTGCTTGATGGCAAATGACAACAATTCTTCAGATTTTGAGGTTAGTGATTCCGATTCATCCTCTAGTGAAGAAAATGACCATGATGAATTGCAAAATGCTTATAATGAGTTATTTACTGCATTTATGGATATGAAAAAAGAATATAAAGTTGTAAAGAAAAATCTAAGAAGATCCGAAAAGGAAAATGAGTCCTTAAAATTGAAAATTGCATGTTTAGAAGAAAAGGAGGTAGCTAATACGAAAATTATATGCTTAGATGAAGATAAGGACTTAGCATGTGCAAATTGTAAAGAGCATGAATATGACATAGATATTCTTAACCATTTGCTTGACAAAGCCGAAAAAGAAATTGATGATCTTAAGAAGAATGAAATGGTATTTGCTCAAAATAATGTAAATCATAGAGTTTCTTTGAAAAAGAGTAAAACTAAAAAGAAAAGAGTATGGGTAGAAAAAGGAACTAGAGCATGTCATGTTAATAATGTATCTTGTTCTAAAACTACTTCAAATGCATGCTTCTATTGTATGAAACAAGGTCACACTTCAAATAGATGTAAAATTAAGCATTTTGGAGTTCCTAAAGGAAAATATGTTTGGGTTCCTATAGTTAAATGAATTGTTTGTCTCTTTTATTTATTCAAAGAAAATGAATCATTTAGTATGTTTTAAACGAGAATGATTGGTAAAAACATTTTATCTTTTCTATTGCATGAAGGTTCTTCACTTAAAGATTTTTGCGAAAAGCCTCTAAAATTGTTTTAAACAACCTAAAACAAAGTATTTTTACAAAAGCTTTCTTAAAACATGTTTTTAATCGATGCAGTTTTGAAAGAACCAAATAAAATCACTTAGAATGGTCAAAGGAGTGTTTTTACAGCATTTTAATCGATACAACTTATTTTTAATCGATTAAAACCATTTAGAACTCATTATGATCGATCAGATTTTTATTATGAGCGGTCAGAATCCTTTAAATCGATTAAAAACACGTTTCAATCGATTAAAATCACTTAAAGGGTCAGGATGATCGATCAGATTTTTATTATGACCGATCAGAAGCAAATGTGATCGATCAGAGTTTAATTATGAGCGGTCAGAATTTTTCAATCGATTAAAAACACGTTTCAATCGATTAAAATCACTTAAAGGGTCAGGATGATCGATCAGATTTTTATTATGACCGGTCAAAATCAGTTATGATCGATCGAATTTAGTTATGACCAATCGAACTCTTTTAATCGATTAAAAACTCATTTCAATCGATTAAAACAACTTAAAAATTTTTTCTACACTGCGTTTTAATCGATTAAAAGATGTTTTAACAGATTAAAACTGCACTTTTAACAGATTAAAAGAATCTTTTAACAGATTAATTAAACCAACAGTTTTCAAAATAGTCTATAAAAACAGTTTTGCTTGAACTTCTTAAAACACCCAAAGAATAGATTGTTTTGCAGTATTTTAAATAGATTATTATGTCTCTAACCTCAAGGACCCAAAAGTTGTGGGGACCTAAGTTTACTATGTTCTTGTTTTGTAGGAAACTTCCAAATCAAAGAAGTCTATGTGGTATCTTGATAGTGGATGCTCAAAACATATGACTGGGGATAAAACGAAATTTGTAAGTTTCAAAGCCAAAGAACAAGGATATGTGACTTATGGGGATAACAACAAAGGGAAGATTCTCGAATTGGAAACATAGGTGGTGCAAATACATTGGAGATTAAGGATGTGCTTCTTGTTGATGGATTAAAACATAACCTTCTTAGCATAAGCCAATTGTGTGACAAAGGATTCAAGGTAACTTTTGAAAGCAAATTTTGCACCATACATTTAGTAGATTCCGAAAAAGTAGAATTAAAAGGCATTAGGCATAACAACATATATTTGATTGATTTGGATTGTTTACATGAGTCTAGTATAACATGTTTAGTTGCTAAGGAAGAGAATCCTTGGTTATGGCATAAAAGAGCGGCTCATATAAACATGCATCATTTGAATAAATTGATATCAAAAGACTTAGTTATTGGATTGCCTAAATTGAAATTTGAAAAAGATAGATTGTGTGATGCATGCCAAAAAGGTAAACAAGTTAAATCATCATTTAAATCAAAAAATGTGATTTCCACTTCAAAACCCCTAGAATTATTACATTTAGATTTATTTGGACCTTCTAGGATAAAAAGTTTTGGTGGAAATTATTATGGTCTTGTAATTGTTGATGATTTCTCTAGGTACACTTGGACATTTTTCCTAACTATGAAAAGTGAAGCTTTTAAGGTCTTTAGAAAGTTTGCTAAACAAATACAAAATGAGAAAGACCTAAGGATTAAAGTTTTAAGAAGTGACCATGGTGGTGAGTTTCAAAATGAAAAGTTTGAGAATTATTGTGAGGAAAATGGTATATTACATAACTTTTCTCGCTCCTAGGACTCCCCAACAAAATGGTGTAGTTGAAAGGAAAAATAGGTCATTAGAGGAACTTGCAAGAACTATGTTAAATGAATCTAATGTTCCTAAATATTTTTGGGCTGATGCGGTTAGTACTGCATGTTATGTTTTAAATAGAATGCTCATTAGGTCAATTATGAAATCTACTCCATATGAATTGTTTAATGGTAGAAAACCTAATGTTGCACATTTGAAAATTTTTGGTTGTAAATGTTTTGTACTAAATAATGGAAAGGACAATCTAGGAAAATTTGATTCAAAAGCCGATGAGGGCATTTTTCTAGGTTATTCTTTAACTAGCAAGGCGTATAGAGTATTTAATAGAAGAACTTTGAATATAGAAGAATCTATACATGTTGCCTTTGATGAGATTGTAAACCTTGGGGGAAATCCTCTTGAGTCAAATAAAAGACTTGCAGGTGATGATGAATATATAAGAGAGGCCCTTGATGAATTATACTTGGAAGATAATGTGCCTTCTCAAACTCCTCAATTAGCAAAAGAATGGCAATCACCTAGAGGACTCTCAATGGACAATATCATAGGTGATATCTCAAAAGGGGTAAGAACTAGAAATATGAATAATTTCTGTATGTCCGTTGCTTTTGTGTCACAGATTGAACCTAAAAACATTGAAGATGCACTTAAAGATGATCAATGGTGCATAGCCATGCAAGAAGAACTTAACCAATTTGAAAGGAATCAAGTCTCGGGAACTAATCCCAAGAGAAGAGTCACATCAAGTTATTGGAACTAAATGGGTATTCAGAAATAAGCTTGATGAAGATGGTAATATAACAAAGAATAAAGCCAGACTTGTTGCAAAAGGCTATTGTCGGGAGGAAGGTATAGATTATGATGAAACTTATGCTCCTGTGGCAAGGTTAGAGGCTATACGCCTACTTCTTGCTTACGCATCTATGATGAAATTTAAACTATATCAAATGGATGTAAAGAGTGCATTTTTAAATGGTTTTATTAAAGAAGAAGTGTATGTAGAGCAACCCCTGGATTTGAAGATTTTAATAATCCTAATCATATTTACAAATTAAAGAAAGCATTATATGGGTTAAAACAAGCTCCTAGATCTTGGTATGAAAGATTAAGTAGTTTCCTAACCGCAAATGATTTTTCAAGAGGAAAAATTGATTCTACACTCGTTTATTAAGAAAGTTAAAGAACATATCTTATTGGTCCAGGTATATGTTGATGATATTATTTTTGGATCAACTGATAATTCTTTGTGTGTAGAATTTGCTAAGATTATGCAGGGAGAGTTTGAAATGTCTATGATGGGAGAATTAACATTCTTCCTTGGACTTCAAATCAAGCAACTTAAAGATGGAACTTTTATCTCTCAAACTAAATACTGCAAAGAGATCCTCAAAAAGTTTGGTATGGACACCTCAAAGGAAGCTAACACACCCATGGGAACTTCATGCTATTTAGACAAGGATGAATCAGGTTTGGAAGTAAATCAAACTATGTATAGAGGTATGATAGGATCACTATTATACTTAACTGCTAGTAGACCCGATATTATGCATTCTGTCTCGTGTGTGTGCTAGATTTCAGGCTTGTCCTAAAGAATCTCATTTAATTGCAGTAAAACATATTTTAAAATACTTAAAAGGAACTACTGGATTTGGCTTGTGGTATCCGTCTGATGCTTGTATTAGTTTATTAGGATATTCTCGATGTCGATTATGGTGGATGTAAAATTGATAGGAAAAGCACTAGTGGGACATGTCATTTGTTAGGTTCATCCTTAATATCATGGCATTCTAAGAAACAAGCATGTGTTGCTTTATCTACCACCGAAGTCTGAATATATTGCAACTGGTAGTTGTTGTGCTCAAATTACGTGGATGAAACAACAATTAGAGGATTATAGCATATATTTAAATGACATTCCATTAATGTGTGATAATACGAGTGCAATCAACTTAACTAAAAATCCAAGTAATGCACTCTAGGACTAAACATATTGAGATTAGACATCACTTTTTAAGAGATAATATCAAGCAAAGGAAACTGTAAGATAGAGTATGTAGACACTAAACGTCAATTAGCAGATATATTTACTAAGCCTCTACCAAAGGAGAGATTCTATGATCTTAGAAGAGACTTAGGGATACTAGAAATAGCTTAAATTCTCGCTTAATTTGAATGATTTTGGATGATTGTTATGATTAAATTCGTGATGCAGGATATTCATAGGTTATAATGTGTAAAAACCTTAAAAACTTAATATAGCCTTCGGAATAATCGATTATCGGAAGTGATAATCGATTATTTTTCCTCAAAACGTCCAAAACAGGGTATTCTCCTTCGGAATAATCGATTATCTTGTGAAATAATCGATTAAATGCCTCTAATAATCGATTATTTACTAGAAATAATCGATTAAAGTTGTCTAATGTAGAGATAATTGATGAATTTTCTTTTGTTATTGTCTTGATGTTGTAAAATATGATGTTTCTTTCATGCTATGATTGAGGGGGAGCTTTCTCTAACTTATGCATATTTTGAGGGGGAGCTCTTATGATTGATGTTGCAGAGTTCTTTTTGATTATAATCAAAATAGGGGAGAAAAATTTAAAGCCTATGATTCAATATTAAATGTTATCTCGGTATGTTTAATGTGTTTGTTAGTATGACAGATAAAACAGAGTTATTACAAGGGCTTTAAAAAGATAATTTTGATCATCATCAAAAAGGGGGAGATTGTTGAACATTCAAGGACTTGATGTTGCAAATAATGATCATGAAGAATGTTGATTTTGATGATGATCCAAGAGCTTAAAGACTTAGAGTATTGAAGATTGAAGATTGATGATTTCGTATTGTAATAACTCTGTTTTAGTATGATTGAGTCTGTAATTATAGAGTCTAAGATAGCTGGTACATAGTCTATAACTTAGAAGCTTCAAAATGCTCAAATTTATCATGCAGGCTCGACTTTAATCGATTATATAGGTAAATAATCGATTAAAACAGATGAGAAAACCACTTTCTATACTAAGTCACTGTTTTAATCGATTAAAAAGCAAAATAATCGATTATTTCGCATCGTTCAGTATGGATAATCGATTATTTCACCAAATAATCGATTAAACCAGAGAGGATTGGGTTCTGACGTATTTGGCTCGCTTTAATCGATTAAAACTCCATTTAATCGATTATTTCAATCTGTTTCGATTTTAAACATCAAACAAACCCTATTTTCGAAAACCCAATTACCAAGAACCCTAGTTTCGAAATCCCCAATTCCTAAACCCTAATTTCCCTACTTAAACTCTGCTTTGGCACTCGGAAAAGAAGAACAACTCTTTCCATACAAAAGTTAAGTGTTGTGAGTGCCAGAGAACTGTTTGTTGCAAGGAAAGGGGGCTTTTGGAACCTGGTGTGAGGCTAGAAGCGATAAGAATCACTAAGTGGAGTTCTTAGTGGATTGTGTGTTGTGTCGTCTCTAGGGAAAGTTGTTCTTCATCTCTTGTGGATTTCAAGAGAGGTGTTGTCTTTACTTTATCTCTTTGATTTGTAATCTGTTTATAACAATTTGTTCTTAGTGACAGCGTTAATCCTCTTTTGAGTGATTAGCAACTGGATGTAGGGTCTTTTGATCCGAACCAGTATAAACCTACTGTGTAATCTTCTCTACTCTTCTCTATTTACATTTACGCAGTTTTTAATCGGTAAAATTTGGGGAAAATTTTGAAAACCTAATTTTTATTAAGAAACCAATTCACCCCCCCTCTTGGTTTTTGTCCGACCACGCGAACATTCCACTGCGCGATTCTAACAGGATTTTCTGTACAAAAATAAGGATTTTCGCCTTCAGGGGTTGAGACCGCTATCTCGCTTTTCGGGACCGTCATCTCGCCATTGCTGCAAGTCGAGACCGCCGTCTCGCCACTTGCGAATGGCGAGACCCCCCTCCCATTTGGCGAGAAGGCCCTCTCGTCTCTGGGAAAGTCTATACCGCCGTCTCGCCATACGAGACGGCTGTCTCGCCACTTTTGCAAGTCGAGACTGCCGTCCCGAATGACGAGATGACCGTCTCGACCTTGTCAGACGAGACGGCCGTCTCGACCTGACAGAAGCGAATCCCTATAAATAGTGAGCGCTCCCCTCCTCATTTCACACAATTCTTCCACTTTCCCTTCTACACTTTCTTTAAATTCTCTTCCTAGAGTCCCTCCAAAGCATTTCCGGAGTTTTTGAGTGTCTTAGAGAGCTTTTTATAGCGTTTTCGAGAGTTTTCCGACATTGTAAGAGCGAAGGACTGCCAAAACGCACCCTATTTTCAAAAGTATCAATTAAAAAGCTTGCTTCGGAGGTTTCTTCACTCTCTCCATCTCTTTTACTGTCTTTATTCTTATGATTAAAATTGCATAATAGACATTAGGGCCATGTAATCATTATTTTAATTCCGTAAATAAAAGGGTAAAAGCGTCTTTTTGAGAATTTATCTATAAAATAACTGGCCTATCATAGGGAACCTGAAAGGGGCGTCGTAAGGGAACTAACAGTTCCCTTACACGTAACTAACTCCCTTACCCAATTCTGGTTTTAACGACCAAAGTTGGTTTTCGAAAACCAACGCCTTTTCTCTCCTTTTTCGATGTTTCTGGTAAAAACATCGGTGATGACTCCATAAGAACCCTTTCAAACTAGTTCTTAGGTCAACCCGGTTATTGGACGACCTAAGAACGCCTTTTCGAAAACCTCACCCTCTGGTTCTGCCAGGTTATCGTACAACCTGAAGGCGTTGTAACATCACCCATAAAAACGCAAAAATTGGAAAGTTGGAACCATCGTGTCGCTCCGACAGCCTCTTTTTTACGGCGACGACAGATGGCGACTCCAGTAGGGAAGCCTAGAGAGTTGATCCCATTTAGTGATGGGCCAGCTTAATAAATAAACTAAGAAATTACGCTTTTACCCTACCTTGTATTATAACATATTTTAAATGCTTGGCTTTAATAACTGTTGTTTGTTTATTTTACGCAATTGTTTGAAATACAAACTGTACACAAACCTTTGCACACAATAGTTCCCTCTATACCCAGGGGCAAGTGAGAAATCCATAGGGAGTGGGTGGCAGGTACGGTTCGCTGTAGTGATGGCCTTGAGCCCACCGGTGTGATCGGAAACCACCACTCAAGGTGATAACCTTCCTCTTTTGGCAGAAAGACTGACTATGGCCTTAGTGCTAAGCATGGTCGGAAGGCTGGAGAGTGGGGACCCTATAATGGGGGCACCTTGGGGGCCTAAGCCTTGGTGAAAACAGTTAGAACCTACCCTTGCCAATGCACTTTTCTGCAGGAAAACCCTACCTCGTGATTAAAATGACTCCTCACGTGTTCGCGGATGACTGAATTGTGTGTGAATTTGATTGTTACATTTGATTGTATAGCATAACCAAACAATGGATAAAAATAGAAAAACCACAAAAATATTTTCGCAATAAACAACCTTATCTCGGACAGTCTTCATTTAAGCTAGCCTGGTTTCAGGTTCTTTGTAAGCTAAGTAACCACGTTGACCTACAAAAGAGATAAGGGGTCATAAGAACAGATAAAAACCTTTCTTTTTGCAATAAACGACTTTATCTCGGACAGTCTTCATTTAAGCTAGCCTGGTTTTAGGTTCTTTGTAAGCTAAGTAGCCACGTTGACCAACAAAAGAGATAAATGGTAATAATAATAATAATAATAATAATAACAACAAAAAAAGCAATAATCACAAAAACATAATACAACAATCAAAACATTCATTTCAAAATAAAAATAAAATGATAAAATTATTTTGACAAAACAGTCATCCGAAAATAAAATAGATAATAATATAATTTTTACAAAGTCGTATCATTCATTCTATAAAAAGGTAAAACCAAGAGAGAAAATAAATGCATAAAGAAAGGTATGCATAAACATCATTTTAATAAAAATCTTTCATGCATAAATACATTCACGCTAGGAAATACTAGATATCCTTAAGATAAGTGCAAAAGAGACCCAAGTGCGTTGGTGACCTTCACGACAAGGAAGGGACAAGTGTACTAAGGTATGATGGTGACCTCCATTACACTTGTCAAATCTGTGATGGAGAAGAAACCATTACACCGAGGTGGGTATGATACCTCACAAAGCGTAAGCTTTAAGGAGGATACCTAAGTCATTGTCTTAAGGCATATCCATCTCATAAATCATTCATTTTAAAATAAAAATCTTCTTGCGTTCTAGAAAGCGACTGGTATTCTTCATGTCCTCATCCGCATACAAAAAAAGAAACACAAAATCCCAAACACTATCATACATCATGTTAGAAAATAAAGCATGATAATGTTTAGGAAAAAACAAACACTTGCATACATGCATCCACCAAACTTCATCCTCATAACATGCATCTAATAATAGACAGTCGAAGAAGTGGACATTCCTCAATACCATGAAAAGAGGATTAGGGCATTCGCATGCCATGCACGGGAAGTCAAAAAGAAAATAAATAGAAATTCTAACCCGCCTATGGGTTCATTTAGGCTTCTCCGCTTTTAAAAAAAATGTACTTCGAAACATTGCATTGAGGAATGTACATGGTCTGGATGAAATAAATAAAATTGTTTGTTTTCATCATCTCTTCAAACGTCTATTGCATTCATAAATTGCATTCAGTCTCACTTTAATAATAATAAGATAATAAAAAAAAGAGGATTAGTCGATGTGCTTTTCACGAATCAGAATAAGATGAAGAGCAAACTTTTTGTCATCAAGTTCCCTCCAACGATTGATCCGCCTAAGGAGGATAATAAGCCTCAACCGTTGGTCATCCGAGTAAATAAAAGAGAGGGGGCAAGGACGCCATTGCGTTTGTTCATGCCTCATACGTCAAATAAAGTTGTACCATGGAGGTACGCAGAAACATCGCCCATCATTGAGGATATCTCCAGCATAGCCGGCATTGGGGGCAAAATTAGAAGTAGAAGAATTTACTCCCTCGAGGAGCTACAAGACAATGCTCTCAAGAATAAAGGAAAAATAATAAGATCGAAGAGAAACATAATCCAAAGAGGAAATTGAATAGACTTTGGATTCACAACGCTAAGGCAGTTCTTTCAACGCTCCGCCAAAGAGACAAACTCACGGTAGGTGACAAGCTGGTCACGGTTCAAACTAAAGACGACATTCGGATCAGTAAGTCGGCTGCCCTACCTTGTATGGATGTGGCTGAAGAGGACCTTTGAAATATCTTTTGCCAATATGAAAAGACTTCCCCAACAATATGAAGGTGACCCACATGATGAGGAAATATAGATGCCACCCCAAACCAAGGGCTCATTAGAAACTCTCAAGGAATAAGGGAGCCACCAAATTTTAAAGATAATCCTTTAAAGCATTACCCTACAGAGGATCAAGCTGCACAGAGAAAAGGGAAGTCTCCCCTATGCACCTCAAATCAGATTGTCCCAAGTAGAGGGGTTCAAGCGTCAAAAGCGACTTTATTCATTAGGTGTTCTCCTTCTAATTCTTAGGGTTTGTAAATCCAATGACTATTAGAGATTACTCCTCGAGGCCAGCCCAACCCCCGAACATTGTAGGTCACATATTTCCCTATTAATTACAAAGAATGTCATTCTTACTATCTGTTTTGAAGCACTTATTGGATTTGATGAAGACATATTGAGTTGATATAGTTTAGTTTGTGGGTGTGTAGATGAATAGGTTAGAAGTTTAAAACTTAATCTCTTGATAGGCCAATAGATCTGGTGATAAGCGCCTTGAAATGATGCATCTCATTGAACTCATTTTTCTGCATGAAAAACTAACCTTTAAACATTAAAAGAACAAACTAAGTTTTTCAATCTGTTGAAAAAGAGTTTTCAATCTGTTAAAATCACTTAACATAAGAAGTGTGGATTTGTAGTCGAAATATCAATTGGTTGAATCGCAGAATCAACAGGTTAAAAATGTTCTTAATGATTTTTTCAAATATTAAAGGTTTAGCATTTTCAATCTGTTGAAATGTTTTTTAATCTGTTGAAACAGAGAGACCATTTTTTTCAGTCTAAGAGTTCATAGGATTTCAATCTGTTGAAATGTTTTTTAATCTATTGAAACAGAGAGCTATCATTTTTTTTAAGCTACTTCAATCCATTGAAAACACGAATTAATCGATTGAATGAAGTTTTAAATAAAATCAATCGATTGAAATATCGTTTTAATCGATTGAAAAGTATTCTGATCGATCATAATATGATTCTGATCGATCATAACTAGTTCTGATCGGTCATAATGCTATTCTAATCGATCATAACTGATTCTAACCTATCATACTATTATTCTGATCGATCATTTGCTACTCTGAATCAGTTTTTATCAGTTTAAACATTCTGGTTCCTTCTTTTATTCTATAAATACAGGTTTGATCTATCTTTTGAAATATACAATTTGAGAAAACATTTGAAAGCAATCTTAGAGCTATCATATCCGTGACTTTCTCTGTGCATTCAAAAACTTTTCATATCATAAGGTGCTTTGATCAAGATTGTTGTTCATCAAAGAGAGAAAGTTCTGAGTTAGAATTGCTTCTGGACATCTATACTGTTAAAGCTGCAGTCCAGGTTTTTTCTTTTCATATTCTTGTATAAAGTGTGATTGTGTAGATTGGGTGTTGGATCTACACTGGTTACAGTAACTGGATTTGGTTACTGGGAGGTTTTCAAGAGTCTATCTTGTGGGTTTGTGAGATAGTTCTTGGGGTAGATTGGTGAATATCTACTGGTTGTAATTTTCACTTGGAATTAGTGGAACTTGGCAGATTTGTCAAGAACTGGATGTAGCTCTGGTAAAGAGTGAACCAGTATAAACTTTTGTGTTGAATTTCTACTTTCATCTCTTTTATTTCTTGTTTATATTATTGCTGTGATTAAAATCAAATCTACCTATAGAAGAATTGAATAAAGATAAATCATTCTTTCCAAAGAAAGTGTGTTTTGCGAAAAAGTTTTCTAAAGTTCAATTCACCCCCCTCTTGAACTCAACCATTAATTCTTACAATTGGTATCAGAGCTGGTTCTTATAAGTTACTCAAGAATTCGGTCCAAGAATGGCTGAGGGAAAGATGAATTTTTCGGAAGGAGCCTCCATAAACAGGCCTCCTCTTTTTGCTGGTGTGAATTATTCTTTCTAGAAGGTTAGAATGAAAATCTTTATTGAATCTCTTGATAGAGGTATTTGGGAAACAATTGTTAATGGGCCTTTCAAACCAACTCATACAGTGGACGGTAAAATTGTTGAGAAAAATTGGGCTGAATTAACTGATGCAGAAAATAGGAGAGTCCAATATGATTATACTTGCTAAAAATATTATTACCTCTGCTTTAAATCTTGATGAGTTTTTCGAGGTGTCTCAATGTGCCTCTGCCAAAGAAATGTGGGAAATTCTAGAGGTCACTCATGAGGGTACATCTGACGTGAAAAGGGCAAGAAAGCATGAATTAATTAGAGACTATGAATTGTTTAAAATGCATCAAGGAGAAACAATTGCAGATGTACAAAAAAGATTCACGCATATAGTCAATCATCTAATTGGGCTAGGAAAGACTTTTGACAATGAAGAGTTGAACATCAAAATCTTGAAATGTTTGGACAGAACTTGGCAACCAAAGGTGACAGCTATATCAGAATCAAGAGACTTAACTGAAATGACTACTGCTTCACTATTTGGTAAGTTAAGGGAACATGAGTTGGAAATCAATCGGTTCAAAGAACAAGAAAATGCAGAGAAGAAAAGCAGAAACATTGTTCTCAAGACGATTGAAGAAAATAGTGAGTCCGAAGAAGATGAATCCGAGAATCGACTCGTTGGTTAAGAAGTTTGGGAAATTTCTTAGAAGGAAGAAGCAGAACTGGCCAAGTTAAAAGGTACACTCATAAAAGAACTGAATCTATTCAAAATACTGTTACTTGTTATTCTTGTGGTAAGCAGGGACACATAAGGAGTGAATGTCCAGAAAAAACCAAGAATCAGAACAAGAAAGAGTCAAAGTACAAAGGGAAAAAGGCCTACATAGCTTGGCAAGACAATGATTCATCCTCCAGTTCTGCATCTGAAGGTGAAGAGGTGAACCTATGTTTGATGGCTGACTGTGAATCCTCTTCATCGCATGAACAGCAACAAGAGTCCCTTTGGTACCTGGACAGTGGATGCTCAAGGCACATGATAGGTGATATTTCAAAATTCCAGAAACTGAGACTGAAGAATGGAGGTCACGTGACATATGGAGACAACAACAAGGGAAGAATTCTAGGTTCTGGAGATATAGGAGAGGTGAATCCGTGACCATTCACAATGTTCTTCTTGTTGAAGGTCTCAAGCACAACTTAATCAGCATAAGCCAGTTATGTGATCTAGGTCACACGGTTATCTTCAAACCAGAAAAATGCCTAATCTGTGAGCCAAAATCTGACACGGTAATGTTGGTAGGTAAGAGGTTAAATAACATTTACATGTTAGATATCAAGCATTCTATATCATCTCAAAGCTGTCTTCTTACTAAAGAAGAAGAATCTTGGTTATGGCATAGAAGGCTTGCACATATTCATCTTAATCATCTGGATAAACTGATTTCTAAAGAATTAGTCTCTAGGCTACCTATGCTTCGAATTTCGAAAGACAAAATCTGTGAAGCTTGTCTAAAAGGTAAACAAACTAGAAAATCCTTTTCAAACAAAAACATTGTTTCTACTTCTAGACCTTTGGAACTGCTTCACATGGATTTGGTTGGTCCTTCAAGAAATAAAAGCCTAGGTGGTAATCTCTATATCATGGTAATTGTTGATGATTTTTCCATATTTACTTGGACTATCTTTCTAAAAGTCAAATATGATTCTTACAAATCTTTTAAAAAGCTTGCCAAGGTCTTACATAATGAAAAAAGGTTATTTCATTACTTCTATTCAAAGTGACAATGGTGGAGAATTTGTAAATGAAAAGTTTGAATTATTCTGTGAAAAGTATGGCATAAAACACAATTTTTCTGCTCCAAGAACTCCTCAACAGAATGGTGTTGTGGAAAGAAAGAACAGATCCATTGTGAAAATTGCTAGAACAATGCTTTGTGAAAATTCTTTACCTAAATACTTTTGGGCAGATGCAGTAAACACTGCTTGTCATGGTTTGAATAGAGTCTTGATTAGACCCACGCTTAAGAAAACCCCATATGAACTGTACAAAGGAAGAAAACCCAACATAAACTATTTCAGGGTTTTTGGATGTACATGTTTTGTTTTAAACAATGGGAAAGAAAATATTGGCAAGTTTGATGAAAAATCTGATAAAGGAATCCTTGTTGAACATTCAAGGACTTGATGTTGCAAATAATGATCATGAAGAATGTTGATTTTGATGATGATCCAAGAGCTTAAAAGACTTAGAGTATTGAAGATTGAAGATTGATGATTTCTGTATTGTAATAACTCTGTTTTAGTTTGATTGAGTCTGTAATTATAGAGTCTAAGATAGCCGGTACATAGTCTATAACTTAGAAGCTTCAAAATGCTCAAATTTATCATGCAGGCTCGGCTTTAATCGATTATATAGGTAAATAATCGATTAAAACAGTGAGAAAACCACTTTCTATACTAAGTCAACTGTTTTAATCGATTAAAAAGCAAAATAATCGATTATTTCAGTATCGTTCAGTACGGATAATCGATTATTTCACCAAATAATCGATTAAACCAGAGAGGATTGGGTTCTGACGTATTTGGCTCTGTTTTAATCAATTATTACTCCAAATAATCGATTATTTCGATCTGTTTCTGATTTTAAACATCAAACAAACCCTATTTTCGAAAATCCAATTACCAAGAACCCTAGTTTCGAAATCCCCAATTCCTAAACCCTAATTTCCCTACTTAAACTCTGCTTTGGCACTCGAGAAATTAAGAACAACTCTTTCCATACAAAAGTTAAGTGTCTGTGAGTGCCGGAGAACTGTTTGTTGCAAGGAAAGGGGGCTTTTGGAACCTGGTGTGAGGCTAGAAGCGATAAGAATCACTAAGTGGAGTTCTTAGTGGATTGTGTGTCTGTGCCGTCTCTAGGGAAAAGTTGTTCTTCATCTCTTGTGGATTTCAAGAGAGGTGTTGTCTTTACTTTATCTCTTTGATTTGTAATCTGTTTATAACAATTTGTTCTTAGTGACAGCGTTAATCCTCTTTTGAGTGATTAGCAACTGGACGTAGGGTCTTTTGATCCGAACCGAGTATAAACCTACTTGTGTAATCTTCTCTACTCTTCTCTATTTACATTTACGCAGTTTTTAATCGGTAAAATTTGGGGAAAATTTTGAAAACCTAATTTTTATTAAGAAACCAATTCACCCCCTCTTGGTTTTTGTCCGACCACGCGAACATTCAGCTGCGCGATTCTAACAAGTGGTATCGAGCTTGCTTTGATAGTCATTCAAACTTTTCGAAAATGGCCGGACAAAATCAAACTTTTGCCGAAGGTGCGTCTATCAACGAGACCCCCACTTTTTGCGGGTCAAAATTATCCTTTTTGGAAAGTACGTATCCAAATATTTTTAGAGTCTCGTTGATAGAGGCGTTTGGGACGCAATTTTAAATGGTCCATTTATTCCTAAAATTACCGAGAACGGTGTTGACGTTCTTACACCTATTTCTAGATGGACTGTCGAAGAAAGTCGAAAAGCACAATTTGATGTTAGGGCTAGAAACATTATTTCATCTGCTCTAACCCTTGATGAGTTTTATAGAATTTCAGTTTGTAAAAGTGCACGGGAAATGTGGGAAATGCTAAGGGTGACCCACGAAGGAACCGACGACGTCAAAAGAGCACGTAAAAATTCTTTAATCCAAGAATACGAGATGTTCCGGATGCAACCCGTGCAAACGATTTTCGACGTTTAGAAACGTTTCACTCATATTGTGAATCATCTCACCGGATTAGGTAAAGTATTTGATGTTGATGAATTAAATGTAAAAATTTTGAAATCTCTGGATAGGAAATGGCAACCAAAGGTGACGGCCATCTCGGAGTCACAAAATCTTGCCACTATGTCTATGGCGGCATTATTTGGAAAGCTTAGGGAGCATGAACTTGACCTTGGAAGACTAAATGAGGAAGAGGGTCAATACCAAAAGAAGAATCTAGCTTTCAAGACCGAGATTTCAAAAAGCAAAAATAAGAAAGAAGAAGAAGAAGACTCAGAAATTGATGAAGAAGAGATGAGTCTTTTTATAAAGAAGTTCACCAAGATGATGAAAGCAAAAGGAAGACATCCTTTCAAAGGTAAGGGAAAGGTAAAAGAAAATTCTTCCATTAATATAAAATGTTTTGGTTGTGGTGAAGCAGGGCATATAAAGACCGAATGCCCAAACAAGAAAAATGATGAACACAAGGGCAAAAAGCAATTCAAGAAGAAAGCATATATTGCTTGGGATGATAGTGATTCAAATTCAGAATCAAGCGACTCGGAAATAGAAGCAAACAATTGCTTGATGGCAAATGACAACAATTCTTCAGATTTTGAGGTTAGTGATTCCGATTCATCCTCTAGTGAAGAAAATGACCATGATGAATTGCAAAATGCTTATAATGAGTTATTTACTGCATTTATGGATATGAAAAAGGAATATAAAGTTGTAAAGAAGAATCTAAGAAAATCCGAAAAGGAAAATGAGTCCTTAAAATTGAAAATTGCATGTTTAGAAGAAAAGGAGGTAGCTAATACGAAAATTATATGCTTAGATGAAGATAAGGACTTAGCATGTGCAAATTGTAAAGAACATGAATATGACATAGATATTCTTAACCATTTGCTTGACAAAGCCGAAAAAGAAATTGATGATCTTAAGAAGAATGAAATGGTATTTGCTCAAAATAATGTAAATCATAGAGTTTCTTTGAAAAAGAGTAAAACTAAAAAGAAAAGAGTATGGGTAGAAAAAGGAACTAGAGCATGTCATGTTAATAATGTATCTTGTTCTAAAACTACTTCAAATGCATGCTTCTATTGTATGAAACAAGGTCACACTTCAAATAGATGTAAAATTAAGCATTTTGGAGTTCCTAAAGGAAAATATGTTTGGGTTCCTATAGTTAAATGAATTGTTTGTCTCTTTTATTTATTCAAAGAAAATGAATCATTTAGTATGTTTTAAACAGAATGATTGGTAAAAACATTTTATCTTTTCTATTGCATGAAGGTTCTTCACTTAAAGATTTTTGCGAAAAGCCTCTAAAATTGTTTTAAACAACCTAAAACAAAGTATTTTTACAAAAGCTTTCTTAAAACATGTTTTTAAGCGATGCAGTTTTGAAAGAACCAAATAAAATCACTTAGAATGGTCAAAGGAGTGTTTTTACAGCATTTTAATCGATACAACTTATTTTTAATCGATTAAAACCATTTAGACCTCATTATGATCGATCAGATTTTTATTATGAGCGGTCAGAATCCTTTAAATCGATTAAAAACACGTTTCAATCGATTAAAATCACTTAAAGGGTCAGGATGATTGATCAGATTTTTATTATGACCGATCAGAAGCAAATGTGATCGATCAGAGTTTAATTATGAGCGGTCAGAAATTTTTCAATCGATTAAAAACACGTTTCAATCGATTAAAATCACTTAAAGGGTCAGGATGATCGATCCAATTTTTATTATGACCGGTCAGAATCAGTTATGATCGATCAGAATTTAGTTATGACCGATCAGAACTCTTTTAATCGATTAAAAACTCATTTCAATCGATTAAAACAACTTAAAATTTTTTTCTACACTGCATTTTAATCGATTAAAAGACGTTTTAACAGATTAAAACTGCACTTTTAACCGATTAAAAGAATCTTTTAACAAATTAATTAAACCAGCAGTTTTAAAAATCGTCTATAAAAACAAGTTTGGCTTGAACTTTTTAAAACACACATTGAATATAAGTTTTCACACATCCTTTAGCAATCAATCAAGCAACTGCGGTGCAAACACTTTGGAGATCAAGGATGTGCTACTTGTTGATGATATTATTGGATCAACTGATAGTTTGTTATGTGTAGAATTTGCTAAGATTATGCAGGGAGAGTTTGAAATGTCTATGATAGGAGAATTAACATTCTTCCTTGGACTTCAAATCAAGCAACTTAAAGATGACACTTTCATCTCTCAAACTAAATACTGCAAAGAGATTCTCAAAAAGTTTGGAATGGACACCTCAAAGGAAGCTAACACACCCATGGGAACTTCATGCTATTTAGACAAGGATGAATCAGGTTTGGAAGTAAATCAAACTATGTATAGAGGTATGATAGGATCACTATTATACTTAACTCGCTAGTAGACCTGATATTATGCATTACTGTCGTGTGTGTGCTAGATTTCGGGCTTGTCCTAAAGAATCTCATTTAATTGCGAGTAAAACATATTTTAAAATACTTAAAAGGAACTACTTGGATTTGGCTTGTGGTATCCGATCGATGCTTGTATTAGTTTATTAGGATATTCGATGCTTGATTATGGTGGATGTAAAATTGATAGGAAAAGCACTAGTGGGACATGTCATTTGTTAGGTTCATCCTTAATATCATGGCATTCTAAGAAACAAGCATGTGTTGCTTTATCTACCACTGAAGCTTGAATATATTGCAATTTGGTAGTTGTTGTGCTCAAATTACGTGGATGAAACAACAATTAGAGGATTATGGCATATATTTAAATGACATTCCATTAATGTGTGATAATACGAGTGCAATCAACTTAACTAAAAATCCAGTAATGCACTCTAGGACTAAACATATTGAGATTAGACATCACTTTTTAAGAGATAATATCAGCAAAGGAAACTGTAAGATAGAGTATGTAGACACTAAACGTCAATTAGCAAATATATTTACTAAGCCTCTACCAAAGGAGAGATTCTATGATCTTAGAAGAGACTTAGGGATGTCAGAAATAGCTTAAATTCTGCTTAATTTGACTATTTTTGGATGATTGTTATGTTAAAATTCGTGTTGTAGGATATTCATAGGTTATAATGTGTAAAAACCTTAAAAACTTGATATAGCCTCTGGAATAATCGATTACTGGAAGTGATAATCGATTATTTTCCCTCAAAACGTCCAAAACAGGGTATTCTCCTCTGGAATAATCGATTATTTCGTGAAATAATCGATTAAATTCCTCTGATAATCGATTAATTGCTGGAAATAATCGATTAAAGCTGTCTGATATAGAAATAATCGATTATCTTGAAATATAATCGATTAAATGCGACCAGTTTTGCCTCCTAGCCGTTGCCAACGGATATTTTGCCATGGAATCTCTTCTATATGACCGTTGGAAGTGTTTACTCTATAAATAGAGACCTCTAGTTCAATTATACTCACTTCTAACTCTTGTAATCAAGTTTTCTTGCAATCTATACTCTCTTTGCTTCATTATTCCCTCACTTGTCTCCAAAATCTCTTCAAGTTTATCTACTCTCTCAAATGGCCTCATCCTCTCGCCCTAAGATTCCTACAAGAAGAAGATCTGCACCTTCTTCTCATTCCCAGTCCTAATTCCGTTGAAGGATGGATTTACGTCTAGAAGGGCAACAAGAATTTCCGATGTACTTGGAAGGAACGTGCCATCATTTCTCCTAAGTTTCTCATTGGTGAGCAATTTATACATAGAGGGTTTAATTTTCCAAATCTTCTTGAAATTCAAGGAGTTCTCCCATTTATCCAAATGCAAGGTACTTACTATCCTGACTTAGTTAGGGTATTCTTTTCTAGATTTAAGTTTAGGGATCAAATTGCTACATCCCGTGTCAAAGGAGTGACCATAATTCTAGATGATGATATTTGGGAAAATGTTGCTCACTTCCCAATTAGAGAAGATGCTATTAACGTTTATGGTGAGCTAGATGATTTTGACAGGTTCCTAGCTTATAGATCTTTTCTGCGGAATCCCTCCATAGAGATTGGACGTATTCTTCATGCTGGTCCCTTGAAGAAGGAAGAACGCATGATTCTTCATTTGCTTGTCTGGATTTTATGTCCCCGGGCCACAAATCATGCCCAATGCTCTTCTATTGATCTTCGCATTATTCATGCCATAATGAATAATGAACCTTTAGATTGGGGTGTTCTTGTCACAATGACAATGTTAAAGGCCAAACGTCATCCAACATTCAAAATTCCATATGCTCTTCTTGTATCCCGAATTCTTGAATATAAAGGAGTCAATGTTGAAGGTGAACAAGTTGTCCGAACTACTAACTTGAACCGCATGCTGGACAACACTTTGATTCATCTACAAATGGTGCGGGTCAATGAAATCTATGTTCACAAAGATGACGTTCAAAATCAAGGTGATGCAAATGAAGACTCTGATGAAGATATGCCTCCAGCTACTGATCTTCCCTCTAACCAAATCCAAAGTGTTGGAACATCCTCTTCTCATCAAGAAACAAGACAATCCATGGAAGATATGCTTTCCGACATGAATCAAAGAATGCAATCATTCTTCAATCTTTCTGGTGCACGGCATGATGAAATTATTCGCCGTATATCCGATGTAGATGATAGAGTAGGTAGATTAGAAAATAGATTTGATACTCACTTTAATGATGAGGATAGTGAAGAATTTTAGATTTTATTTTGTTTATATCTTTGTATTGTTATGAATGAATGATTATGAAATAAAATTTGATGTTTCTTTCATGCTATGATTGAGGGGGAGCTTTCTCTAACTTATGCATATTTTGAGGGGGAGCTCTTATGATTGATGTTGCAGAGTTCTTTTTTATTATAATCAAAATAGGGGGAGAAAAATTTAAAGCCTATGATTCAATATTAAATGTTATCTGGTATGTTTAATGTGTTTGTTAGTATGACAGATAAAACGAGGTTATTACAAGGGCTTTAAAAAGATAATTTTGATCATCATCAAAAAGGGGAGATTGTTGAACATTCAAGGACTTGATGTTGCAAATAATGATCATGAAGAATGTTGATTTTGATGATGATCCAAGAGCTTAAAAGACTTAGAGTATTGAAGATTGAAGATTGATGATTTCTGTATTGTAATAACTCTGTTTTAGTTTGATTGAGTCTGTAATTATAGAGTCTAAGATAGCCGGTACATAGTCTATAACTTAGAAGCTTCAAAATGCTCAAATTTATCATGCAGGCTCGGCTTTAATCGATTATATAGGTAAATAATCGATTAAAACAGTGAGAAAACCACTTTCTATACTAAGTCACTGTTTTAATCGATTAAAAAGCAAAATAATCGATTATTTCGTACCGTTCAGTACTGAGATAATCGATTATTTCACCAAATAATCGATTAAACCAGAGAGGATTGGGTTCGACGTATTTGGCTCTGTTTTAATCGATTATTACTCCAAATAATCGATTATTTCGATCTGTTTCGATTTTAAACATCAAACAAACCCTATTTTCGAAAATCCAATTACCAAGAACCCTAGTTTCGAAATCCCCAATTCCTAAACCCTAATTTCCCTACTTAAACTCTGCTTTGGCACTCGGAAATTAAGAACAACTCTTTCCATACAAAAGTTAAGTGCTTGTGAGTGCCGGAGAACTGTTTGTTGCAAGGAAAGGGGGCTTTTGGAACCTGGTGTGAGGCTAGAAGCGATAAGAATCACTAAGTGGAGTTCTTAGTGGATTGTGTGCTGTGTCCGTCTCTAGGGAAAGTTGTTCTTCATCTCTTGTGGATTTCAAGAGAGGTGTTGTCTTTACTTTATCTCTTTGATTTGTAATCTGTTTATAACAATTTGTTCTTAGTGACAGCGTTAATCCTCTTTTGAGTGATTAGCAATCGGACGTAGGGTCTTTTGATCCGAACCAAGTATAAACCTACTTGTGTAATCTTCTCTACTCTTCTCTATTTACATTTACGCAGTTTTTAATCGGTAAAATTTGGGGAAAATTTTGAAAACCTAATTTTTATTAAGAAACCAATTCACCCCCCCTCTTGGTTTTTGTCCGACCACGCGAACATTCCGCTGCGCGATTCTAACAATCTTTCTTGGCTATTCTACTAACGGCCATGCATATAGAGTCTACAATTTAAGACTGAAATCTGTTGAAGAATCAGTACATGTTGTTTTTAATGAGTCTCCTCGAGTGTTGCAGAATAAAACAACAGGTATTGCAGATGATGACGATTTAACTGATAATTCTTATCAGTTAAAACATCCCAGTGGCTCAGATCAGCATACTGTCGAAGAAGGTGATCAATCAATTGATCCTGCAAAAGCTGATCCACCAAGAATTACTGAAGAACAGGAAGAAGATATCCTGGATGAGCTTCCTAAAGAATGGATTGTCCCAAGAGATCTTTCTCTAGACAATGTTATTGGGCAAATCAATAAGGGAGTATCCACTAGACATTCTCTTAATCAATTCTGCAATCATATGGCATTCATTTCACAAATTGAACCTAAAACTGTTAAGGATGCATTAAATGATGAATACTGGGTTAGTGCTATGCATGATGAGCTTAATCAGTTTGAAAGGAATAACGTGTGGGAATTAGTTCCTAAAACCAAAGATATCAATGTAATTGGTACTAAGTGGGTATTAAAAAATAAACTAGATGAACACGGCATTATCACTAGAAATAAAGCTAGATTGGTAGCCAAAGGATATAACCAACAGGAAGGAATTGATTTTGATGAAACCTTTGCACCTGTAGCTAGACTTGAAGCTGTTAGACTATTATTAGCTTATGCTTGTATTATTGGTTTCAGATTACTATAGATGGATGTCAAGAGTGCCTTTCTAAATGGACTCATCAATGAAGAAGTTTATGTTTCTCAACCTCCTGGTTTTGAAAATCACAAGCATCCTGACCATGTCTACAAATTAAAAAAGGCTCTTTATGGTTTAAAGCAAGCTCCTAGACAATGGAATGAGAGGCTAAGTAACTTCTTAACTGATCAAGGATACAAACGAGGTGAAGTTAATAAAACCTTATTCATTAAGAAATCTGGAACTGACATTATGCTGGTGCAGGTGTATGTTGATGATATCATTTTCGGTTCTACTAATAATGCCTTATGTAATAAGTTTGTTAAGGAAATGCAAAGTGAATTTGAGATGTCTATGATGGGAGAATTAAATTTCTTCCTTGGTCTCCAGGTTAAGCAATTAAGAAATGACATTTTTCTAAGTCAATCTAAATACTGTAATGAGTTGTTGAAGAAATTTGATATGCACAACTGCAAAGAATCCTCTACACCCATGTCTACTAACTGCTGTCTAGATTTAGATGAAAAAGGGAAATTTGTTGATCAAACTAAATATAGAGGTTTGATTGGTTCTTTGCTATATCTGACTGCTAGTAGGCTTGACATTATGTTCAGTGTGTGCCTTTGTGCTAGATTTCAGGCAAATCCAAAGGAATCTCATCTTACCGCTGCTAAAAGGATTCTCAAGTACCTTAAAGGAACCATTAATGTCGGACTATGGTATCCTGAAGGTGCATCTCTTAAACTTGTTGGATTTTCTGATTCTGACTTTGCAGGATGTAGATTGGACAGGAAAAGTACCTCTGGTACATGTCATTTACTGGGAAGCAGTCTCATATCGTGGCACAGCAAAAAGCAAGCATGTGTTGCTCTTTCAACTACAGAAGCTAAATACATTGCAGTTGGGAGTTGTTGTGCTCGGAGTATCTATCTTAAACAACAAGCTGAAAGATTATGGAGTGGCTCTTAACACGGTACCTACTGGTTTGTGATAATACTAGTGCAATAAATCTAACTAAGAATCCTATTCAACACTCTAGAACTAAGCATATTGAAATTAGACATCACTTTATTAGAGAACATGTATCTAGGGGTGATTGTGAAATTTTATTCATTGAAGCTGAGAACGAGTTAGCTGACTTATTCACTAAACCACTTCCTAGAGATAGACTTAATATGCTTAGAACTGAATTAGGAATTACGGATATATCTAGTATTGAATAATTGATTCTTTATTGTGATTATGTGCTTTTTAACAGGTTGATAACATGCTCAATCGATTAAAATTGTCCGAAAATCTTGAAATTATGTGTTTTAATCGATTGAAATTGCGAAATAATGCTGTTGATTTCCGATTCTCAATCTCTGTTCATGATATGTTACCAGTTCAATTTATTAAATAAGCTTTTAATCGATTTATTTCAATAACCTTGTAGCTATGCATATTTTTCTCTTGTAAATCAATCGATTAAGTCTTCGATTCAATCGATTTATTTCACTTTTGATACTCTGCATGTTTTATTTTTCACAAAAACAATCGATTAAATCTTCGATTCAATCGATTTAGTTTACTCCTGATAATCTGCTTTTGTATCACAAATTGAAAAATCAATTAATTTCATGGAAAATCAATTGGTTAATTTTTCCTAGGGTTAGTAGTGTATGCGTTGCCTCTAATCAATTACTGCAAATTGTGCTTAGTGCATTTACAACTGGGATCAGCTTCAGCTACTCTCTTAAATATCAGAGTTATCAAATAAAAGCTGAATGACTGTGATTGGATATCAGATGTGAGGGTAATTAAGTTGCACAGTAACAATTCTCTCTCTCCACCTTTACCATCCCTGCGCTGAAGCAGAACAACAGTAAATCATTAAAGACAAAATTGTCTATTCAAAGAAGATGAAGTTGTTTAAAAAGCTTATACTTCTTCTTGAAAACATTCTCTCTTCTCTGTTTTTCTGTTTCATCTCACAAATAAGCATGTTCAAGCGCACCAAATCAGGAAGGAAGAAGTTCAGCAAAGGAGAATCCTCTGCTGCTGTGCAAGGAACATTTGTAGGAGGGCGCATTGAATCCTTGTTCAATGGGAACCAAGAGAAGATGGATTTGTTCATTCATGAAATGAGCAGGAAACAAATCAATATACCCAAGGTTCTAAAATTTTCATGGTTGGACGCTGAAGGGTTCAGAGGTGTTCGGAAACTGCTACAACATCAGAAGTTCCTTGAACTCAATGGTAGGATTTATCCTGACCTTATTAAAGTCTTCTTCACTAACCTGTCATTTGAAGGGTCTACTCTAAAAACTCAAGTCAAAGGAGTGGAAATAGAGATTACTCCCACTGTGCTGGAAAGACGTTCTCTGGTCTCAAAGATGAAGGAGTAAAAGTTACCAAAGGGTATACCGCTGATGTGGAAGAATTTAACAAAGTTCAGTATTTTCGCTCGTGTTTGCGAAATAAGAGGGACTCCGTGAGTTCCTTCAACACTGGAAAGTTGAAGCTTGAAGAAAGGATCCTTGCATTCATAGTGGCCTGGCAACTTACTCCCAGGGGGAGCAATCATGCAGTACTAAATGAAGGAGATTTGGTACTGATGTATTGTATTCACCACAGAATAAGAGTGAACTGGGTTTTTGTCATCAAGGATCATATGATCAAAGTGAAAAGGCTAAGTGATTTTAGGTATCCTTATGCAATATTGATTTCTAAATTTTTAACTCATTTCGGTGTTGATTTGGAAGGAGAATTAGCTGAAACTGTTCGCCCCACAAATGAAGTTAACAACTCTGTCCTTCATAAAATGGGATTCATCAAAATTGACAGTGAGTGGATTTCAAAAGAAGAAGCTGGGAGAGAAGAAGAAATTGAAGAAGAAGAACAAGAGGAAGATGATGATACTGGTATCCCGAGTGCTGCTGCAGCAAGATCAACAGACGCTATGGAAGATGTCATAGAAGAACAGTCTCCACTGGAAGTAATTCCTTACACTCCACAACCTGACCGTGGCACGCCTCTCTCACAGTTCGAAAGGACTATGCTGCATCAGATGAATGAACTGCAAACCAATCAAAGGAGGCACATGGAGATGTCATTTGCTTTGAGAGCTCGCCAGCACCGTCTGGATGAAGATTTCATTGCCAGATTTCAACACATTGACAATCAACTGGAAGATATCTTCAACAGAATTGGTGATCTTCAATTCAATCAGGGTCCCTAGAATGGTGATGAATGAAGTCTTGTTTTTTATGTGTTTTGTTCTCTTGTTTCTTTTCCTTGTTTTTTTTTGGGTACCTATGTGGTACTGTTGGACTGTAACTAAACACTTTATTTGATGAAGTCAAATAGGGGGAGAAGTGTTTGCTTATAACTGTCACTACACACACACCACAAAATCATATATGTCTCTGTTCTGTTATTACTTGTGCAGGTGCAGTGGTTATTTGTCTCCGTCAAATAGGGGGAGATTGAAGCACTTGTTGGATTTGATGAAGACATATTGAGTTGATATAGTTTAGTTTGTGGGTGTGTAGATGAATAGGTTAGAAGTTTAAAACTTAATCTCTTGATAGGCCAATAGATCTTGTGATAAGCGCCTTGAAATGATATATCTCATTGAACTCATTTTTCTGCATGAAAAACTAACCTTTAAGCATTAAAAGAACAAACTAAGTTTTTCAATCTGTTGAAAAAGAGTTTTCAATCTGTTAAAATCACTTAACATAAGAAGTGTGGATTTGTAATCGAAATATCAATTGGTTGAATCGCAGAATCAACAGGTTAAAAATGTTCTTAATAATTTTTTCAAATATTAAAGGTTTAGCATTTTCAATCTGTTGAAATGTTTTTTAATATGTTGAAACAGAGAGACCATTTTTTTCAGTCTAAGAGCTCATATGATTTCAATCTGTTGAAATGTTTTTTAATCTGTTGAAACAGAGAGCTATCATTTTTTTAAGCTACTTCAATCCATTGAAAACACGAATCCATTGAAAACACGAATTAATCGATTGAATGAAGTTTTAAATAAAATTAATCGATTGAATGAAGTTTTAAATAAAATCAATCGATTGAAATATCGTTTTAATCGATTGAAAAGTATTCTGATCGATCATAATATGATTCTGATCGATCATAACTAGTTCTGATCGGTCATAATGCTATTCTAATCGATCATAACTGATTCTAACCTGTCATACTATTATTCTGATCGATCATTTGCTACTTTGAATCAGTTTTTATCAGTTTAAACATTCTTGTTCCTTCTTTTATTCTATAAATATAGGTTTGATCTATCTTTTGAAATATACAATTTGAGAAAACATTTGAAAGCAATCTTAGAGCTATCATAAGGTGCTTTGATCAAGATTGTTGTTCATCAAAGAGAGAAAGTTCTGAGTTAGAATTGCTTCTGGACATCTATACTGTTAAAGCTGCAGTCCAGGTTTTTTCTTTTCATATTCTTGTATAAAGTGTGATTGTGTAGATTGGGTGTTGGATCTACACTGGTTACAGTAACTGGATTTGGTTACTGGGAGGTTTTCAAGAGTCTATCTTGTGGGTTTGTGAGATAGTTCTTGGGGTAGATTGGTGAATATCTACTGGTTGTAATTTTCACTTGGAATTAGTGGAACTTGGCAGATTTGTCAAGAACTGGATGTAGCTCTGGTAAAGAGTGAACCAGTATAAACTTTTGTGTTGAATTTCTACTTTCATCTCTTTTATTTCTTGTTTATATTCTTGCTGTGATTAAAATCAAATCTACCTATAGAAGAATTGAATAAAGATAAATCATTCTTTCCAAAGAAAGTGTGTTTTGCGAAAAAGTTTTCTAAAGTTCAATTCACCCCCCCTCTTGAACTCAACCATTAATTCTTACATGTTTCTCTTCTTGCTATTCATATCTAAACCTCATTAATAACCGTGTTTAAGCAAACATTTTCAAAATGCGCCATTAACCAAAGTAAAAGTCAAATACATCACTACTGATTGGCTAGAAACACAAAATAAGGTTCTACCTCATCATAATAAAGTCGTGTTTCTCTAATGTTGTGTAAAGAGAAAACAGAAAACAAAAATCAAAAGGAGCCCAAAGAAGCTAAAGGCCAAAAAAAGAGAGGGCAAGATACCCGGTAGGAAACCCACCAAAGGGGGCTACGCAAAAGTTAGGGTAAACCCGCTAGGAAACCCGAATAACCATAAAGGGTAGCCTAGGCAGAAATTAAGGTTAGAAAATAAAGTCCGCTAGGTTTCCCAAAACAAGGAAAGAGGAAACCTAGACAAAAGTTAGGACATAGCACAAAGCTGAAAACCCAAAGGGCAGACTGTTAGAAATGTAGGCTGAGATCAAGAGGGGGGGGGGGTGAATTGATCTTTGAAAGATTTTCGCAATTTACAGATTATCTATTTCAAAGATTAAGAATTCTGACTAGTTCTTGAATCACACACAACAAGCAATCAAAATAAATGTAGTGACAGAATTAAAGGAGAGAAAGGTTTAGAAAGATACAACCAAGATTTATACTGGTTCACCCAATCCCAGGGCTACGTCCAGTTTCCAGCCAAATTCCAGCTGGGTTCCACTAGATTGAACGTTTTACAGATTACAACTTTAATCTCACACTCAATCTACCACAAGAACCAAAATTCCAGTCCCTACACCTAAACCTTCACCAAGAACCAAATTCCAGTTCTTGACCAACCTTGTGGCCAAATTCCAGCTACAGAAATCAGTGCCCACAATTCCAGGCACCCACAATACAGTAAAGAAAGTAAAGAAACAAATAGAAGAAACTAGAATGCTCAAACCAGATTTATGCAAGTCTGCAGTATGAGTTTCTTCTTCAAAAGAATGCAAATTTTGCCTCAAGAAAGAACTTCTATGAACTTCAAAAAACTAGCGCGATTCTCTCTTGAAAGTAGCACTTATGATTGCTTGATTGATTGCTAAAAGATGTGTTTTAAAAAGTTCAAGCAACTCTGTTTATATAGAAGATTTTCAAAATTGTTGGTTTATTTAATCTGTTAAAATAATTTTTTAATCTGTTAAAAGTCTTGTTTTTATTTGTTAAAACTTCTTGTAATCTATTAAAAAGTTCTTGATTATTTTGCAGATTTGTTTTAAGCGATACGACACAGTTTATATCAATTAAAACTCTTTGTAAAAAATCTTCCAAACTTGTTTTAATCGATTGTTTCATCTTTCAATAGATTAAAATACTGCAAAATATTCTTATAAACTTTTCTAAGTTATTTTAAGTGATAACAATATGTTTTAATCGATTAAAACACTTTGAAAAAATTCACTTAGTTATTTTAATCGATTGAAACACATTTTAATCGATTATAATTCTGCCAAAAGATTTCATAAAACTTTCTAAGTTATTTTAAGCGATAGCGAAGCATGTTTTAATCGATTAAAACATTCGGAAAAACCTCTTAGTTGTTTTAATCGATTATTTCGCATTTGTATCGATTAAAATACTGACAGAACAACTTTCAAAACACTTTAAGTTGTTTCAATCGATTATTTCGAGTTTGTATCGATTAAAATTCTGCCAGAACACTTTTCAAAATATTCTAAGTCATTTTAATCGATTATATCAATTCTATATCAGTTAAAATATTGGTAGAAGGTTTTCAAAAATCCTTCTAATGAAAACAATCGATTATTTCGAAAACATATTAGTTAAAAAAGTGTTAAGAACATTTTAGTTGATAAAACTTATATGCTATTAGTTAAAATAGCTAATTAAAAACCTTTTATCGAAATACTTTGTTTTTAACCGTTTAAACATTTTTTTAGAGGCATTTGCAAAATATTTTAAATGAAGAAACCTCATGCAGCAGAGAGATAAAAATGATTATACCTAAGCAGAGATGCAGACTCACTAATCATACTACCCTTTTATCTAAGCGACCTTTGACTGCCACAAAGTAGCCTTTGACTTCATTTTTGACTTCATCAAATCAACAAGATCTTTGCCAAAGTAATTCAATAAGATCTTCATCACTTTCACAGACTAGGGAAGTCAATCAATCATAGCAAGCGCCATAGAATAAGATGTCACTCCATAAACAAAACGTTGTTTAAACTAGCCTAAACACTCTAACCAACCTTGGCTAGCCGTGCTTACAAAAACCATTTTTTGTCAAAATAAAACAATTATAAAACACAAGCCTTTGAATTAAATATCCTCTTCTTTCTCTTCTCTTGACCCTTACTACTACAGTATTCTAGTAATTAGTAGGGAAATATGGAGATAGTAATCAATAGGAGGATTGGCATCCCTAAGGAAAGGGAGGGGCACATTGACATGGCAAGTCGCTCTATAATCAACACAATCATTCTTCGATCATGGAAAGATCAAGACGGCAAAATTGGTACAACCTATCATGTCGACAAAGCACATAACGTCAGAAGTTCGTCAGAAGCAAAAGCACATTTGATTAACCCTTTTGAAATATTAATTGAAATAGCATCATAGGATGCATATCACGAACATTGCATGCATATGATAGGGTCCTATTTCTCAAAAAAAAAGAGAAAGAAAAATGAAAATAAAAAGAATAATGCCTACTAGGAGATTCTTAGACAAAAGTTAGGGTAGCCCACTAGATCAAAAACCTGCAAAGGGTGGTCTAGGCAAAAGTTAGGGCATTCATAAAAAAGGAAAAAACTCGGTAAGATATCCTAGGCAAAAATTAAGGCAGCTCGCTAGACCGAAAACCCCAAAAGAGCGGTCTAGATAAAAGATAGGGCTAAACCAAAAAATGAATAAAAGAGAGGGGTCCTTCATCATAATCATGAAAGTCCAGTAGGAGAATGCCAGTCACTTTTCCAGATGCATCGATAAAAAAAGATAGATTGCATTTAGGGCATCCACGCACAAGTAGTCCCACAAAACGACTTTGTCAAGGTAAAAATGAAAGAAATAAAAATCACTTTAGATAAATAAAACGAAAAGCATTCATGCATATAAGGAGACTAGCTCCATGTTTGTGATTGAAAACAGGATCACCAAGACCGAGTCTCCAAATAATGCCCTCAAGAAAACAGAGCAAGTCGTCAATCAAGCGACTCAGCAGAATAAGAGCTTCTAAAAATCAAGAGCTCCAACTACCATCTTTCTACCCAGAAAAAGAAAGCACATATAAGAAGTCTCCAAACATTGTTCTCCCTCAAGAAAAAAGAGCGAGTTGTCATAAAAAGCTTCCAGAAGCCAAAGATCTAGTCATCATTTTTCTACCCAATAAAAGAGCGCACAATCATCAGACATCATAAAAGAAAAGCCGATGGAAAGGCTTAGTTATCCCCAAGCGGATCCTTGCCTACTCCAAAGGAAAAATAAATATTACCCCACGACTTAGCATGACCACTACATGAGTCATCAAGCACACTCACCCAAAATCTCCTCCACACTCCCCAATGGAGAATAATGGCTTCAAGAGCCCATCATCATCAACAGTCAAAAGAGTCCAAACCATTAAGGGCTCAACAAAAAGAAAGAAGAGAAAAGAAGAGAAAAGAAAACCCTTCATCTCCAGCAGATGACGAAAAAGGCCATGACAGAGAAGGTCAAATAAAAATCCTCAAGTGGATCTCCTAAAAATATACAAAAAGAAATAAGAGATTCTCATCCCCTAGTGGAATAAAAGCTTCACAAGTTTAGCTCGCATCAACATCAATCAAAGGAGCCAAGACTCCATCCCTAGAAAAGAAAAATCAGATCCCTAGGAAGTCAACTAATTCCCTGGTGGATCACCAAAGAAAGAAAACTTCCTCACTAGTGGACCCCCAAAAAGAAGGGAAAAAGCCAGCGTAATAAAAAGAGACTAAAAAGTAAAAAGGCTTATGCATTATCCCCATAAAAAAGCCAGATTTCAAAATCGCGATAAAAAAGAGATAAATCACAAAAAAAGGCGAAATCAATCCTAACTTTTAGGCAATCAATAAAATCCCTAAGTGGGTCACCTCAAAAAAGGGAAAATCAACGAAAAAGAAGGAATAAGAAAACCCAACAAAAGTATTGACAAATCCATCTCATACCAACAACATCTAACAAGGAGTCAAAACTCCATTCCCTCAAGGGGGAAATCAAAATTAGATCCCCGGGAAGGCAATCAATTCCCCGATGGATCACCAAAAAGAGAAAGATCATCCCTAGTGAGCCTACTGCAAAGGCAAAACTTCAGATTCATCCTCAGAATGTCATTTGCCTACGCATAGGCAAGACCTAGCAAGCAAGAGCCAACATCCCCATATCAGCCTAGTCAGAGGCAAAACAAATGCAGCCAAAAGTCTTCATTTCCGATGAAGCATCTGCCTACTCAGAGGCATTACCAGAAACTCAATGGAGTATCTGCCTGCTCAAAGGCACCATCAAAATCAGCAAATTTGACAATGAATATCTGCCTACTCAAGAGGCCTCACCAAGATCAACAAATCCCCAGAGGATTCCTGCCTACCTAAGAGGCACTCATCAAAAATCCCCGACAACTAGCAAAGTCGGATGACCACTACCAAATTATCAAAATAAAGAATCCCCAGCAATCAACAAGCTGGATGACTGTCGGAAGAGCCGAAAATTAAAGAATCCCTGACACAATGGAGGACTTCACCAGAAAAGTAAAAAACATTCATCAGAATGAAGAGAGCATTTCTCACAGAACCGACACATGAGCTAGAGCAGTAAGCCGCCACCACAGCCAAAGGGTCAGCTACCGCAAGAAGGGGCATCCGGAGGCACTTAACCAAATGAGGGTTCGTACTCATCAACCAAGGGGTCAGCTACCGCATCAAAGGAGCGTCCTAAGGTTTCCCAACCGGCGCATGAGCTAGAGCAGTAAGCTGCCACCACAGCCAAAGGGTCAGCTACCACAAGAAGGAGCATCCGGAGGCACTTCATCAGATGGGGGTGTGTACTCATCAGGCCTTACAAAAGGCGGCTTACCAGATGAGGGTTCATACTCGTCAAACACCAGATGAGGGTGTGTAGTCATCAGGCCTTACAAAAGGGGACTTACCAGATGGGGGTTCATACTCGTCAAACACCAGATGGGGGTGTATACTCATCAAGCCTTACAAAAAGAGGCTTACCAGGCGGGGATTCATACTCGTCAAACCAGATGGGGGTTCATACTCATCAACCGAAGGGATCAGCTACCGTCAGAAGGAGCATCCTGGAGGCGCACAACACACTTTTCCCCAGAAGATCAACCGCCACAAGACGGAACATTCGAAGGGTAACTGGGCAAGAGGGTCAACTCCTTTACCCTCCAGTCGATCTACTCGGTATGACAAGCCAGTAATCGACTAGTCGGGTAAAGGGGGGGCACTGTAGACCCCAAATCTTGCCCGACCTCAAAATAAGAGCAGAAGACCTACTATTCGAAGATGGACGAAGCCTAAAAAGCCATTAGGAGAGAATATTAGGCCCCATGTTAGAGTAAGAAGGATTTTTTGTACAAAAATAACGATTTTCACCTTCAGGGGTCGAGACCGCCGTCTCACCATTGCTGCAAGTCGAGACCGTTGTGTTAGAAAAGTAGTTTTAAATCAAGAGGGGGGGTGAATTGATTTTTTGAAAGTTTTTCGCAATACACAGATTATCTAATTCGAAAATTAAGTTTCTAAAAATCTTTTTGAATTACCAAGCAATCAAACAATATAAGCGCAGACAGCTGAAATTAAAGAGAGAAAGGTTAGGAAAGATTTCACTGGTAATTTTATACTTGGTTCACCCAATACCAGGGCTACGTCCAGTCTCCGGCCAAATTCCAGTTGGGTTCCACTAGAATAGATGTTTCTGAGACTCACCCTCTTACACCTATTCTAACTCTCCACCAAGAACCAAATTCCAGCTCTTGGAAACCTCTGCAACCAAATTCCAGCCACAGAGAACCCAGTGCCCAAATTCCAGGCACCACACACAAGAACCAAATTCCAGCTCTTGCTTTAACCTTTCCACCAAGAACCAAATTCCAGCTCTTGCTTTAACCTTTCCACCAAGAACCAAATTCCAGTTCTTGGCAACTTTCTACAACAGCTGCAGAAAACTTGTACCCAAATTCCAGGTACAAAACAGTACAAATGAATGAATAGAAATTTAAAAGAAGAAACAAAGAAAGCTCAAACCGGATTACACCAATCCACAGTCAGTTTCTTCTTCAAAGAAATGCAAAGTGCCTCAAGAAAGATTTCAAAAGAAGTTCACAAAAACAGTTGTGTATCTTTCTTGAAAAATGCTAATAGTTGCTTGTATTGATTGCTTGAATTGTGTAAAAACTGATATTCAATCTCTGTTTAAAAGTTTCAAGCAATTCTGTTTATAAAAGAGTATTTTCAAATCTGCTGCATTAATTAATCTGTTGAAAGTTTGTTTTAATCTGTTGAAATAGCCGTTATAATCTGTTAAAAGTCCTTTCAACCCATTAATGCATTCTTGATCTTTAACAGAAAATGTTTTAGTTGATACAACCATGTTTATATCAGTTAAAACGTTTTACAAACATTTTCTAAGTATAAAACAATCGATTGAATCGCGTATTAATCGATTGATTTGTTTAAAAACCTTCTTATAAAACTTTCGAAGTTATTTTAGCTGATATAAAGTCGTTTTAATCGATTGAAAAACTGCACATATATTTTCAAGTCATTTTAATCGATTGAAAGTTTGTTTTAATCGATTGAAAAGATTTTCTAAGTTATTTTAATCGATTGAAATACGTTTTAATCGATTGAAATAAGTCTGATCGGTCATAATTAAATTACGATCGATCATAACCAACTACGATCGGTCATAATCTCATTACGATCGATCATCCTGACATCCAAAGTGATTTTAATCGATTGAAACGTGTTTTAATCGATTAAAATATTTCGATCGCTCATATATAAGATCTGATCGATTATATTGCATTCGACCTATTATATTCGAATTCTAATCGGTCATAAAGAGTTTTAATCGATTAAAAGAAGTTTGTATCGATTAAAATATTGTAAAAACACTTTTTAAAACATTCTAAGTGTTTTAAATTGATTCTTTCAAACTCTGTATCAGTTAATAACTTGTTTAAGAAAATTCTTTGCCAAAATGCTTTTGTTTTTTATTTGTTAAAAGCTGTTTTTGAGGCATTTTGCAAGATGAGTGAAGAAGCTTTATGCGAGTGGAAAAGGTAAAGTGGTTTTACCTAAGCTTTACGTTTAGACACACTAAGTCTTCGAGCTCCATTCTTCGAGTGACTTGTTTGATCTGTTGCGAGTTGACCTTTGACTTTATCTTTGACTTCATCAAATCAATGAGATCTTTGCTAGGATCACTTTCGGTCTCCCCTATTTGATGAAGACAAACACCATTTTGAAAAAACAATCTCTGCAAAATAAGTCACTTGATAATGCGGTTAGGTGAGAAATACAAGAATGTAATAAAGTTTTGTTTCTCCCCCTAAAACTTATTTCTCCCCCTAAAATGTTGCACTTAAATTTATCTTAAAGTGATGCAACTATTTCTCCCCCTTTTGACTTCATCAAAAATAGGGAATAGAAGAGAAAAGAATAAAATGTAAGGTTTCGAAAAAATATGCTCAAATTTTTGAAAATACAAAGTGAATCAATATTTCACTCATGAAAAGAATCAATTAAAGTTGATTCAAACTTATCTCCATTAACACGTTTGTAATGAATACAATTAACACGTGTAAAGATAAGGGAATCACGCTTTAGTAGCATGTTACAGAACGACCATTAACTAAAGCCTTTAATCTTTCTTCCCAGAATAAAAATCGATTAAAAACGAGTATAATCGGTTAAAATGTTCTTGGTAAATGATTTTAATCGATTGAAAGAAAAGTTTAATCGATTAAAACATTTAAGATTTTGAAAACATGAAACTTTAGTAAATATAATCGATTATTTCGATTTTCAATCGATTAAAACATGTTGTATAAGTTCATTTAATCGATTAACAAGATGTTGTATTGATTAAAACAATCAGTTTTGAAAATGAAGTAATGTTTAATGCATATTTTGTAAAACTGATCATTTAGAAGGATGTTTTAACAATACTAACTGACTATCTTAGCTAATAGATCTATCAGAATAAAGTCTTATTTAGCTAAAGCTCTCGGGGATCTATTTAAATTCTATTTACGCCGATCTGATCTAGATTAGATCCTAAACCATATTTAACCAAAGGTTAAGGCAAATGTTCCTGGTATAACACCGGTTAATATTACGATCCATGCAAAAAATATAAAGATAGAAATAAGCGAGAAGATAAAGATGATGAGGGGAACTAGTCATCCCAATTTCCCTGATTGAGCTGCTTATCCACCGAGCTTGGTGATCATTCATTTGATTCCCACCAATATCAAAAGATAATAGGCTTTCCTTTTTGCTTGGAACTAATTTTGCTCTATCAACTATTTGAGTCAACAAGCTGCTTGTCACTCCTGTATCGACAACAGAAACTTTTCCTGAAAAGAAATCTTTTAGCAGTTCATTGTTATTATTGATTGCATTACAGTCCATGGTTGACACTCAATGGAATTAAATGTTTCTTTAGGAACATCAACTATTACACATCGAGGCAGAATCATGTACTGACGGACGTACATTCACTATCGATTCCACACGAGTGCATGATACCATAAATTGCATGAATCACAGATTAATGATGTACTTGAGATAGGAATTTCCTTTCAAAATAGCCAACCCATTTTGAACCCTACGGTTATCATCATCCAAGCAACTAACTGTATTTTTATTAATGTAGTATGATGGGTGTTATTCTCACTTATAGTGAACCGGTCATCATTATCTTTTGAAGAATGAGTCATTCGGTAGAGTGGGCAATGATTAGTAATGAGGACAGGTGATGACAATCAATCCAGAATTCTAAAACAATATAAAATTTATCCCTGTACTTGACCATAAAACATACATTCCCTGTACCACGTTATTCAATTTTTGAATTGCTTGTTCCAGATTGGTTCCCTTATAGTGTCACCTCGTGACATTGATGATTAAAGCAAATATTCAAAGTTGCACAGTTCCAATGAATTTCACCAAGAGTTTTGAACCAATGCATGCTCAAAATTATTTCAAATATATTGCAATGTAATATCAAGAAATTTAATGAAAACATGTATTTATTGGATTTCCTAGTAATGAATAACTTATTACCAGAAACAATTATCACTAAAAAAAATTTTGATAAACTATGTTTTCGAGTCCTAACAGTTTGACCTGTTTGTAACTAGTGTCTATAAGAAAAGTTACAGTCCATTCTTTGATAATTCCTTTGATTTTCAATGTATTACTACGCAGACATTCCATGTAAAGTATTAAGAGAAATGTAAACATCTACGGAGAATTAATCGATTGTTAAAATAACATTTTCATCTATGGATAACTTTCCTACATGTAAAGTTTGCGGTATTTCAATCGGCAATAACTTTCGCACATTTATTCCACTAGTCTTAGTTTCTAATTAAAGATCTGTTCAGGCATGTGCGACACAATTTACGGGACGAGAGGGTGAATCGGTTAATTTGTTCTTGGGAATAATGTTGATTTGGTCAAAGAAATCTTTAAAGATTTATTGCGAGATAATAGACATCGAGTTTTTGTTTTGAATTTCCCTGTCAAACTTCAATTAGATGTTATAAGTCTTGTTTACAGATCCTAATCAATTGATTAATCAACTCATTATCTATTAATTTGATTCTTGTCATTAGAGTTGAAAACATCTACGAGTGAATTAATCGATTTGTTTTATAAAAGGATCGATTAGTTTAATACGAGAATGAAATCAATAACATGACACCAGAATTTAAATCGATTAAAACGTGAATGAATCGATTAATTTTGATACCTAAGTGTTTTTAGTTGATATAAATTTATTCTAATCGATTAAAACGACTAAACCAACATTCGAGAACAATTTAATCGATTATTTCGACATTTCAATCGATTAAAATGGTACGGTAAGTTATTTCAATCGATTAATATTGGTTTATATCAATTTAAAACAATTAATTTAAATACACAGAACCTGGTTTCGCGACTCTCGATCTTCAAGGGATTCCTAGACTTGTTCCTGCAAAACAATTAAGTATTTTTACTGGTACCCTTTATAATTATTGGGTCCTGATCAGGTTATTTGGAAAGAATTAATCTTTGGAACCCATTTCATTCTCCCTTTAGGAATAGCATACTTTTTAATTCTGCGAGTATTTTCTTGAATGCCCTTTCTTCATGCAGTAAAAACATTTGATAAATGGAGATGAAACTTGTTTTACTATATGCAAAATAATTTTTGAATGCTCTGGTTTTCTTTCCAATGGTCTGGTGTATAACCTATACCACCACGTTCAATAACTAACTTTTGGGAATCAAGTATCTTATCAAGATTATTCTTTCCTTGTGCTAATTTAGATGAAGTTTTTACTAGGTATGATACTTGTTTACGTAACTCGGGACAGTTTTTGCAATCTTCAACATTACACATGCAATCAGTATTATTTTCTAATTCTAACTTTTCTTCATCAATTATTTTCTTTTCAAGAATAATGATCTTGTTTTCTAGTAACCTATTCATGCTTTTCAATTTTCTGTTTTCAGTTTCTAATTTCTTTGCTACTTCATGTATTTCAAAGAAAGCATCTTGTAATGAGCTATAGTTTATAGATTCGGAACTTACACTTGGTATTTGATGATTCGAGTTGACCATCAAGCATATTTACGGTGCTTCTTTATAGGTCTTTTCAAGGATCTTCCACATTTGTGCAGCGAGTTTGGCAGTGTGCAATCCTGAAAAGATCATCTCGTTAAGGGCGGATAAGATGATATTCTTGGCAATACAATCATCTTGGATTACGTTAGCAATATCAATTTCCTGTTCAATAACATTCCAAGCATTTATACTAACAGATTCAATGAAGATTTTCATCCTTATTTTCCAATATAGGTAATCTGTTCCACTTAACGGTGGAGGTCTATCAATGCACGCTCCCTCGAGAAAATGCCATGGATCGAAGTAACTTGATTAACTTTCAAGCACCTCGCTCCGATGCCAATTGTTAGAAAAGTAGTTTTAAATCAAGAGGGGGTGAATTGATTTTTTGAAAGTTTTTCGCAATACACGATTATCTAATTCGAAAATTAAGTTTCTAAAAATCTTTTTGAATTACCAAGCAATCAAACAATATAAGCGCAGACAATCTGAAATTAAAGAGAGAAAGGTTAGGAAAGATTTCACCGGTAATTTTATACTTGGTTCACCCAATACCAGGGCTACGTCCGAGTCTCCGGCCAAATTCCAGTTGGGTTCCACTAGAATAGATGTTTTACGAGACTCACCCTCTTACACCTATTCTAACTCTCCACCAAGAACCAAATTCCGGCTCTTGGAAACCTCTCGCAACCAAATTCCGAGCCACGAGAGAACCCGAGTGCCCAAATTCCAGGCACCACACACAAGAACCAAATTCCAGCTCTTGCTTTAACCTTTCCACCAAGAACCAAATTCCGAGCTCTTGCTTTAACCTTTCCACCAAGAACCAAATTCCGAGTTCTTGGCAACTTTCTACAACAATTGCAGAAAACTTGTACCCAAATTCCGGGTACAAAAGCAGTACAAATGAATGAATAGAAATTTAAAAGAAGAAACAAAGAAAGCTCAAACCGGATTACACCAATCCACGATCAGTTTCTTCTTCAAAGAAATGCAAAGTGCCTCAAGAAAGATTTCAAAAGAAGTTCACAAAAACAGTTGTGTATCTTTCTTGAAAAATGCTAATAGTTGCTTGTATTGATTGCTTGAATTGTGTAAAAGCTGATATTCAATCTACTGTTTAAAAGTTTCAAGCAATTCTGTTTATAAAAGAGTATTTTCAAATCTGCTGCATTAATTAATCTGTTGAAAGTTTGTTTTAATCTGTTGAAATAGCCGTTATAATCTGTTAAAAGTCCTTTCAACCCATTAATGCATTCTTGATCTTTAACGAGAAAATGTTTTAGTTGATACAACCATGTTTATATCGGTTAAAACGTTTTACAAACATTTTCTAAGTATAAAACAATCGATTGAATCGCGTATTAATCGATTGATTTGTTTAAAAACCTTCTTATAAAACTTTCGAAGTTATTTTAGCTGATATAAAGTCGTTTTAATCGATTGAAAAACTGCACATATATTTTCAAGTCATTTTAATCGATTGAAAGTTTGTTTTAATCGATTGAAAAGATTTTCTAAGTTATTTTAATCGATTGAAATACGTTTTAATCGATTGAAATAAGTCTGATCGGTCATAATTAAATTCTGATCGATCATAACCAACTACGATCGGTCATAATCTCATTCGATCGATCATCCTGACATCCAAAGTGATTTTAATCGATTGAAACGTGTTTTAATCGATTAAAATATTTCGATCGCTCATATATAAGATCTGATCGATTATATTGCATTCGACCTATTATATTCGAATTCTAATCGGTCATAAAGAGTTTTAATCGATTAAAAGAAGTTTGTATCGATTAAAATATTGTAAAAACACTTTTTAAAACATTCTAAGTGTTTTAAATTGATTCTTTCAAACCTGTATCGAGTTAATAACTTGTTTAAGAAAATTCTTTGCCAAAATGCTTTTGTTTTTTATTTGTTAAAAGCTGTTTTGAGGCATTTTGCAAGATGAGTGAAGAAGCTTTATGCAGTGGAAAAGGTAAAGTGGTTTTACCTAAGCTTTCTGTTTAGACACACTAAGTCTTCAGCTCCATTCTTCTGAGTGACTTGTTTGACTGTTGCAGAGTTGACCTTTGACTTTATCTTTGACTTCATCAAATCAATGAGATCTTTGCTAGGATCACTTTCACGTTGTCTCGTTTGGCGAGACGACCGTCTCGCCACTTGCGAATGGCGAGACCCCCCTCCCGTTTGGCGAGAAGGCCCTCTCGTCTCTGGGAAAGTTGATACTGCCATCTCGCCATACAAGATGGCAGTCTCGCCACTTTTGCAAGTCGAGATCGCCGTCCCGAATGGCGAGACAGCCGTCTCGACCTTGTCAGACGAGAATGCCGTCTCGACCTGATAGGCGCGAATCCCTATAAATAGTGAGTGCTCCCCCCCTCATTTCACACAGTTCTTCCACTTTCCCTTCTACACTCTCTTCAAATTCTCTTCCTAGAGTCCCTCCAAAGCATTTCTGGAGTTTCTGAGTGTCTTAGAGAGCTTTTTATAGCATTTTTGAGAGTTTTCCGGCGTTGTAAGAGCGAAGGGCTGCCAAAAGGTGTCTAACATACAAGGAATTGATGTTGAACTTACATGGACATGAAGCTTGTTGATTTTGATGATGATTCAAGAACAAAGAACTTAGAGTGTTGAAAACTTATATTGTTGTGTAATAACTTTGTTTTGATGAGTTTGAGTCTGTAATATTAGAGTCTAAGATAGTCGGTACATAGTCTACTCTTTAGAAGCTTCAAAAACTCACATTTATCAGTTAGCCTCGGGTTTAATCGATTAAATCATCAGATAATCAATTATTACAGTGAGAAAACCATTTTCTGTAACTGTTCACTGTAATAATCGATTAACACACCTGTTAATCGATTAACAGGCCTATTAATCGATTAACAGGGCTTTTAATCGATTAAAACAGAGAGTTTTGGGGTTCTATTGATTTTGGCTCTGTAATAATCGATTAACACTTCATTTAATCGATTATTTCAGTCAGATTTTCATTTTCAACTTCAAATTAAACTTATTTTCGAAAACCCTAATCCCAATACTCCTAGTTCCAAAAATCCCAATTCCCAAACCCTAATTTCTCTACTTAAGGTTCTCTAAGGCTCTCATAAAAACAGAACAACCTTTTTCAAACAAAAGTTAAGTGTTGTGAGTGCCAAAGAACTATTTGTTGGAGGAAAAAGGGGCTTTTGGAACCTGGTGTGGGCTAGAAGCGATAAGAATCACAAAGTGGAGTTCTTAGTGGATTGTGTGTTGTGCCGTCTCTGGGGAAAGCTGTTCTTCATCTCTTGTGGGTTTCAAGAGAGATGTTTTCTTTACTTTGTATTTTCAATTGTTATCTGTTTGTAACAACTTTGATTATAGTGACAACGTTAATCCTCTATTTGAGTGATTAGCAACTGGACGTAGGGTCTTTTGATCCGAACCAGTATAAATCTCCTGTGTAAGACTCTATCTCTATTCTATTTATGTTTACACAGTATTTTAATTGGTAAAATTTGGAGAAAATTTTTAAAACCTAATTTTTGTTAAGAAACCAATTCACCCCCCCTCTTGGTTTTTGGTTCGACAACGCGAACATTCCGCTGCGCAATTCTAACAAAATGCACCCTATTTTCAAGAGTATCAATTAAAAATCTTGCTTCAGAGGTTTCTTCACTCTCTCCATCTCTTTTATTATCTTTATTCTTATGATTAAAATTTCATAATAGACATTAGGGCCATGTAGTCATTATTTTAAATCCGTAAATAAAAAGGGTAAAAGCGTCTTTTCGAGAATTTATCTATAAAATAACTGACCTATCATAGGGAACCCTAATGGGGAGTCGTAAGGGAACTAACATTTCCCTTACAGGTAACTAACTCCCTTACCCAACTCTGGTTTTAACGACCAAAGTTGGTTTTCGGAAACCAACGCCTTTTCTCTCCTTTTTCGATGTTTTCGGTAAAAACATCGGTGGCGACTCCATAAGAACCCTTTCAAACTAGTTCTTAGGTCAGCCTGGTTATTGGACGACCTAAGAACGCCTTTTCAAAAACCTCGCCCTCTAGTTCAGTCCGGTTATCAGACAACCTGAAGGCATTGTAACATCACCCATAAAAATGCGAAAATTGGAAAGTCGAAAGCATCGCGTCGCTCCGACCGCCTCTTTTTGACAGCTGCGACATTCATCCTTTGTGGATTCAAAGGAGGTGTTCATCTCTTGTGTGACTTAAGAGAGGTGTTTTCTATTCCTTATCTTTTTCAATTTGTAATTTGTTGTAACTTGTGATTATAGTGACAGTGTTAATCCTCTTTTAGAGTGATTAACAACTGGACGTAGGGTCTTTTGATCCGAACCAATATAAATCAACTGTGTAATCTTCTTTCCCTTATCTCTTGACATTACAAGCATTTTAATCGGTAAAATTTGGGGAAAATTTTCAAAACCCTAATTTTTTATAAGAAACCAATTCACCCCCCTCTTGGTTTTTTGTCCCTAAACGTGAACATCCCACTGCGCGATTCTAACAAGTGGTATCAAAGCTTTCTTTGATAGTCATTCAAATTTTGAAAATGGCCGGATAAAACCAAACCTTTACCGAGGGTGCTTCTATCAATAGACCCCCACTTTTTGTGGGGCAAAATTATCCTTTTTTGAAAGTTACAATGCAAATATTTTTGGAGTCTGTTGATAAGGGTGTATAGGATGCAATTGTAAATGGTCCTTTTATTCCTAAAGTTACTGTAAATGATGTAGAAGAACCAAAACCATTTTCTAGATGGACGGCTGAAGAAAATAGGAAACCTCAATATGATGTTAGGGCTAGGAATATAATTTCATCTGCTTTAACCCTTGATGAGTTTTACAGGATATCTTTTTGCAAGAGTGCTCAAGAAATGTGGGAAATATTAAGAGTAACCCATGAAGGTACTGATGATGTTAAAGGAGCAAGGAAGAACTCATTACTTAAGAATATGAGATGTTCTGGATGCAACAAGGAGAAACGATTTTTGACGTCCAAAAGTGTTTCACACATATTGTGAATCATCTCACAGGGATTGGTAAGATTTTTGATACTGGTGAATTAAATGTAAAAATTCTTAAATCTTTGGATAGGAAATGACATCCAAAGGTGACTGCCATCACGGAGTCACAAAATCTTGTTACCATGACTATGGCGGCTCTCTTTGGAAAGCTGAGAGAGCATGAATTTGAACTTGGAAGGCTAAACGATGAAGAAGGCCAACATCAAAAGAGAAACCTTGCCTTCAAAATAGAAATTTCAAAAATAAAAACAAGAAGGAGGAAGAAGACTCTAAAAATGAAGAAGATGAAAACTTGAGTCTCATGATCAAGAAATTTACAAAGTTCATGAAAGCCAAAGGGAAGAAACCTTTCAAAGGTAAGGGAAAGGTAAAAGAAAGTTCTTCTTTAAATTTTAAATGTTATGGTTGTGGTGAAACAGGGCATGTAAAATTCAATTGTCCAGAGAAGAAAAGTGACGATCATATAGGTAAGAAATTCTTCAAAAAGAAAGCCTATATAGCTTGGGATGATAGTGACTCAAGTTCAGAGTCAAGTGACTCGAAAGTTGAAACAAATATTTGTTTGATGGCAAATGACAACATTTCTTCTGACTGTGAGGTAAGTGATTCCGATTGTTCTTCAAGTGATGATGAAAATGATTATGATGCCTTGCATAAAAGTATATCAAGAGTTGTTTACTGCTTTTAAGGACTTTGAAAGTGATGAAGATCTTATTGAATTACTTTGGCAAAGATCTTATTGATTTGATGAAGTAAAAAATGAAGTCAAAGGCTACTTTGTGGCAGTCAAAGGTCACTTAGATAAAAGGGTAGTGGGATTAGTGAGTCTGCATCTCTGCTTAGGTATAATCATTTTTATCTCTCTGTTGCATGAGGTTTCTTCATTTAAAAGATTTTGCAAATGCCTCTAAAAAATGTTTAAACGGTTAAAAACAAATTATTTTGATAAAAGGTTTTTTAATTAGTTATTTCAACTAATAGCATATAAGCTTTATCAACTAAAATGTTCTTAACACTTTTGTAACAGGTTTTTAACTGATATGTTTTCGAAATAATCGATTGTTTTCATTAGAAGGATTTTTGAAAACCTTCTGCCAGTATTTTAACTGATATAGAATTGATATAATCGATTAAAATGACTTAGAATATTTTGAAAAGTGTTCTAGCAGAATTTTAATCGATACAAACTCAAAATAATCGATTGAAATAACTTGAAGTGTTTTGAAAGTTGTTTTGCCAGTATTTTAATCGATACAAATGCGAAATACTCGATTAAAACAACTAAGAGGTTTTTCCGTAATGTTTTAATCGATTAATACAAGCTTGCCATCAATTAAAATAACTTAGAAAGTTTCATGAAATCTTTTGGCAGAATTATAATCGATTAAAATGTGTTTCAATCGATCAAAATAACTAAGTGAATTTTTTTTTCAAAGTGTTTTAATCGATTAAAACAGATTGTTATCAGTTAAAATCACTTAGAAAAGTTTATAAGAATGTTTTGCAGTTTTTTAATCGATTGAAAGACAAAACAATCGATTAAAATAGTTTGGAAGCTTTTTTACAAAGAGTTTTAATTGATATAAACGGTGTCGTATCAGTTAAAACAAATCTGGAAAATAATCAAGAACTTTTTAACAGATTAAAAGAAGTTTTAACTGATTAAAACAAGACTTTTAACAGATTAAAAGATTATTTTAACAGATTAAATAAACCAGCAGTTTTAAAAATCTTCTATATAAATAGAGTTGCTTGAACTTTTTAAAACACATCTTTTAGCAATCAATCAAGCAATCATAAGTGCTACTTTCAAGAGAGAATCGCGCTAGTTTTGTGAAGTTCATTGAAGTTCTTTCTTGAGGCAAAATTACATTCTCTTGGAGAAGAAACTCATACTGCAGAGCTGCATAAATCTGGTTTGAGCGTTCTATGTTTCTTCTATTTGTTTCTTTACTTTCTTTACTGTATTGTGGGTGCCTAGAATTGTGGGCACTGGTTTCTGTAGCTGGAATTTGGCTGTAGGGTTGTTCAAGAACTGGAATTTGGTTCTTGGTGAAGGTTTAGGTGCAGGGACTGGAATTTTGGTTCTTGTGGTAGATTGAGTATGAGATTAAAGTTGTAATCTGTAAAACGTTCAATCTAGTGGAACCTAGCTAGAATTTGGTTGGAAACTGGACGTAGCCCTAGGATTGGGTGAACCAGTATAAATCTTGGTTATATCTTTCTAAACCTTTCTCTCTTTTAATTCTGTCATTGCTTTTATTTTGATTGCTTGCTGTGTGTGATTCAAGAACTGGTCAGAAATCTTAATTTTTGAAATAGATAATCTATAAATTGCGAAAATCTTTCAAAGATCAATTCACCCACCCCCCCTCTTGATCTCAGCCTACATTTCTAACAATTGGTATCAAGAGCAAGGTTCTTGAGAATTATTCAAGTCTTTCGATCCAAATGGCTGGAAATAGTTTTTCTGAGGGTGCTTGTATTGATAGACCTCCACTGTTTTGTGGTACAAATTACTTATTTTGGAAGATAGGAATGAAGATCTTTATTGAATCTATTGGTATAAATGTTTGGAATATTATTGAGCAGGGAACTTATGTTTTTAACAAAGAATGGTCTAGTTTAAATGATTCTGAAAAGAGACTAATCCAAGATGATTGTATTTCTAAAAATATCATCATATCTGCACTTAACAGAGATGATTTTTTCAGGATAGCACATTGTCAAACTGCTGCACAAATGTGGAAAACCCTTGAAATGGCCTATGAAGAAACAACAGAGATATGCTTAATGGTCAATTCAAATTCTCCAATAACCAGTGTAAGTTTTGACTCAACAACTACTATGAATTATAGTTCATTACAAGATGCTTTTTATGAAATGCATGCAGTAGCTAAGAGATTAGAAATTGAAAACAAAAGATTAAAAAGCATGAATAGTTTATTAGAAAACAAGATCACTCTTCTTGAAAAGAAAATAGTTGATGAAGAAACCAAGAATGAAAATTTGGAAATAGGTAATAACTCTGATTGCATGTGTAATGTTAAAGATTGTAAAAATTGTCCTGAGTTACAAGAGAAATTAACATATTTAATAAAAACTGCATCTAAACTTGCACAAGGAAAAACTAGTTGTTTTAATCGATTAAAATGAATTTATATCAGTTAAAATCATTAAAAGGATAAATTTAACCGATTATTCCTCGTTTAAATCGATTATTATTCTGATATATTTTCTCCAGAACTTGATTAATCGATTGAATATCAAATTAATCGATTAAAATTTTACTTCTAGTACAAAATTAATTGTTTATTTCAATTCTGTATCATTTTGTACTGCAACTATACTAATTTCTCTTTCAGGCAAAACAAACTGACGATCTCTGGTACCTTGACAGTGGCTATTCTAAACACATGACAGGTGATATTACAAAATTTTACAACTTAAAACTAAAGAATGGTGGGACTGTTGTCTATGGGGATAATAACAAAGGAAGAATTCTTGGAATAGGTGACATCAAATGCACAGAATCAGGTATTATTAACAATGTATTATATGTTGAGGGTTTAAAACATAATTTGATTAGTATTAGCCAGCTTTGTGATAAAGGACACAAAGTTGTCTTTGGTCAAGATCAATGTCAAATAATCAAATCAGATTCGAACAGTGCTGATTCATCGGTAAGAGGATCAACAATATTTACATGTTAGATACTAATTCTGCTAAAAATTGTTGCTTAATCTCTAAAGAGAATGATTCCTGGTTGTGGCATAGGAGGTTAGATCATATTCATATGAATCATCTTAATAAACTGATTTCTAAAGATCTTGTAGTTGGCTTACCTAAACTTAAGTTTGTGAAAGACAAAGTATGTGATGCATGTCAAAAGGGGAAACAAGTAAGGAATTATTTTTCACAAAAAAATATTGTTTCAACATCTAGACCTCTTGAACTTTTGCACATGGATCTCTTTGGTCCTTCTAGAACTATGAGTTTAGGAGGAAATCTATATGCACTGGTTATAGTAGATGATTACTCAAGATTTACCTGGACATTATTTTTAAAATTAAAATCTGATACTTTCCATTTGTTTAAGAAATTTGCAAAACAAATTCAAAATGAAAAAGGCTATTTCATCTCTTGTATTCAAAGTGATCATCGGGGAGAGTTTTCAAACGAAAATTTCAATAAATTTTGTGATAAACATGGTATCAAGCATAATTTTTCTGCTCCTAGAACTCTTCAACAGAATGGTGTAGTTGAAAGGAAAAATCGTTCTCTTGAAGAGTTAGTTAGGACAATGCTTAATGAGAAAGCATTACCAAAATATTTTTGGGCTGATGCCGTTAGTACTGCTTGCCATGTATTAAACCGTGTTTTAATCAGACCTTTTCTTAAGAAAACTCCCTATGAATTATACAAAGGTAAAAAGCCTAACATAAACTATTTCAAAGTATTTGGAAGTAAGGTTTTTGTTTTAAACAATGGAAAGGAAAATCTTGGAAAGTTTGATTCCAAATCAGATGAAGGTATCTTCTTGGGATATTCATTGAATAGCCATGCTTATAGAATCTTTAACAAAAGACTAAATACTGTAGAAGAATCTGTTCATGTTGTATTTGATGAGACTAATCCAAGTATGCAGAATATTTCTGAGTATAGTACAGAAGATGATGTTTTAACTGATAAAATGTATCAGTTAAAACTGCCAGAATCAATAGTTTCTCAAAAACAGGTCGAAGATATTGAAAAATCTGAAGAGCAGCTGCCTAAAGAATGGAAAACTCCAAGAAATATTTCAATAGATAACATCATTGGTGAAATAAATCAGGGAGTTTCCACTAGAAGATTTTTAAATAAATTTTGCAATCACATGGCATTTGTATCACAAGTTGAACCAAAAACCATATCTGATGCATTAAAGGATAATAACTGGATTAATGCTATGCATGATGGGAGAACTCAACTACTTTCTTGGATTACAAGTTAAACAACTTCAAGAAGGAAGTTTTCTTCATCAATCTAAATACTGCACAGAACTTTTAAAGAAATTTGAGATGGAACATTGCAAAGAAGCATCAACACCAATGTCCACAAATTGCTATCTTGATTCTGATGAAAAAGGAAAACCTGTTGATGAAACTAAATATAGAGGGCTTATTGGTTCTTTACTATATCTGACAACAAGTAGACCTGACATTATGTTTAGTGTTTGTATGTGTGTTAGGTTTCAATCTGCACCAAAAGAATCTCATCTTACTACTGCAAAAAGAATCCTCAAATATCTCAAAGGAACTTTAAATGTTGGGTTATGGTATCCTGGTGAGTCCAAACTAAATTTAATTGGATACTCTGACTCAGATTTTGCAGGTTGTAAGCTTGATAGGAAAAGCACCAGTGGCACCTGTCATCTCCTTGGAAGCAGTCTAATCTCATGGCATAGTAAAAAGCAATCATGTGTTGCCCTTTCTACAGCTGAAGCCGAGTACATTGCAGCTGGAAGTTGTTGTGCTCAATCTCTTTGGATCAAACAACAGCTTGAGGATTATGGTTTAATTCTCAGAAAAATTCCTCTCTTATGTGATAATACTAGTGTCATTATGTTAACTAAAAACCCAATTCAACATTCTAGGACAAAACATATAGAAATTAGACATCATTTCATTAAAGATCATGTTTTGAAAGGTGATTGTGAAATTTTCTTTATAGAAACTGAAAAACAACTAGCAGATATTTTTACAAAACCTCTTGCTCGTGATTGTTTTTACAAAATTCGCACTGAATTAGGCATTTTAGATGCATCAAACATTACTTAGTTTTCAAAACTGGTTGTTTTAATCGATAAAAGCAAGCTTTAAATCGATTAAAAGCACTTATACAACATTTTTCTTACTGTTTTAATCGATTAAATGTCGTTTTAATCGATTAAATCAAATTATGTTTCAAACTTTCGAATTTCATCACTGTTTTAATCGATTAAAACATTATTTTAATCGATTAAACTAGCAACAAGATCATTTTAATCGATTTCATCCTATTTTTAATCGAGTATTACTTTGGAAAGAAAAATTAAAGGCTTTAGTTAATGGCTGTTCTTGTAACATGCTACTAAAGCATGGTTCCCTTATCTTTACACGTGTTAATGGTATTCACTACAAACGTGTTAATGAAGATAAGTTTGAATCAACTTTGATTGATATTTCCATGAGTAAGGTTTCTTGTTCAAATCTTTTACTGTTTTTCAAAAAAAAAAAAAAAGAAAACTAAATTTTGATGCATACCTTGTGTTGTATTTGCTTTGTTCCTCTGTTCCCTATTTTTGATGATGTCAAAAGGGGGAGAAATAATATTGATTTTCTTTATTTAGGGGGAGTAGCAATATAGGGGGAGAAATGGGAAAATGATTAATTTTTGAATACTCATTAATCTATATATTCAAGTGACTTCTTCTGCAGAGTTATTATTCAAAGAAGTGTTTGTCTTCATCAAATAGGGGGAGACTGAAAGTGATGAAGATCTTATTGAATTACTTTGGCAAAGATCTTGTTGATTTGATGAAGTAAAAAATGAAGTCAAAGGCTACTTTGTGGCAGTCAAAGGTCACTTAGATAAAAGGGTAGTGGGATTAGTGAGTCTGCATCTCTGCTTAGGTATAATCATTTTTATCTCTTTCTTGCATGAGGTTTCTTCATTTAAAATATTTTGCAAATGCCTCTAAAAAATGTTTAAACGGTTAAAACACAAAGTATTTTGATAAAAGGTTTTTTAATTAGCTATTTTAACTAATAGCATATAAGCTTTATCAACTAAAATATTCTTAACACTTTTGTAACAGATTTTTAACTGATATGTTTTCGAAATAATCGATTGTTTTCATTAGAAGGATTTTTGAAAACCTTTTGCCAGTATTTTAACTGATATAGAATTGATATAATCGATTAAAATGACTTAGAATATTTTGAAAAGTGTTCTGGCAGAATTTTAATCGATACAAACTCGAAATAATCGATTGAAATAACTTGAAGTGTTTTGAAAGTTGTTTTGTCAGTATTTTAATCGATACAAATGTGAAATACTCGATTAAAACACCTAAGAGGTTTTTCTAGAATGTTTTAATCGATTAATACAAGCTTGCTATCAGTTAAAATAACTTAGAAAGTTTCATGAAATCTTTTGGCAGAATTATAATCGATTAAAATGCGTTTCAATCGATTAAAATAACTAAGTGAATTTTTTTTTCAAAGTGTTTTAATCGATTAAAACAGATTGTTATCAGTTAAAATCACTTAGAAAAGTTTATAAGAATGTTTTGCAATTTTTTAATCGATTGAAAGACGAAACAATCGATTAAAACAGTTTGGAAGATTTTTTACAAAGAGTTTTAATTGATATAAACGGTGTCGTATCAATTAAAACAAATCTGGAAAATAATCAAGAACTTTTTAACAGATTAAAAGAAGTTTTAACAGATTAAAACAAGACTTTTAACAGATTAAAAGATTATTTTAACAGATTAAATAAACCAGCAGTTTTGAAAATCTTCTATATAAATAGAGTTGCTTGAACTTTTTAAAACACATCTTTTAGCAATCAATCAAGCAATCATAAGTGCTACTTGAAAGAGAGAATCGCGCTAGTTTTGTGAAGTTCATTGAAGTTCTTTCTTGAGGCAAAATTGCATTCTCTTGGAGAAGAAACTCATACTGCAGAGCTACATAAATCTGGTTTGAGCGTTCTAAGTTTCTTCTATTTGTTTCTTTACTTTCTTTACTGTATTGTGGGCACTGGTTTCTGTAGCTGGAATTTTGCTGCAGGGTTGGTCAAGAACTGGAATTTGGTTCTTGGTGAAGGTTTAGGTGCAGGGACTGGAATTTTGGTTCTTGTGGTAGATTGAGTGTGAGATTAAAGTTGTAATCTGTAAAACGTTCAATCTAGTGGAACCCAGCTGGAATTTGGCTAGAAACTGGACGTAGCCTTGGGATTTGGTGAACCAGTATAAATCTTGGTTATATCTTTCTAAACCTTTCTCTCTTTTAATTTTATCACTGCTTTTATTTTGATTGCTTGTTGTGTGTGATTCAAGAACTGGTCAGAAATCTTAATCTTTGAAATAGATAATCTGTAAATTGCGAAAATCTTTCAAAGATCAATTCACCCCCCCTCTTGATAACAAACTTAAAATCTTAATATAAAACCTTGAAAAAGTGTTTGAATAAATCAGAAAAAGAAGTGGAATCCTTGAAAACGAAAATTGCATGTTTAGAGGAAAAAGGAAATAAACAAATAGCATGTGCATCATGTAAAGAATATGAATATGATATTGAAATACTTAGCCACTTACGTGATAAAGCTAAGAAAGAATTAAGTGATTGTTATAAGGATGAGGTTATTGTACAAACTAGAGAAAATTGTCATGTTCAAATGAAAAAGCCTAAAAGTAAAAGAAACCGAAGAGTATGGATTGAAAAAGGATCTAAATCTTCTCAAAATAAAATTGTATCATTTTCAAGAATTACATCTAATGCTTGCTTCTATTGTATGAAACAAGGACATACATCTAATAGGTGTAGAATTAAGCATTTTGGTGTTCCAAAGGGAAAATATGTTTGGGTTCCTAAAGTTAAATGATTTGATTGTCTCTAACCCCAAGGACCCAAAAAGTTATGGGGACCTAAGATTATTATGTTCTTATTTTGTAAGAAACTTCCAAATCCAAGAAGTCTATGTGGTATCTTGATAGTGGATGTTCAAGACATATGACTGGAGACAAAAAGAAATTTGTGAGTTTCAAAGCAAAAGAACAAGGATATATAACCTATGGGGACAACAACAAAGGAAGAATACTTGGAACCGGAAATATTGGTGGTGCAAATACTTTGGAGATAAAGGATGTGCTCCTTGTTGATGGCCTAAAGCACAATCTCCTAAGTATAAGTCAACTTTGTGATAAAGGATTTAAGGTAATTTTTGAAAGTAAGTTTTGCACCATTCATTTAAAGGATTATGAAAATATAACATTAAAAGATATTAGGCATAATAATATTTGTTTGATTGACTTGGATTGTGTATCTAATACTAATATAACATGCTTAGTTGCTAAGGAAGAAAATCCATGATTATGGCATAAGAGAGCGGCTCATTTAAACATGTGTCAATTAAACAAACTAATACCAAATGAATTAGTTGTTGGTTTGCCTAAGTTAAAATTTGAAAGAGATAGATTATGTGATGCATGTCAAAAAGGTAAACAAGTGAAATCATCTTTTAAATCTAAGAATGTTATTTCCACATCAAAACCTTTAGAACTTTTATACTTAGATTTATTTGGTCCATCTAGGATAAAAAATTTTGGTGGAAATTACTATGCTCTTGTAATTGTTGATGATTTTTCTAGATTTACTTGGACATTTTTCTTAACATTAAAAAGTGAAGCTTTAAGGTCTTTAGGAAGTTTGCCAAGCAAATTCAAAATGAGAAAGGCTTAAGAATTAAAGTGTTAAGGAGTGACCATGGTGGATAATTTCAAAATGAATCCTTTGAAAATTACTGTGAAGAAAATGGAAATTTTCATAATTTTTCTGCACCTAGAACTCCCCAACAAAATGGTATAGTAGAAAGGAATAGGTCACTAGAGGAATGTCGCCGCCACCAAAAAATGAGGGGCGGTCGGAGTGACGTGATGGTTTTTGACCTTCTTGATTTCACGTTTTTTATGGGTGGTTACAACGCCTTTAGGTTGTCCGATAACCGGGCTAACCTAGGGGCGAGGTTTTCGAAAGGTCGTCCTTGGGTTGTCCGATAACCGGGCTAACCCAAGGACTAATTTTTGAAGGGTTCTGTGGAGTCGCCACCGATGTTTTTACCGGAAACATCGGAAAAGGAGTTTAAAAGGCGTTGGTTTTCGAAAAACCAACTTTGGTCATTAGAACCAGAGTTGGGTAAGGGAGTTAGTTACATGTAAAGGAAGTGTTAGTTCCTTTACGACGCCCCTTTCGGGTTCCCTATGACAGGCCAGCTATTTTTATTGATAAATAAACTGGAAAATACGCTTTTACCCTTTTATTTTGCGGAATTTAAAACTATGACTACATGGCCCTAATCTATTGCATAATTCAAAATTAAAGCAGTAAAAGTGGAAAGGGAGAGTTTAAACCTCCGAAGCAAGCTTTCTTTTTATTTCTTTTAAAAAGAGGGTGCTTTGTGGCAGCCCTTCACTCTACACAGCGCTGGAAACTTTTCTAGACGCCGAAAAATGCTCACAAAGGAACTTAGAAACTCCGAAAATGCGTCGGAGGGATTCTAGAGAGAGGTTTTAGAGAGAAGGGAGAGCAAAAGCTATGTGGTGTATGGAAATGAGGGGAGGGAGCCCCTATTTATAGGTTTCCGCGCCTGACAGTGGCGAGATCGCCGTTCTCGTCTGACAGGGTCGAGACCGCCGTCTCGCCAAACGAGACCGTCGTCTCGCCATGCCAAAGTGGCGAGAACGCCGTCTGGGAAAGCGAGACCGCCATCTCGCCATTCGCAGGTGGCAAGACCGCCGTCTCGTTTGGCGAGATGGCGGTCTCGCCATTTGCATGAGGCAAGACGGCGGTCTCGATTTCGAGACGGTGGTCTCGTCCCAAAAAGGCGAGAAACCTTATTTTGTGCCGAAAATCCTTCCTATCCTAGTATGGGGCCTAATAGTCTCTCCTAGTGGCTTGTTAGGCTTCGTCCATCTTCGAATAGGAAGTCTTTTACTCTTTATTTGGAGGCGGGGCAAGATTTGGGGTCTACAAGGAACTTGCTAGAACAATGTTAAATGAATCCAATGTTCCTAAATATTTTTGGGTTGATGTTGTAAGTGTTGCATGTTATGTATTGAGTAGAATGCTTATTAGGCCAATCATAAAATTAACTCCTTATGAATTGTTAAATGAAAGGAAGCCTAATGTTTCTCATTTAAAAATATTTGGATGTAAATGCTTTATTTTAAATAATGGAAAAGATAACTTAGGAAAATTTGACTCAAAAGCTGATGAGGCTATTTTCTTAGGCTATTCACTGACTAGCAAATCATATAGAGTATTCAATAGAATAACTTTGAATATTAAAGAATATGTACATGTTACCTTTGATGAAATTGTAGACCTTGAGGGAAATCCTCTTGAGTCAAATAAATAATATGCAGGTGATGATGAGTACATAAGGGAAGCTCTAGAATAAATGTACTTAAATGAGAATGAGCCATCTCAACCAACTGAATTGGCAAAAGAGTGGCAACCACCAAGAGGACTTTCAATGGACAATATAATTGGTGATATTTCAAAAGGGGTAAGAACTAGAAATATGACAAATTTATGTATGTCTGTAGCTTTTGTTTCACATATTGAACCCAAAAGTGTTGAGGAAGCTCTCAAAGATGACCAATGGTGCATTGCAATGGAAGAAGAACTAAATCAATTTGAAAAAAACCAAGTCTAGGATATAATTCTAAGAGAAGAATCTCATCAAGTTATAGGAACAAAGTGGGTATTTGGAAACAAACTTGATGAAGATGGAAATATAACAAAGAACAAAGCCAGACTTGTTGCCAAAGGTTACTGTCAAGAGGAAGGTATTGATTATGATGAATCTTATGCTCTTGTTGCCAGGTTAGAGGCTATACGCCTACTTCTTGCTTATGCATCATTGATGAAATTTAAATTATATCAAATGGATGTTAAAAGTGCATTTTTAAATGGGTTTATCAAAGAGGAAGTATATGTGGAACAACCCCCTGGATTTGAAGATTTTAAATATCCTGATCATATTTTTAAATTCAAGAAATCTTTATATTGTTTGAAACAAGCTCCTAGATCTTGGTATGAAAGATTAAGTTCTTTTCTAATTTTAAATGATTTTTCTAGAGGACAAATTGATTCTACTTTATTTATTAAGAAAGTAAAAGAACATATTTTGTTAGTTCAAGTATATGTTGATGATATTATCTTTGGATCAACTGATAATTCCTTGTGTGAAGGATTTGCTAAGATAATGCAGGGTGAATTTGAAATGTCAATGATGGAAGAATTAACCTTCTTTCTTGAACTTCAAATTAAGCAACTTAAAGATGACACGTTTATATCACAAACCAAATACTGCAAAGAGATTCTCAAGAAATTTAAAATGGACACTTGAAAAGAAGCTAACACACCCATGGGAACATCATGCTATTTGGATAAAGATGAATCAGGTTTGGAAATTAATCAATCAATGTATAGAGGTATGATAGGTTCTCTATTATACTTAACTACAAGTAGACCTGGCATTATACATTTTGTTTATGTGTGTGCTAGATTTCAAGCATGTCCAAAAGAATCTCATTTAACTACAGTAAAACAAATTTTCAAATATTTAAAAGGAACTACAAGATTTGGATTATGGTATCCATCTAAAGTTTCTCCTAGTTTAATAGGTTATTCTGATGCTGATTATGGAGGATGTAAAATAGATAGAAAAAGTACCAGTGGAATATGTCATCTGTTAAGATCATCCTTAGTATCTTGGCATTCTAAGAAACAAGCTTGTGTTGCTTTATCCACAACTGAGGCTGAATATATTGCAGCCGGAAATTGTTGTGCTCAAATTCTATGGATGAAACAACAACTACAAGATTACAATATTTTTCTAAGTGATATTCCCACTACAAGAAATATTAAAATTACCGACGGTCAAAATTCGTCGGTAATAACAAAAATCCGTCGGTAAATGAATATTACAGACTGAATTCAACGACCAAAAATCCGTCGGAAATTCACTTGTCGGTAAATATTACCGACGAATTTATCCGTCGGTAAATATGTTACGAAATTACAGATCGGATCCGGATCCGTCGGTAATAATTTTATTAATTATTAAATATGTTACTTATTTATAACATTATTTTTTTTATAGAACCCCTCCCCCTTGTATTCTTATTATTTATTATTAATTATTTCAATTATTTCTCCATATTATATTTTTATAACTTTGAATTATTGTCGAATAAGAGAAATGTCATTGGCGAGGATTCGAACGCAAGTACCTTAGAGTCGAGGTCGATACTCCAACCACTAAGCTACTAGAATTTCTTGATAACAATTTACAAATAAATTATATTTATATACAAATATACAAATACATTTATATATATTTATATATATATATTTATATATATTTATATATATTTATATATATTTATATATATTTATATATATTTATATATATTTATATATATTTATATATATTTATATACATTTATATATATTTATATACATTTATATATATTTATATATATTTTTATATATATTTATATATATTTATATATATTTATATACATTTATATATATATTTTTATATATTTATATATATATTTTTATATATTTATATATATATTTTTATATATTTATATATATATTTTTATATATTTATATATATATTTTTATATATTTATATATATATTTTTATATATTTATATATATATTTTTATATATTTATATATATTTATATATATTTATATATATTTATATATATTTATATATATTTATATATATTTATATATATTTATATACATTTATATACATTTATATATATTTATATACATTTATATATATTTATATATATTTATATATATTTATATATATATATATATATATATATATTTATATTTTTATATATTTATCTATATTTATATATATTTATGTATATTTATATATATTTATGTATATTTATCTATATTTATGTATATTTATATATATTTATATATATTTATATATATATTTATATATTTATATATATTTATATATATTTTTATATTTATATATTTATATTTATATATTTATATATTTATATATTTATATATTTATATATTTATATATTTATATATTTATATATTTATATATTTATATATTTATATATTTATATATTTATATATTTATATATTTATATATTTATATATTTATATATTTATATATTTATATATTTTATATTTTATATTTTATATTTATATATATTTATATATTTTTATATTATATATTTTTATATTTTTATATTTTTATATATTTATATATATATATATATATATATTTATATATATTTATATATAATTAAATATTTATTTTTAAAATTACTTAATTTAATAAATTATTATAAATTAATCTAATTATGATTAAATTAAATTATTAAATAAAAAATATTTTATTTTTTAATTAGTGAATAATTAAATTATTTTATATAATTTTACCGACGGATTTATCCGTCGGTAAATAATTTTTAATTTACATATGAATTTACCAGACGGATATATCCGGTCGATAATTACTTGTTAGTTTATCGACAGATTCTGCAGACGGATATATCCGTCGATAAATTCATCTATAAATTACCGACGGATTTATCGACGGATATATCCGTCGGTAACTAATTATTATTTTACCGACGGATATATCCGTCGGTAACATCAAATTTCACAAATATTTTATATCCATCGGTAATTTCCATCGGTAATGATTATTTTCCGACGGCCACAATTTCGTCGGTAAATATCCGTCGGTAATACGCGATTTTCTTGTAGTGTCCTTTAATGTGTGCACTAGTGCAAAAAAGGGCTTTTACGTCACCCAATTGTCGTTGCTTGTAAAAATATTCGACGTAAATAAAACGTGGTGGCAATTTTGTAAATAAGAGACAAAACTTTTACGTCGCGCACCCCAGCACGCGACGTTAAAAGCTTTCTTTTACGTCGCGCCACCCAGGTGCGACGTAAAAGGGTGCTTTTTACGTCGTGTGCTGGGATGCACGACGTAAAAAGTCCCTTTTATTTCCCCCCAGACCCACTCCCTCGTCTTGCGCAACCAGGGTTTTTGAGAACGACGACGAGAATGACGACAACAACTACCTCTGCAAACCATTTTCGATCAGTTTGACACTGGAAAACATCAACATTGTGTGTCATTTTACAAACTTGATATTTCTCCCCGATTGGATTCGAGTTTGAAATCATTTTTCGTCTACACTCGAGGTTAGTGTTCTATGCCATTGCTATATGTTTAAATTGAATCCGTGATTGTTTTTGGGGATCTCAATCACGTTATAGTATGAATGTCTCCACTGGATTGTTATTGGAATGTAATTATTTGTTTATTTGTTTGAGTGCATTCGGTTTACACACTCCATTATTGTTGGAACGTGCTTTGTTGTTTGTATATTAATTTCTTTTTACATATAATTTTTAAATCTCTAGGAGTGACGAAACTTTATAACATAATATGAATCGAAGTTGGATGAATGAACGTTGTATTAGTGAAGAGTACAAAAAGGGAGTTGAGGAATTTTTGAAATTTGCTAGTGAAAATGGAAAAGCTATGAAAGGGACATATTATTGTCCATGTGTTCGTTGTTTGAATCAAATTCGTCATAAACTTGAGGATATACGTGATCACTTGTTTGTTTATGGTATTATTAAGAGTTATACAATATGGACATGGCATGGAGAAATATTAGACATCCCAACTGTGTCAACTACAGACAATTTTGATGAAGGGATGGATGATAATCTAGAGGATATGATACGTGATATTGGTGAAGAAAATTTTATGAAAGTACATCTATATGATTCTTTGAAATCTGATTTTGCGCAACAATTGTACATAGGATGTAGTTTTACAAGATTATCGAGCAACTTTAAAATTGTTTACTTTAAAAGCAAGAAATGGATGGACTGATAAAAGTTTCACCGAATTATTGGAGTTGTTGAAGGAGATGCTTCCTGAAGATAATACATTACCTATTCGTAACTATGAGGCAAAGAAAATATTATGTCCAATGGGTTTAGAGTACAAGAAGATACATGCATGTCCTAATGATTGCATATTGTACAGAAACGATTTTGCTAAATTAAAGATGTGTCTGACATGTGGTTTGTCAAGGTTCAAAAACAAAGTTGAGGAAAGTAGTAGTGAGGAAGAACTAGATGGTCCCCCTGCTAAGGTGTTATGGTATTTGCCAATTATACCTAGGTTTAAAAGATTATTTGCCATAAAAGAAGATGCAAGAAACTTGACATGTCATGCAAATGGTAGAAAATGTGACAATCTTCTTCGACATCCAGCTGATTCTCCACAATGGAAAAGGATTGATGAAACCTTTCCAGAATTTGGTGCAGAGCCAAGAAACTTGAGAATTGGATTAGCTACAGATGGGTTGAATCCTTATGCAAATTTAAGTAGTAAACATAGTTCATGGCCAGTTTTGTTGATCATTTACAATTTGCCTCCTTGGTTATGCATGAAGAGAAAATATATGATGTTATCTATGATGATTTCAGGACCTCGACAACCAGGAAATGAAATAGATGTATATCTTAGTCCTTTAATTGATGATTTGAAGATGTTGTGGGAAACAGGAGTGAATGTATTTGATTCATATCACGAAGTGAATTTCAGGTTGCATGCACTGTTATTTTGTACTATAAATGATTTTCCAGCATATGGTAATTTGAGTGGTTATAGTGTGAAAGGTCATTTAGCGTGTCCTTTATGTCAAGAAGACACAAGTTATATCCAATTGAAACATGGACAAAAAACTGCGTACAATAGGCATAGAAAGTTTCTAGTTGCTAATCATCCATATCGTAAAATGAAAAAAGCATTTAATGGATGTCAGGAGAATGCGGTTGCATTAGTACCACGCAATGGTGAACAAGTATATGAGCAAGTGAAAAATATTAATATTGTGTTTGGAAAGACCCAAAAGAAATCCAATGAGAAAAACATTTGGAAGAAACAGTCTATATTCTTCAATCTTCCTTATTGGTGTAAGTTGGAAGTTAGACACTGTATAGATGTGATGCATGTTGAAAATTTTTTTGTGATAGTATAATTGGGACATTTCTTAACATAAAAGGAAAGACAAAAGATGGAATAAAAGCAAGACAAGATTTGGCAGACATGGGTATACGTTCTGAATTACATCCACAATCAGTTGGAAAACGCACTTACTTACCTCCAGCTTATCATACTCTATCAAAGAAAGAAAAGAGAAGCTTTTGTGAGTGTTTACGTGAGGTCAAAGTGCCACAAGGATACTCCTCAAATGTTAAGAGTCTTGTGTCTATGCAAGAGTTGAAATTAGTTGGTTTAAAGTCTCATGATTGTCATGTGTTGATGCAACAACTTTTACCAGTGGCTATTCGAAACATCTTACCAACTTCTGTTAGAATTGCTATTACTCGGTTATGTTTGTTTTTCAATGCCATTTGTATAAAGGTAATTGATCCAAAAAAGTTAGATGAATTAGAAAATGAAGCAATTGTAATAGTGTGCCAGTTATAAATGTATTTTCCCCCTTCATTTTTTGATATCATGGTGCATTTGATAGTCCATTTGGTAAGGGAAATTCGGTTATGTGGTCCAATTTTCTTAGATGGATGTATCCTGTTGAGAGATACATGAAGATCTTAAAAGGATATGTGAAGAATCGAGTACGAGCCGAAGCTTCTATTGTGGAAAGGTACATTGCAGAAGAAGCCATTGAGTTTTGTTTAGGATACATGTCAAAATCAGAACCAATAGGTATTCCTAAAATGAGACATGATGGAAGATGTGAAGGCAAGGGTACTCGAAATTTAAAGATTAAAAATGTTAGTCGGAAAGAAGTTGACCAAGCACATTTATGCATATTGAACAACACTAATGAAGTAATCCCTTACATATCAGAACACATAACTGAAATAAAGGAAACACATCCACGAATGAATGAAAAATGGGTATTGAATGAACATAACAAAAGTTTCCCTTGGTTTAAAAAAGGGTATACCGTAACATCTTGCGGTAGCTGATCCTTTGGTCGTGGTGGCGGCTTACTGCTCTAGCTCATGCGCCAATGTGAAACCTTGGGATGCTCCTTTGACGCGGTAGCTGACCCCTTGGTTGACGAGTACGAACCCTCGTCTGGTTTGTTGCCTCTGGATGCCCCTTCTGACGGTGGCTGACCCTTTGGCGATGGTGGCGGCTTACTGTTCTAGCTCATGCGCCAATGTGAAACCTCAGGATGCTCCTTTGACGTGGTAGCTGACCCCTTGGTTGACGAGTACGAACCCTCGTTTGGTTTGTTGCCTCTGGATGCCCCTTCTGACGGTGGCTGACCCTTTGGCGATGGTGGCGGCTTACTGCTCTAGCTCATGCGCCGATGTTTGAGATGTGTTCTCCCGTCTTCTGAGATTTGTCCGGTCTGTGCCGGGGATTTTGTAGGTGTTCATCCATCTTGTTGATTGTTGGGGATTCTTTGTTTTTTATCTTTTTGGTGGTGATCACCCGACTCTTGCTGGCTGGTCGGGCATGTTTTATGAGTGCCTCTTAGGTAGGCAGGAATCCTCTAGGGATTTGTTAATCTTGGGGACGCCTCTTAAGTAGCCGGATATCCATTGAAAAATTTGTTGATTTTGATGGTGCCTCTGAGCAGGCAAATACTCCATTGAGTTTCTGGTAATGCCTCTAAGTAGGCAGATGCTTCATCGGACGTGAAGACTTTTGGCTGCATTTGCTTTGCCTCTGACTAGGCTAATATTCCCTTATGGGGATGCTGGCTCTTGCTTGCCAGGTCTTGCCTATGCATAGGCAAATGACATTCTGAGGATGAATATGAAGTTTTGCCTTTGCAGTAGGCTCACTGGGGATGATCTTTCTTTTTGATTGATCCACCGGGGAATTGGTTTCCTTCCCGGGGATCTAATTTTGATTTGCCCCCTGAGGGAGAAATGGAGTTTTTGACTCCTTGTTGGATGATGTTGTTTTGAGCTGGCTTTGCCTATGCTCTTATTCCGCTGGGGATGATCGAGCCTTTCCGTTGGCTTTTTCTAGTGTACCTTCGTTTATTGGTGTAGAAGGTTAGAGCTATTTTCCTTGAAGCTCTTTATTCTGCTGTAATGGTTTTGATTTCACCTTTTTTTCGCGATTTATCTCTTTTTTATTGCGATTTTGAAATTTGGCTTTTTTATGGGGATAATGTGTAAGCCTTTTTACTTTTTAGTCTCTTTTTATTACGCTGGCTTTTTCCCTTCTTTTTTGGGGGAGGTCCACTAGGGATGATGTTTTATTTCTTTAGTGATCCACCAGGGAATTAGTTGACTTCCTGGGGATCTAATTTTTCTTTTCTAAGAATGGAGTCTTGGCTCCTTGATTGATGTTGATGCGAGCTATACTTGCGAAGCTCTTATTCCAGTGGGGGATGGGGATTTCTGATTCCTTTTTTTGTAGAATTTTTTGGAGATTCGGCCTTCTCTGTCATGGCCTTTTTGAACATTCGCTAGGGATGCAAGAGTTTTCCTCTTTTTTCCTTTTTTTGTTGAGCCCTTGTTGGTATGGAGATTGGACTCTTTTGATTGCTGATGATGATGGGCTCTTGGAGCCTTTATTCTCCATTGGGGAGTGTGGAGGAGACTTTGGGTGAGTGTGCTCGATGACTCATGTGGTGGTAATGCTGAGCCGTGAGGAGTGTTTTTGTGTTGCCTCTGGAGTAGGCAAGGATCCTCTTGGGGATAACTAAGCCTTTCCGTCGGCTTTTCTTTTATGATGTTTGATGATTGTGCCCTCTTTTATTGGGTGATGATTGGAGCTTTGACTTCTGGAAGCTTCTTATTTCTGATGAGTCGCTTGATTGACGACTTGCTATGTTTTCTTGAGGGCATTATTTGGAGACTCAGTCTCAGTGATCCTGTTTTCAATCACAAACATGGAGCTAGTCTCCTTATATGCATGAATGCTTTTTGTTTTTTGTTATTTGTCTGAAGTAATTTTTATTTCTTTCATTTTTTATATTGACAAAGTCGTTTTGTGCGACTACTTGTGTGTGGATGCCCTAAATGCAATCTATTCTTTTTGATTGATGCATCTGGAAAAGTGACTGGTATTCTCCTGCTGGACTTTTTTATGATTATGATGAAGGGCCCCTCTCTTTTATTCATTTTTTGGTTTAGCCCTATCTTTTTCCTAGACCGCCCTTTTGGGGTTTTCGATCTAGCGGGCTGCCTTAATTTTTTGCCTAGGATATCTTAGCGGGCTTTTTCCTTTTTTATGAATGCCCTAACTTTTTCCTAGACCGCCCTTTGCGGGTTTTCGATCTAGAGGGCTACCCTAACTTTTGCCTAAGAATCTCCTAGCTGGCATTATTCTTTTTATTGTCATTTTCTTTCTCTTCTTTTTTGAGAGATAGGAGCCTATCATATGCATGCAATGTTTGCGATATGCATCCTATAATACTATTTCAATTAATTTTTCAAAAGGATTAACCAGTGTGCTTTTACTTCTGATGAGCTTCTGACGTTGTGTGCTTTGTCGACAGAATAGGCTGTACCGATTTCACCGTCTTGACTTTGTCGTGACCGAAGAATGATTGTGTTTATTGTAGAGCGACTTGCCATGTCAGTGCGTCCCTCCCTTTCCTTGGGGATGTCAATCCTCCTATTGATTACTATCTCCACATTTCCCTACTAATTACTAGAATGTCGTAGTGGTAAGGGTCAAGAGAAAAGAAGGAAGAGGATATTTAATTCAAAGGCTTGTGTTTTAGAATTGTTTTATTTTGACAAAAATGGTTTTTGTAAGCACGGCTAGCCAAGGTTGGTTAGAGTGTTTAGGCTAGTTTAAACAACTTTTGTTTATGGAGTGGCGTCTTATTCTATGGCGCTTGCTATGACTGATTGACTTCTCTAGTCCGCCCTTTGGGTTTTCAGTCTAGGATGTTGTGCTATGTCCTAACTTTTGTCTAGGTTTCATTTTTCTTGTTTTGGGAAACCTAGCAGACTTTATTTTGTAACCCTAATTTTTGCCTAGGCTACCCTTTATGGTTGTTCGGGTTTCCTAGCGGGTTTACCCTAACTTTTGCGTAGCCCCCTTTGGTGGGTTTCCTACCGGGTATCTTGCCCTCTTTTTTTTTGGCCTTTAACTTCTATGGGCTTCTTTTGATTTTTGTGTTCTTTTTGCACAACATTGGCGAAACACGGCTTTATTTAAGACGAGGTAAAACTTTATTTTGTGTTTCTAGTTAATCAATGATGATGGATTTGACTTTTATTTTGGTCAATGGCGCAGTTTGATTACTTTGACGCACTTTTGAAAATGTTTGCTTAAACATGGTTATTAATGAGGTTTAGACATGAATAGCAAGAAGAGAATCAGATAGTAAGAATGACATTCTTTGTAATTAATAGGGAAATATGTGCCCTACAATGCTCGGGGGTCGGGCTAGCCCCGAGGAGTAATCTCTAATAGTCATTGGATTTACAAACCCTAAGAATTAGAAGGAGAACACCTAATGACTAAAGTCGCTTTTGACGCTTGAACCCCTTTGTTTGAGAAAATCTGATTCGAGCTGCAGAGGGGGGACTTCCCTTTTCTCCATGTAGCTTGATCCTTCGCAGGGTCATGCCCTAGGCCATGATTTTAAAGGATTGTCTTTAAAATCTGGTGGCTCCCTTATTCCTTGAGAGTTTCTAATGAGCCCTTGGTTTGGGCGGCATCCATATTTCCTCATCATGTGGGTCATCTTCATATTGTTGGGGAAGTCTTTTCATATTGGCAAAAGATATTTCAATGGTCCTTTTCAGTCGCATCCATTCAAGGTAGGGCAAACGACTTGCTGATCTGAATTTTGTTCTTAGCTCGAACCGTGACCAGTTTGTCGCTCACAGTGAGTTTGTCTCTTTTGGTGGAGCGTTGAAAGAACTGCCTTAGCGTCATGAGTCCAAAGTCTTCTCAGTTTCCCCTTTGGATTATGTTTTTCTTTGGTCTTTTTATTTTTCCTTTATTCTTGGGAGCATTGTCTTGTAGCTCCTCGGGGGAGTAAATTTTTCCATTTCTTGTTGTGCCCCCAATGCCGGCTATGCTGGAGATATCTTCATTGATGGATGATGTTTCTGCGTATCTCCATGGTGCAACCTTATTTGATGTATGGGGTGAACGAATGTAACGACATCCTTGCCCCCTCTTCTTTATTTACTCAGATGACCAACGGTTGAGGCTTATTATCCTTCTTAGGCGGATCAACCGTTGGAGATAACTTGACGACAAAAGGTTTGCTCTTCGCCCTACTTTGATTCGTGGAAAGCACATCGACTAATCCTTTCTTTTTATTATCTGATTATTATTAAAGTGAGAATGAATGCAATTTATGAATGTAATTTATGAATGCAATAGACGGTTGAGGAGATGATGAAGACAAACAATTTTATTTATTTCATCTAGACAGTGTACATTCCTCAATGCAATGTTTCGAAGTACATTTTTTTTTTAAAGCGAAGAAGCCTAAATGAACCCATAGGCGGGTAAATATTTCTATTTTTCTTTTTTGACTTCCTGTGCATGGCATGCGAATGCCCTAATCCTCTTTTCATGGTATTGAGGAATGTCCACTTCTTCGACTGTCTATTATGAGATGCACGTTCTGAGGATGAAGTTTGGTGGATGCATGTATGCAAGTGTTTGTTTTTTCCTAAACATTATCATGTTTTATTTTCTAACATGATGTATGATAGTGTTTGGGATTTTGTGTTTTTTTGTATGCGGATGAGGGTATGAAGAATACCAGCCGCTTTCTAGAATGCAAAAAGATTTTTCTTGTTAAAAAGGAATGATTTATGAGATGGATATTCCTTAAGACAATGACTTAGGTATCCTCCTTAAAGCTTACGCTTTGTGGGGTATCCTACCCACCTCGGTGTAATGGTTCCTTCCCCATCACAGATTTGGCCCAGTAATTTTCCCAAAAAACGCTCCTAAGACCCATTTTTTGGAGGTTTATTAAAATGATGCATGCTTTCCTTATGCATTTATTTTCTCTCTTGTTTTTTTCACTTATGATGCAATATGAATGATACGACTTTGTCAAAATTATCTTTATAAATGTTTTGATTTTGTTATTATTATTTTATTTATTTTGGATTTATTTTTTTAGCCTTTTATCTCTTCTGTCGGAACTGCGTGGCTACTTAGCTTACAAAGAACCTGAAACCAGGCTAGCTAAAAGGCAGACTGTCCGAGATAAGGGCGTTTATTTGTGAAAGTATTTTTGTGATTTTTTCTGTTGTCTGGTTATGCTATGCAATCAAATGCAACAAACAAATGCACACACAATTCTATCATCCACGAACAGGCGAGAATTCGTTTTTAATCACGAGGTAGGGTTTTCCTGCAGAAAAGTGCATTGGTGAGGGTAGGTTCTAACTGTTCTCACCAGGCTAAGGCCCCCAAGGTGCCCCCATTATAGGGTCCCCACTCTCCAGCCGTCCGACCATGCTTAGCACTAAGGCCATAGTCAGTCTTGTTGCCAAAAGAGGAAGGTTATCACCTTGAGTGGTGGTTTCCGATCACACTGGTGGGCTCAAGGCCTTCACTACAGTGAACCGTACCTGCCACCCACTCCCTATGGATTTCTCACTTGCCCCCGGGTATAGAGGGAACTGTAGTGTGCAAGGGTTTGTGTACAGTTTGTATTTCACACAATTGTCTAAGTATAAACAAGCAACAGTTATTAAAGCCAAACCATAAAACATGTTATAATACAAGTTAAGGGCAAAAGCGTTATTTTCTTGGTTTATTTATTTTTAAGCCGGCCCATCACTAAATGGGATCAACTCTCGAGGCTTCCCCAATGGAGTCGCCATCTGTCGCCATCGTCAAAAAGAAGGCGGTCGGAGCGACGCGATGGTTTCGACCCTCTTGTTTTTCGCGTTGGTGGTTACAACGCCTTTAGGTCGTCCGATAACCGGGCTGAACCTAGAGGCGAGGTTTTCGAAAATGCGCTCTTGGATTTTCCGATAATCGGGCTAATCCAAGAGCTAGTTTTGAAAGGTTCTATGGAGTCGCCACCGATGTTTTTACCGGAAACATCGGAAAAGGGGTTAAAAGGCGTTGGTTTTCGCAAAACCAACTTTGGTCGTTAGAACCAGAGTTGGGTAAGGGAGTTAGTTACGTGTAAAGGAAGTGTTAGTTCCTTTACGACGCCCCTTTCGGGTTCCCTATGACAGGCCAGCTATTTAAAAATATTTAAACCGGTGAAAATTACGCTTTTACCCTTTTATTATGCGGAATTTAAAATTACGACTACATGGCCCTATCTATTGCGTAATTGAAATAAAGCGGTAAAAAGGTGAGGGAGAGTGTAGAAACCTTCGAAGCAAGCTTTCTATTTAATTTCTCAATAAATTGGGTGCGTTTTGGCAGCCCTTTGCTCTATACAGCTTTAAAAACCTCTCGAAACGCTCAGAAATTACTCTAAAGACACTCAGAAGCTCCAAAAATGCGTCGGAGGGATTCTAGAGAGAGAAATCCTAGAGAGAAGGAGGAGAAACTGTGTGATGGTGTGTGGAAATGAGGGGAGGGAGACCCTATTTATAGGTTTTCGCGCCTGACAGGTCGAGACCGCCGTTCTCGTCAGACAGGGTCGAGACCGCCATCTCACCAAACGAGGCCGCCGTCTCGTCCTTCGCAGGTGGCGAGACCACCGTCTGGGAAAGTGAGACCGTCGTCTCGCCATTCGCAGGTGGCGAGACCGCCGTTTGCATGAGGCGAGATGGCGGTCTCGTCCCTAAAAAGGCGAGAAACCTTATTTTTTGTACAGAAAAATCCCTCCTATCCTAGTATGGGGCCTAATAGTCTCTCCTAGTGGCTTTTTAGGCTTTATCCATCTTTGAATAGGAGGTCTTCTACTCTTTATTTGGAGGTCGGACAAGATTTAGGGTCTACAGGATGAACCTTTTATTTTGGCATATCAAGCGAGACAAATATTTTATGTCAAGGATCTATGTAATGAGAGATGGTCAATTGTCCTTGAAGGAAGAAGCATGCACGGAATTCATGAAGATGATTCTCTAGATATACATGAAAAACCTTCATTTTCAAGTAGACCATTTGATGACATAGTTGACAATGAAGTTGATGACATACATGCAATTCGAAGTGATCATGATGAAGGGATATGGGAAAACATACCAACATAATAGGTGTTTATCTTCACATTTTCTAGTTCTTTTTGTTCAAACTTATAAAGTATGTTGACTTGATATTGTTTTGTTTTTCAGGATATGTCGGATTCCACATCTGGTACTGGTAGTGGTAGTGGCAGTGGCAGGAGCGGAAGTGGAGGTAAAGGTAGATCTGTCACTCGGTTAAAGGGGTTGAGAGCAAGGAGGGTAGCTAGAGAGAAAACTCAAATTGAAGTTGATCCACGTTCGGTAAGGCATCCGGCCCAAATGTCTGCTAAGTTTAAGAGCTATTTGGGACTACTAGTTCGACACCATGTTCCAATTACTACTCCATCTTGGGATGATGTAGAGGAAACCGAGAAGAACCTCATGTGGCGGGATGTTCGGGTATTTCTATATTTGTTGAATACTTTATATATCATTATTAATTGAATTTAACATTTATTGGTCATTTCACAGACAAAATTTTGATGTTCCTAACACCGAGGTGATGAGGAAGAAGATTTTATCCTCCATTGCCATTAGATGGAGGGACTTTAAGACTTTCTTGACACGGGAGTATGTATTTGGAAAGTTTCAAGATGAATCTCCCTGTCTAAAGTATCAAATTAGTGAGGAGGATTGGTTACAATTTTGTGCCAGCTCGAATGGACCCCTCTTGGCGGGATAAAAGACGTGCTGCCCAACAATGTCGGAGGTTGAATGATGCACCCCATGTATTGTCATGAGGAGGGTATGCATTATTGGAGCAACGTCTCATGAAAGCCGAGAGAAGAGTTAGTAGCGAGTTGAGTCTACTCGACCATGCATCTCCACCCCCTCGCTATGAGATGTGGAAGGCAGCCCGGACAAAATCTGATGGACAAATGACTTCTGAGTCTGCACGAATCATTGCTCAGAAAATCATAAGTTATAATGTCAATTTGAATTGATTCTAATGTGAAAGTTAGTGTATGACTTAATTATTGTTAATGTGTTGTAGGATGATTTAGTTGAGCAGAGCCCCCAAGAATCATTTATTCCTCATGGTCGACAAGATATATTGGCGACAACCATAGGAAAACCAGATTACTCAGGACGTGTGCATGGTGCTGGTGGATCCTGGGGCCTTCGTGATTACTTTGGTCCAACATCACGAAGGACCACTATCGACTCTTGCGGCCAGGAGGCCTTGCATAAAATGGAGATGCAGTTTGAAGAAAAGTTAAATCAAATAAGGCAGTCCTTGCAAGCAAGAGTTTGATGAGAAAATTGAATCTCTCGCCGCTCTCAGCAACGGACTCAAGGAACACCTCAAACAATTGAACATGATGTTGTTCGAGTCAGCACTAAAGGGAGTTGTGCTGCTACTGCTGCTGATCCTTCAGGAGAATATACTCAGATTGATGCATCACACCAGTGTGAGTTATATGTTGAAGATGACCCCCCGTGTCTAGTGGCTATTGGTTGAGTTTTTGAGGGTGGTTTAACCATCCATGGTGTCCCTCTACAGGCAGACTGGACACGAGTAGTAGTTGATGAAGTTCATGATGCTAATGCTCCAGTGCCTTTTCCTAATGAAGAGATTCAATTAGTGGGGCAGGCAAGCGGGACATTCTTGGCTTGGCCAAGACGTTTGGTTATGCCACTATCAGCACAGACCAAGGTAATATATATATATATATATATATATATATATATATATATATATATATATATATATATATTGTCTATTTTCTCTTTTCTAGTATTATAATTATATAAATGTTTAATTAATTGTTATCATTTATTTAGGAGGACTTGCGTCGTGCTAAGCATAAAAAACAACCTATTATTGATGAGGATTTGACAGAATGTGATGATGATCCCATCTCTATGTTGTTGACCATATTACCACGGTTGAGGAAGAGACCGTGTCAGATAATATGGGATGTTAGAGTGTTTGGAATTGACAATTCCAGTGTTCCATTATACATTTCCTTGCCCGATGCTTTAGAAATTGCTGGGGGAAATTGCATGTTAAACATTTCCACACTACTGCAGAAAAGGCTTTTTACGTCAGTTAAAATGGGCTTTCTACGTCGGTTAAAGCGGCGACATAGATACGGGGGTCATAGAAAGTAAGACTTTCTACGTCGGTTAGTCAGGGAACCGACGTAGAAAGATTGACTTTCTATGACCTATACTGATCGGTCATAACTGGTTCTGATCGATCATAGAGCTATTCTGATCGATCATAACTGATTCTGACCTGTCATATTACTTTCTATGTCGGTTAACAATGATAACCGACATAGAAAGTCTTACTTTCTAACTTTCTATATCCCCAGTATCTATATCGGTTAACAGTAACCGTGATTGTATGTGTTATCAATGTCAGTTATGCCTATAACCGACATAAAATGTTAAACTTTCTACGTCGGTTATGTCAATACCCGACGTAGAAAGTACTTTCTACGTCGGTATTGACATAACCGACGTAGAAAGTGTTATTTTTTTTATAGTATCTACATTTTCTTCATAGATGCTACCTTTCTTCGAGTAGACCTGCCTATTCATCACAGTTCCAGATAAATATTCACAGATCCAAACACTTGTACAGACAGATATGCACAGTTCATATATAGTTCCAGACAGATATGTACATATGAAACATATTGAAATCAATATATATATATATATATACCTCAGTTCCAGACAGTTCATTTACTTAAACGAATGTAAATTTGCTAACTTAAATCAATTCAATCAAAATTGTTACAATGTAAATTTTCTATGAAGATTGAATACTTAAAAGGAAAGAAGCCCACTGCTCTCTAATATCATCTAACACTTCAATCTTCATTGGAGATGAGTCTGTAAATTCCTACATATTGAAACATTTCAGATTTAGAAACCATTTAATAATTGGCATATTTGACTTAATTATAGTATATTTACCTCCGTCCATGTGGAAATAATATTTTTGGCTACGATGGTGTGCATGTGCTTCATCACATAATGCCCGCACTCATGGCTTCCCGGTTGGCGTGGACACTACAAGTTAAATACATGTCAGATTAACTTTAAATGACAAATTGAACAACAGTAAGAGGTGTTTGGTCACCTTTGGTGCAATATATGTCAACTTCTTTCTAGCATGAGATGGAAGGCCTTGCAACCTTAGGTGAGCTTCCAAAGCTCTACAAAAGGACAAATAATTTTGGTGTAAGTGCACATATGATACAACAATTAAAAAATCAATTAAAAAAACCAAACTTACGCGTCTATGTGCTTTCTAATATCCAAATCATTTAGTTTCTTGTGTAATGAACACAAGAGAATCACAACAAATTGCCGAGGAACAATGATTATGAGCTGCCAATGACCCCTGCACGTTGAAATAATATTAGTAAAATTTCAGTTTTACATAAATGTGCATTAATTTATAAGATGTATACTTACTGATGCAAGTAAGGTGCTAAGTAGACTTCTTTGCCCCCATTTTGAAATGTCTCTATTAAGTACGTTTGCACCTCTTCAGCTTTATTCCCAATGGACTGAATGGCAACAGGGTCAACAAATCCATAGATAAAGGAAATCTTCCTCTCAACACACAAACGATGTAAATAGCTTCAAAATTGAAAATAAATAAAGTTATAAAATAATGTACCAGTGAGAATATAAAAAATATGTAAATATACTTACAATTCCCAAAGCTGCAACACTGATACACATAGCATATCAGTACCAGCTGAGAAGATCAAAAATACCCCTTTGGAGTAAGAAAAAAGGGATTGTCCGGGTCCCGCATACGACTTCGGGTGGCATATCTAAGCTGTATGGGAGTGGTCCCGATAGTCGTCGCTAGTGCACCGAGTCACCGTAAAGCGATCGGTGGTGGTGGTGATTCATGCACAACTTCCTTTGCTTTTTCAGACCTCTTTCTATACAAGTACCAAAAATAAATAACATTAATATACATCAACCTATCAAAAATTAATAAGTAAAAGGGATAAATGCATGAAACAACTCTGTGAATGTGTTGGGATGGGTCTTGTTAATGAAGCTGGCCATAAGATAAAATTTCCAGGTGCCTGTCCCATTTGTTTGAACCTCTTCGGTGGGAATAGGGATTGGGGCAGCAACATCCTGGACATCTACAACCACCACTCTTATCATATCATGTCCAATACTCGGTGGTGGATGGTTGACCCCAATGCATACATTTTCCCTAAGGTAAACAAATGATAAAATATTTTAGACTATATAATGCTTAACAGATGTACCAAATACATGTCAAAGATATAATACGTACCGTATGCCACCAAATGCTCGGGAGGACCCGCAACATACAACTCACGGTCAGCAGTGTCGGTAGGAGCAACCTCCGCCCTCTATCGGGAGCATCACAACTCTCCTTTGTGCCGACATGAATCGGGGATGCCTCTCGTGCGGGGACGGAAGGTTGAGAGGACAAAGATGCCAACTCTGCTCTCATTGAGCTCAATAACTCTGCCTTCAAGTCGAGTACACCTCATCTCGAATCTCCTTCCTAATTTGTTGTTTGAGGGACTCAAACTCCAACTCACTCGAGATGCCTCAAAGTAGGAGTTGCAACGGGTGGGGCACCAAAGTATCGCTCGATGCCCACCCCTCGTCCAGCAGCACGAATACGTCCAGGATGCTCTGGGGTACCAATGGCCACTGCCAATATATCCTGACGGTCATGTGGGTGGAATGATCCGTGAGTGCTCTGCTCAACCAACTCATCCTACAACACAAAGGAAGGATTTTTTAGCAAATACATATGCTTATTGTAGTATACCATATATAATTAGTTTAGGATATGCTACTTACAATACGTTGAGCTACAACATTAGTTTGCTCAGATAAGTAATTCCCTGATGAGTTATGGCGAGCTCTCTTCCATTTATCATGGCGTGAAGGGCGAGTGACAGCACTCACAACCGACTCATCTGAAGGATGACTTGAAGATGTCTCCTTCATCATCTTCTCCTCCAATTTCTCATAACCCCCACGAGACAACCTGTGGGGGTGGATATTCTTTCTCTGAATATCATGTGCCTTCTGCCGCTTGGCCTGTTGCATTCCATGTTAAATACCAAATTTAAAACCTCTATTTAAAAAAAATGACTGCAAACAAATGACAAATGTGCTAACCTGAAACTTAGCGTCTAAACCCTGAGTCCGAAATGCCTACCATGTCTCCTCATCCAAAAACTGATACTGGTCACATGGGTTCTTGTTGCTCAATGCCCCATATATGTATCGACTAGTCAGATCACTCTTAAAACCTCCGGGTCCATAATATGACTGCAGCCTCATTCTCTAACTGATCCAAAACATCTGGGTCCATAACTTTACTACATATGGCATTAAAGAAAAAGCATAATCGAGTTAAGGAATATCTAACATTCTCTGCTAAGATACCTCGAATAGCCATAGGTAGAAGTTGTTGTATCAATACATGACAATCATGAGATTTTAACCCAAGCAATTTTAGATCTTTCATAGATACAAGTCTCTTCACATTGGAAGAGTAACCAAATGGAACCTTCACACCTCGTAAAAACTCACAAAAACTTCTTTTCTCTTTTTTAGACAGTGTGTGACATGCTGGAGGCAAGTATGTTTGGTTACCATGAGGTTGAGGAGCTAATTGTTCTCTTATACCCATTTCAACCATGTCCAAACGAGCATTGACACCATCTTTTGTTTTTCCTTGAATGTTAATGAGTGTTCTGATGATACTGTCACACACATTTTTCTCTACATGCATGACATCTATACAATGCCTCACATCAAGAACCCTCCAATATGGAAGAACAAAAAGGATTGACATTTTCTTCCATATACCTGTGGCTTTCTTTTGCGTCTTTCCAAACTCACACGAAATCGCACTTACTCGTTGATATACTTCTTCCCCACTTAAAGGTGTTGGGGCTGCATCATTTTCTTGACACCCGTTAAATGATTTTTTTAATTTACGATATGAATGGTTCGAAGGAAGAAATCTTCGGTGTCCAAGGTACACTGTTTTCCTTCCATGTTGTAGTTGATAGTGACATGTGTCTTCTTCACATATCGGGCAAGCTTTATGTCCCTTTATGTTGTAGCCACTCAAATTACCATATGCTTTGGAAAGTCATTAATTGTACAAAATAACATTGCACGCAACTTGAATAAGTCACTCGTGTACCCATCAAACACATCAACACCTTCCTCCCACAACATCTTCAACTCTTCAACCAATGGGCTTAAAAAAACATCAATGTCATTTCCAGGTTGTCTGGGACCCGAGATCATCAAAGATAGCATCAAGTACTTACGTTTCATACACAACCACGGAGGTAAGTTGTAAATAACTAACACCACAGGCCATGAACTATGTTTACTGCTTAAATTTCCATATGGATTCATTCCATCTGTAGCAAGTCCAAACCTAATGTTTCTTGGATCATTACCAAAATTCGGAAGATGGAATCAATTTTTTTCCATTGCAATCCATCTGCGGATGCCTCAACCGACCATCTTTAATACGACTATCTGCATGCCATCTAGTGAGCTTTGCATCATTTCCATTAGTGAATAATCGTTTCAACCTTGGAACAATGGGAAGATACCATAACACTTTTGTCGGGGTACCCTTCATTACATCATTGTCAGAATCACCATCCTTCTTCTTGTATCGTGATTCCCCGCATTGTGGACATTCGTGAAAGTTCTCAAATTCTTTCCTGTACAACACACAATCATTCGGACATGCATGAATTTTTTGGTACTCCATACCCATTGGACACAATATCTTCTTAGCATCATAATTGCGGGTTGGCAATGTGTTACCTTCAGGGAGCATGTCACTCAACAACTCAAGCAATTCTGTGAAATTTTTATCAGTCCACCCATTCTTTGCCTTCACATTGAACAATTTTAGTACCGCCGACAATCATGTGAACTTAGTACAATTTGTATACAAAGGATTTTTTGCATCATTGGACAACTTCTCGTACACATGTGTATGTTGGAAGGCATCTTGTCCAAGCTCACGGATCATTTCCTCCAGTTGATCATCCATCTCTAGATCAATTTCTTCTTTGTCTTCTACACTTGGCATGTTTAATAATTCACCATGCCATGTCCACTTTATGTAACTCTTTAGGAAACCATCACAAAGAACATGTTCCCGAATAACTTCAGTCGGTAATCTTCGCTCATTCAAGCAGTTAATACAAGGGCAATAGAATCTTCCATCATTATCCGGAACATTCATCTTAGCAAATTCAAGGAATTGTTCTACTCCACTCTCATATTCATTTGTTGTTCGTCTATAATTGATCCAACTCCGATCCATTGTTACCTTCTCGTCACATAACACAACATATAAGTATAGTTTGAGGATGATAACATCCAACATGTTCTCGCTGAAATTGCGATGTCACGTGATTGGATATTTTAATCTTTCAATAGGAAGTTCTCGTCCTACAATGGATCATTTCATGACCGACTCCAATCAAGGCTAACCGTATTGTCTCACATTAGGGTGAGCATAAGCGATGATAGTTTTCGCTTAAAATGAAATAACTACATTATAATACAAATCTAATTTTCAAAATCAAAATCACGAAAGAATGCCTACAGAAACACATTCAAATGACTAAACTACTTACAATACGTCTCTAAATTAGCTAAAGGCACCCGTGAACTTCCATCTCTTGATAGCATTATTACATACCAGATTCAAAAATGTAAACCTACAATGGCTAAAGCAAGCACGAAAACTTACCTCTTGAAGACCTACGAGAGGTGGCGAGGTGGCGTGACGAGCGGAGCCGGGTGAGGAGAAACGTACACAAGCGACGGGCACCAACGACGGTAGCAGCGGGCGGCACGACGTACGTAGTTGGCGAGGTGGCGTGACGAGCGGAGCTGGGTGGGGAGAAACGTACAAAGGCGAAGACGTTCGTAGAAGATACGAGAGAGAAGGGGAGCTCGCTATGGGTGAAGTGAGAAATGGAGTGTCGCGGCGAGTGTAAAACGAGAGGATATTATGTCGGTTGCTCTCACACCGTCATCAAAAACACTTTCTATGTCGGTTAAATTTTAACCGACATAGTAAGTGGAAAGTTCACTTTCTATGTCGGGTAAAACTTAACCGACATAGAAAGTTCACTTTCTATGTCGGGTAAATTTTAACCGACATAGAAAGTGAACTTTCTATGTCGGTTAAGTTTTACCCGACATAGAAAGTGAACTTTCCACTTACTATGTCGGTTAAAATTTACCCGACATAGAAAGTTTATGATTTTATTACAAAATTGCCACCGCGCTACATACTATGACGGGTGGACTACGACCGTGATAAAAACCCGTCATAGAATGCTATTTTTCCACTAGTGCCATCATACAATTGTGGGCAATGTAAGTCATTCTCATTTATGTTTCTAAGATCATAATAATTATATTCAACTTATAATTAATTATTTTAGGTACATTGACAAATTGAGTGTGGAACAAGAAAAATTCGAAGTATACGGATTTATTGAGCCTCAATCCATCCAAAAATTTGGAAATACAAAGGTTGGAATCCAACAATATATGCAAACATGGATGAGTGACTCAAAAAGACATATATATTTGGCTCTATACATTGAAGGGTTAGTATTTTAATTTGTATTTTAATTTATATTTTTGTAACTAATTTTTATGTCATACAATGTAGGTCCCATTGGCAATTAATTGTAATCATACCCCAGGATTACACTCGTGGTGTGGTTTTGTTCATTACATCGGAAACCGAGTCAAGAAATGAAAAGCTTATTACAAGGGTAACTTTATCTTTTATTCATTAATTATGTTTTTAAATTGTAAATACATATTGAATAATATATGACTCTTTTTCACTTAGAATCGTAGTCTCGGAACTAATGTTCTAAGTGGAAAACCTAGAACAAAGACTTTGCAGTTCATTTATCCTAAGGTTAGAAACTTATTTATATAAGTGAATACCATAATTATTGTTTGTATTTAAATTTTGAAAATAACATTATGTTTTTTCATCATTTCAGATGTAATAAGCAAACGAGACTCGTTTGAATGTGGTTACTATGTTATGTATTGGATGAGAGCCATAGTTTGTGCGGGCATAATTGATTCTTGGACGGAGGTAATTGCTTTTAACATTAGTTAAGTTTATTTAACTTTATTCATGTTGCATGTTTACAAGAGTCAAATTAATGTTTCAGGTATTTTAAGATCCATCTCCATTACCAGAATATGATATTACACAAATTAGAGAACAATGGGCAAAATTTTTTGTTCAACAATTCTAGTACATAATTTTTTAAGTTCTTGTTCATATTATATTGTGTGTACTATGTAGTTTAGGTAGCTTAGTTTGTATTAACTTTTAGTTTGTAATAGATTTTTTAGTTTGTATGTTTGTATTATGTAGTTTGAATTATATAATATTATATTTTTAATTTACTAGCTAAAGAAAATTGAACCTCTGGATTGTCTGGTTGTAATATATATTTGCAGGTTTTAGTTGTAAAACAGAATCAACCCAATTTAAAAAAAAACAACAAATTTACGTCGCATATTGGTATATGTGACGTAAATTTACGTCGCACATGGTATATGCGACGTAAATTTACGTCGCGTATTGGTATATGCGACGTAAATTTACGTCGCATATTGGTATATGTGACGTAAATTTATGTCATGTATACCAATATGCGACGTAAATTTGTTGTTTTTTTTAATTTCCAAAATTTTTTACGTCTGTTTAGTGGTATATGCAACGGAAAATTACGTCGGGTCTTGATAACTGACGTAAATTTACGTCGGGCTAAAGGGTCCGACGTAAATTTACGTCTCCCGTTTTAACGTCAGTCTTAAATACGACGTAAAAAGCCCTAAATACCTGACGTAAAAGACCCTTTTTGCACTAGTGGTGATAATACAAGTGTCATTAATCTCACAAAGAATCTTGTCATGCATTCTAGAACCAAACACATTGAGATTAGGCATCATTTTTTAAGAGATCACATATCTAAAGGAAATTGTAAAATTAAGTATATAGACACAAAGCATCAGTTAGCATACATATTTACCAAACCTCTTCCAAATGATAGATTCTATGAACTTGGGAGAGACTTAGGAATATTAGAAATAGTCTAAACTTTGTTTAACTGAAAGATCTTTGCATTCTGTACTGGAATAATCAATTATATGGGGGAATAATCGATTATCCTGTGTCTAATACATGATAAAATTGTGAATCTCTCTAGAATAATCGATTATCTTGGTAATAATCGATTATTGAAGCTTAATTGAGTGGTTCATGAAAAATCTTTCTGTAATAATCGATTATTTGGGGTAATAATCGATTATTTGTACTAAATTGGGCAAAATCAGTGATTTCTCTCTGAAATAATCGATTATCAGGCCAGATAATCGATTATTCATGCACTTTCTGGGCAGGGATGAAGAAATAATCGATTATCACTAGTGATAATCGATTATTTGGTGACGTTAAGGTTATTCTAGTCGTTGGTAACGAATCTTTAAGCTTTAATTCTTGGAAAACTAGTTGTTTATGGCCGTTAGGATCATTTTCTATATATAGGAGGGTTCAAAATCAAATCCAAACACTTCCAAACTTCAATTCAAAGCATTCTTCACACATTCTAAGCTCTCTTGTATCTTTTAAGCCGTACTTATCTTCAAAACTCCTTATCTTCCTCTCATTTCATTCTAAATGGCTTCATCTTCCCATAGAAAGATTCCAGCAAGGAGAAGATCTGCTCCTACTTCTCATCCCCGCCCTAATTCTCTTGAAGGGTGGATTTTTTATGATGACGAAAGGCAGGAATTTCTGGAAAGAAAGGGGTATTATTACTCCTAAATTTCTTCTTGGTGAACAATTCATAAACATGGGATTCAACTTTCCCCATCTTCTTGAGCAACAAGGTGTTCTTCCCTTTATCGAGATGTAAGATACATACTATCCAGATTTAGTTCGGGTATTCTATTCTCACTTCAAATATAGGGATCATGTTGCCATGGAAATTGGCAGACAGCTTTTGGCCGGACCTTTGAAGAAAGAAGAGCGCATGTTGCTGCATCTTCTTGTATGGATTTTGTGTCCTCGAGCAACCAACAATGCATAATGTTCTTCTGCTTACCTTCGCATTATCCATGCCGTCATGAATAACGAGCCAATTGATTAGCCAAGCCTTGTCACATTGACAATGCTCAAGGCGAAGCGTCACCCAACCTTCAAGATTCCTTACGCTCTTCTCATCTCTAGGATTCTTGAATACAAAGGTGTCAATGTTGAAGGGGAACAACAGGCCTAGACAATTAATTCAAACAGAATGCTGGACAGCTTACTCAGCTACAAATGGTGAACATAAATGGAGTTTATGTTCATAAAGATGATGCTCTTCATTGGCTGGCATGGCTTAAGATTCTGATGATGAGGACATGCTTGCTGCTGATATGCCTGCTAAAAATTTTCATGTTGCTGGAACATCATCTGCTGCTCACTCTACATCCCGTCCTTCCATGGAAGACATGTTGTTTGACATGAATCAGAGAATGCAGGAATTCTTCTCTATATCTCAAGAATGGCATCAAGAAATTATCAGATGCATTTCGGATGTAGATGATCAGGTGTGTAATTTAGAAGACCGATTTGATGCGCAGTTTAATAGTGATCAGAGTGAAGAGTTATAATCTCTTCAAATATTTCTTGTTTGTTTGTACTACATTGCTTTAATGAATAAAATTTTATTTTTGCATTGATTGAGGGGGAGTTGTTTTTCTATCTTATGCACTTATTGAGGGGGAGCTTTCATTTTTTATTATAATAAAAATAGGGGGAGAAATTATTTAAAGCCTCATATGTTTAATAATTTTAATGATGTCTGATATGTTTAATAGTTTTGTTAGTTGTGACAGTTAAAACAGGTTATTACAAAGGGCTTTAAAGCAAATTTTGATCATCATAAAAAAGGGGGAGATTGTTAAACATACAAGGATATGAAGCTTGAAGATTTTGATGATGATTCAAGAACAAAGGACTTAAAGACTTGAAGACTTAGAATCATGTGTATTTACTTATAATAACTCTATTTTATGTTTTTGAGTCTGTATAATTAGAGTACAAGATAGCCAACACATAGTCCATCATCTGAAAACTCATTTTTATCATATCCACTCTGTGATAATCGATTATTACTTAGAATAATCGATTATCGTGCACTGAAAAATTGTTTTTCCGAAAACCTTGCTGTGATAATCGATTATCCTGGTCCTGTTTTACTCCTCTCCGAAAATGGCTCTGTAATAATTGATTATTACTCAAGATAATCGATTATCTACGTCTATTGTGAGTTTTGAAATTCAAATCTGGACCAATTTATGAAAAACCTATTCCCAATTCTTATGTTTTCGAAAATCATCATTTCCCAGACCCTATTCTCTCTACTTAAGGTTCTCTAAGGCTCTATGCAAAATAACAATTTATTTTCATACAAAAGTTAAGAGCTGTGATTGCTAGAGGACTTTGTGTAGGGAAGAAAAAGAGGCTTTTGAAAACCTAGTATGGGCTAGAAGCGATAAGAATCACTGAATGGGTTTCTTGGTGGATTGGGTGTTGTGCCGTCTCTAGGAAAAGTTGTTATTCATCCTTTGTGGATTCAAAGGAGGGGTTCATCTCTTGTGTGACTCAAGAGAGGTGTTTTCTATTCCTTATCTTTTTCAATTTGTAATTTGTTGTAACTTATGATTATAGTGACAACGTTAATCCTCTTTTAGAGTGATTAACAACTGGACGTAGGGTCTTTTGATCCGAACCAGTATAAATCATCTGTGTAATCTTCTTTCCCTTATCTCTTTACATTATAAGCATTTTAATCGATGTAATTTGGGGAAAAATTTCAAAACCCTAATTTTTTATAAGAAACCAATTCACCCCCCTCCCCTCTTGGTTTTTTGTCCCTAAACACGAATATTCCGCTGCACGATTCTAACAATGGGTATCCTGGTTTTTCACTTTTTGGCTTATAATGAGGTAAAGTTGAAGGAAAGGGTATAAAGGCTCAAAATGGGACACAATGGAAAATATGTAATAAGGTAGGTTATTTGGCAAGTAGCTTTAGCAAGGAGGCCTAGATCATATCAATAATGCATGTGAGCAAGAACTTTAAAAAGAGTCAAGACAATACCTAGAGTAATCTAGCAACATGAGTGAAACACACAAGAAAGAAAATGGTGTGGAATAAGATGTTCCAACCATGATAGGCCCAAATCTCACAAGGTTAATGCTCTGCCATCAAAGAATCAAACTCTACTTTTTATGCAACTTACTATACTCAAAATGCAAAAGATGACTCATATTAAGTAATGATACCTATCAACTAAAAATGATGAAACAACTTTCACAATTCATGCATGTAGAAATTAAAAAGAAAGTGAGGAAATTTATGAAACTACTAATTTATATCTATCCATCAAGGAAAAAAAAAACAGAACAGAAAAATTACAACTCAAAAACAGCAAAAATTTACAACTCAAAACAACAATTAAAAATAGAGAACAAAAATAGAATTTAGAATTAATAACAGAAAATAGGAACAAAATTTATATACAGTAATAGAAACAAAATCAGAATACTAAAATACTGTAACAACAAACAGTAAAAATAATGCAGAAATAGCAAATAAATTCCTACCTCAAAATCTGTGAATCATGAAATTTTTTTACTTTTTCTTTATATATCCTAGAGTTCTCATAGGCTTGTAGGCGTATCTCATCAAGCTCCTGAAGCTGAAGCTTCCTCTCCTGTCCAACCTGCTCAAGTGTCAAGTTGCAACTCTTCACCGCCCAATAAGCTCTATGCTCAATCTCCACTGGTAGGTGGCAAGCCTTACCAAACACCACACGGAATGGGGACATCCCTAATGGGGTTCTGTAAGTTGTCCTTTGGGCCCAAAGAGCATCATCCAGTATCCTACTCCAATCCTTCTTGTGAGGGTGAACTAACTTTTGCAATAGATGTTTGACCTCTCTATTAAAAATTTCATCTTGTCCATTAGTTTGAGGATGGTATGGTGTAGCAATCCTATGTGTAACCCCATACTTATGGAACAAAGCTTTTATGGTTCTATTGCAAAAATGGCTCCCCTGGTCACTGATGATAGCCTTAGGTACACCAAACCTGCAAAAGATATGAGTTCGCAGAAAATCTGAAACAACCTTAGAATCATTAGTCTTGGTGGCATTTGCTTCCACCCATCTAAAGACATAATCAACAACAAGTAATATGTAAGAATAGCCAAAAGAAACAGGAAAAGGGCCCATGAAATCAATACCCCAAACATAAAAAATTTCACAAAATATGTTAGGTTGCTGAGGCATCTCATGTCTCCTAGTGATGGTCCCTCCTGCTTTCTGACATATCTCACAACTCATGGAAAATCTATGTGCATCTCTAAAAATGGTGGGCCAATAAAATCCACAATCCAAAACTCTCCTAGGTGTTCACTGTGATCCAAAGTGACCACCTACAGATGTACTGTAGACCCCTAATTTTGCCCGGCCTCTCAATAAAGGCTAAGAAGACTTCCTATATGAAGATAAAGCATCAGTGGACGTCTATCGGCATCAATCGACTTCCGAATAAAGAAAGGAAAGCTTCCCGGGAGTCCCAGAACATAAAATCTGGCCAAAACAGTCAAGATGGCCATCCCAAAAGTCGGGATGGTCGTCCCAGTCAGCCCAGACGGCCGTCCCACATGCCAGATGGCCGTCCCAAATCCCAGACGGCCGTCCCGGCCTCCCCAGACGCCCATCCCTGTTTTCTGCACCCTAGACTATCGTCCCGAGCTGCCAGGCTGCGAAAACTATAAATAGGAAGCTCATTTGAGCATTTTTCACACCCCAGACACTTGTCTTCTCTCCCTACTTCGAATGAACTCTCTGATTGCCTTAAAAAGGTAACAATCAGTTAAGGAATTGTATTCCAGCATTCGATTCTTCTTTAAAATTTAGTTGAGTCGATATTGTATTCTGGGAGGAGAGTCTTTGTAGAGCGGGGGATTGCCAAAACGCATCCTTACAGTTAAAGATTTGTAATACAAAGCTTGCTATGGAGGTTCTTTTCACTTCTCTTCTCTTTTATTGCTTTATTTATTGCTTTATGTATGCAATATAAAATAAAGTCATGTAGATAGTCATTTTTTCAATATTATGCAATAAAATAGGGTAATAGCGTAATTTCTCGTAATCTTCACTTAATGAATGAATCTGTCATAGGGAACCCGAAAGGGGCGTTGTGGGGTGCTAACACCTTCCCCACACGTAACTAACTCCCTTACCCAAATCTGGTTATAACGGCCAAGTTTGGTTTTTATTAAAATCAACTCCTTTTTATCCTTTTCCAATGTTTACGGTCAAAACATTGGTGGCGACTCCATAAGAACCCCTTTTCGAAAACCTTGCTTTTCTTAGAGGATAGTTCAGTTGTTGAACACCTCGGAAGCAATGAACATATTTTAACATAAAAACGTGAGTCTAATCCATCTTTTCACGACCGCTCGCATAAACGTTCGAGATGTCCCTAGACATTGGAACGGACGGCGGCGACATGTACCATGACAAAAATGCAAAATATCCTGAAACTCATGGTCAGGAATACATCTGCGAATGATTTTATCACTGCAAAACCTCCACAAATAGGGGTCATCCCAAACATAATATTTAGCGTCACTTTTCAATTTATCTATTTGAGACCTAGAAGCATTTGGAGGTAAAGCAGAAGCAACTAAATAATTTACAATATCAGCAAACCAAGGAACAGTATCATGTATAAGCATCAAGTGCTCATCAAGAAAATCATCTCTAATAGGGAGAGGATAAATAACCCTCCCCTATATCCTGCTCAAATGGTCTGCAACTAAATTTTCTGAACCACTCCTATCTCTAATCTGAATGTCAAACTCCTGCAGAAGTAACATCCATCTGATCAATCTTGGCTTAGCATTTGGTTTCTTCAATAGGAATTTCAAAGCTGCATGGTCATAGAACATAATAATACTCAAGTCAAGCAAGTATGAACGAAATTTATCTAATGCAAAAACAATTTCTAAAAGATCTTTTTCAGTAGTGGTGTAATTTGATTGAGCAGCATCAAGGGTACGGGAAGCATAAGAAATAACATGAGAGAGCCTACCAACTCTCTGAGCTAAAACTGCCCCTAATGCATGGTTAGATGCATCACACATTAATTCAAATGGAAGTGACCAATCAGGTGGCAGCATAATGGGAGCTGTAGTTGAAAGCAATGAGGGGGGAGATTGATGGAAATGTCCTTACATTCCCAAGAGATGATTTTGATGATGATTCAAGTCAACTACATTCAAGTCAACACCATTCAAGATGAATTAAGGACAAGCTGAATTTATGATGTTGGTGAAAATGTAAAACATTTCCCTACATGCCCAAGATATGTTTTTGATAAAGATGATGATTCAAGCAAGCCCAAGATGATTCCTGAAGACTAGATAGAGTCTTAGAATACTGGATATGGAGGTATAAGTTGATGAAGTAATATTATGCATAAGCCTCCAAAGCACAAGTGTGATAAAATTCATAACATGATATTTTTCTCTGTGATAATCAATTATGATGCATCAGAAATGAAAAAATGATTTCCTCTGTCATAATTGATTATACTGGTAATATAATCAATTATGGCAATTCAAATTTGAAAAATATATCTGTTTTAAAGAATAAATATTTTTTAATACATCCTGATTTTCTCTATGATATTATTAATGTCCAACGATCATTTTCTGATGCTATTTTTCTATTTAATTAAGTTTTGATGAAAAATAAAAAACACACAATTACAGAATTCGAAAATACAATTTACATTCAATCAGTTTTGAGAAAAGAATTCTGAGCAAGGCCACAGAGATATTTTACACCTTTTGAGAAAACTCTCTTCTCTACTGCCTTCTGTGCTTTCATTGTTAATCACACTTGTTCTTGGAGATTGACATTCTACAGGCTTCTACAATTTGTTGTCTCCATTACCCAGGTGTGTCTGTTCTTATTTTTATTACCTTCAACCTTTGTGTATTGGTGGCAAAGGAGGTGTTTTCATCCTTTGATTTGTTCAAATGAGGTTTTCATCCCTAGTGTGATTCTAGGGAGGTGTTCATCCTTAGTGGGATTCTAAGGAGGTGTTTTTTCATCCTTTAATTTGTTCAGAGGAGGTGTTCATCCCTAGTGGGATTCTAGGGAGATGTTCATCCTTAGTGGGTTTCTAAGGAGGTGATTGTCTTTTTAATTAGTTTACTTTTTACTAGTTCTTCTGCTGAGTTGATTGTAATTTGTAAATTGAATTTGAAAGATAGTGAATGGGGAGTCACTCTTGTGTTAAGAGTTGACTGGGAATTGGATGTAGGGTTGGCTATACCCGAACCAGTATAAATCTCAATGTGTTCTTCTCTTTCCCTTATCTCTTTCTCTTTTCCTGATTATATTATTGCTTCTGCTTTATCTGTGTTCAAACAAATTATTGACTCACAAATAAATTTTTAATTTGACATCTATTTTAATTTGTGCATCTATTCACCCCCCTCTAGATGCCATTTGTCTAACAGTAGTGAGCCTCTTCTTTAAATGATCAAAAGCCTCCTTGCATGAGCTATCAAATGTAAATTTTGCATCCTTTTGAAGAAGTTTGGACAGTGGCAGTGCAATCTTGCTAAAATGCTGGATAAATCTCCTATAAAAACCTGCATGTCCAAGGAAAGAACGCACTTCTCGAACAGAAGCGGGGTAAGGAAGAGAAGCAATTATATCTATTTTGGCTTTATCCACTTCAATACCTCTACTAGAGATAAGGTGCCCCAAAACTATACCTTCACTAACCATAAAATGACATTTTTCAAAATTTAAAACAAGGTTAGTTTCAATGCACCTGTTCAGAACTCTAGAGAGGTCATGCAAACATGAATCAAAAGAGGAACCATTATAGACCCCAAATCTTGCCCGACCTCAAATTAAGAGCAGAAGACCTCCTATTTGAAGATGGACGAAGCCTAAAAAGCCATTAGGAGAGACTATTAGGCCCCATATTAGAGTAGGAAGGCTTTTCTGTACAAAAAATAAAGATTCCTACCTTCAGGGGTCCAGACCGTCGTCTTGCCCTTCGGGACCGCCATCTCGACCAATGATAAGTCGAGACCGTCGTCTCGCCACTTACCATTGGCGAGACCCCCCTCCCATTTGGCGAGAAGGCCTTCTCGCCATTTGGCAAGTGGAGACCACTGTCTTGCCAAACGAGATCGTCGTCTCGCCACTTATTCAAGTCGAGACTGCCGTCCCGAATGGCGAGACGGTTGTCTCAACCTTGCCAGTCGAGACCGCCATCTCGACCTGACAGGCGCGAATCCCTATAAATAGGGGGCGCTCTCCCCTTCATTTCACACAGTTCTTCCACCTTCTCTTCTACAATTTCTCAAATTCTTTTCCTAGAGCCCCTCCGAAGCATTTCCGGAGTTTCTGAGTGTCTAAGAGAGCTTTTTATAGTGTTTTCGAGCGAGATTTCGACGTTGTAAGAGCAAAGGGCTGCCAAAACGCACCCTATTCTTCAAGAAAATTAATCAAAAGCTTGCTCCGGAGGTTTCTTCACTCTCTCCCTCTCTTTTACTGTCTTTTTAGTCATATTAAAATTGCATAACAGATATTAGGACCATGTAGTCATCATTTTAATTCCGCAAATAAAAGGGTAAAAGCGTCATTTCGAAAGTTTATCTATAAAATAACTGGCCTGTCATAGGGAACCCAAAAGGGGCATCGTAAGGGAACTAACACTTCCCTTACACGTAACTAACTCCCTTACCCAACTCTGGTTTTAAAGACCAAAGTTGGTTTTCGAAAAACCAACGCCTTTTCTCTCCTTTTTGGATGTTTCTGGTAAAAACATCGATGGCGACTCCATAAGAACCCTTTCAAACTTGTTCTTAGGTCAGCCCTGTTATCGGACGATCTAAGAACACCCTTTCGAAAACCTCGTCCTTAGGTTCAGCCCGGTTATCGGACGATCTAAAGACGTTGTAACCTCACCCATAAAACACGAAAAATGGAAAAGTCGGAACCATCGCATCGCTCTGACCGCCTCTTTTGACGGTGACGACAGATGGCAAATCCGCTGGGGAAGCCTAGAGAGTTGATCCCATTTAGTGATGGGCCAGTTTAATAAATAAACTAAGCAATTTCGCTTTTACCCTACCTTGTATTATAACATGCTTTAATTGCTTAGCTTTAATAACTGTTGTTTGTTTATTTTACGCAATTGGTTGAAATAAAAACTGTACACAAACCTTTGCACACAACAGTTCCCTCTATACCCGGGGGCAAGTGAGAAATCCATAGTGGGTGGCAGGTACGGTTTGCCGTAGTGAGGGCCATGTGCCCACCGGTATGATCGGAAACCACCACTCAAGGTGATAACCTTCCTCTTTTGGCCTTAGTGCTAAGCATGGTCGGAAGGCTGGAGAGTGGGGACCCTATAATGGGGGCACCTTGGGGGCCTAAGCCTTGGTGAGAATAGTTAGAACCTACCTTTGTCAATGCACTTTTCTGCAGGAAAACCCTACCTCGTGATTAAAATGACTCCTCACGTGTTCGCAGATGACTGAATTGTGTGTGTGTGTGCATTTGTTTGATGCATTTGATTGCATAGCATAACCAAACAACAGATAAGAATAATATTTTTACAATAAATGCCCTTATCTCAGACAGTCTGCCTTTTAGCTAGTCTGGTTTCAGGTTCTTTGCAAGCTAAGTAGCCACGCAGTCCGACAGAAGAGATAAGGGACGCTAATATTATTCTTTCGCAATAAACCATTTTTATCTCGGACAGTCTGTCTTTTAGCTAGCCTGGTTTCAGGTTCTTTGCAAGCTAAGTAGCCACGCAGTCCGACAGAAGAGATAAAATGCTCTAAAACAAAAATAAAATCAAATAAAAGACCCAAATTAAATAAATGGGACCTTGTTCATAAACATTAAATTCATAAAACATCCATATAGGTAGTTTATTTTTCTGGAAAATACACAAATAATATCATACATCATGTAGAAATAAAACATGATAAACAAATAGGAAAAAACAAACACTCGCAATAAGCATCATGTTCATAAAACATATATTTTGGTTTTTAGAAAATGGAGGGGACTAGTAGACAATTGAAGAAAGTGGACATTCCCCGGTACCATACTGAGAAGCTAGAACGACTTTGCGTGATAATGCCACCAGAGGTCTGCTCCGACTTTGAGAAATCCTATGGACGGATTCTCGACCTGTTGAAGATCTGTGTCGATCCTATTTTTATCAGGGTTCAAGTTCATTTTTGGAACTCTAGTCTGCATTGCTTCGAATTCCCGCAGTTTAATATGGTGCCTACTTGGGAGGAGTATGAGATTATGCTAAAGTGACCCAAATCAGTCGGGGTCCATATTCGTCATGGGACATATACTTCTGCAACACAAGTTGCTGCCATCATCCGATAATATCCAGGGTTGGAAAGTCTCAATGTTACAAGACCATCTGTCCTCTTTGGCTGAAAGGGCAGAATGACTCGCTTTTGACAAAACCCTGGCTTTGATCGTATTTGGAACAATCTTGTTTCCCTTCCATATCGACACAGTAGACCAAGCCGTCATAGATTCCTTCTTCGCTTGGGACATGAACTCGAAGAGTCCCTTGCCTACACTTCTTGCCAATACCTTGCTCTCGGTAGAATTTTGTCGCCAGAAGCAAGGAAAAACACTCCGTTGTTGCTCTTCACTACTATTCATGTGGGGTATCACGCACTTCTACTCCTCTAATCACATGGGGATGTTCCCTGACCCTTTGAGAAGCTTCTCCAAGATCCCTCTCCACCGACGCCTGACCTTAGAATGGAAGGTCGAGTTGGAACAATGGGATGCCAACCAATTATCCTAGGTTTGCCCTTGGTTCCGACCAGGCCCAGTCCTCATTAGATGTGGGGATTACCCGAGCATACCGTTGATAGGACTCAAGGGTTGCATAGCCTATTCGCCAAGAGTAGCTATAAGACAACTCATGAGGACCCAAACTGCAATATCCCGAGAGGAGCTCGGAGGATTGTGTTTCTTTGGAGACCCATGCACTGTTGCTAAATCACTAGTTGTGCAAAGAGCATGGGAGAAACCAGTCTTTATGGGAGACAGAGAGCTAGGTAAAGCTCGAGTGGCTGTCTCTAGTGACTATGAGCAATAGAGACGGAAAACAGGGATGTCGCAACCATCCACCTCACTTGTTACACGTTCAAACAGTGAAGAGCTGTGAAATCAAGTCGACGCCTTGACCCAGAGGATAGAAATCATGGGAGCCCAGATGAGGGCCCTTGAAGAAAGAGAGCAAGAATTTATCCTCACCATAGATGGTCTACGAAGGCAATGCAAGAAAAAGGATCATGAAATAGAGCGCCTCAAGGATTAGTGTGTTACTTCTAATGAGCAAGCTATTCGAGCGTCCAAAGCTGCCAGAACTAGCTCGGATAGCCAACTTCAAGAAATAGCCGCCAAATCAACACGCCTTGAGGCCGAATGTACAAAACAGGCTCAGATGATCAAGGATTTGCTATAAGACCTCACAAGGACTCGGTCAGAAATACGCCAAGAGCGAGAGGCCAACCAGAGACTCAACAGAAGTCTTGCTGAGCTATGCTGCAAAGAAAGGGATGGGTTAGCTCAGTATGGCCAAGTACTATGAGAAAAGGACCGAGGCCTTGCAAAGCTCGACGAACTGCAAGCTTTGGTCATCCATCAAGAGGCGAAGATTAAAGAGGCTCAAAAGTACAGTGAAAATATGAGCCAGGCGGTCCAGAAGCAAAGCGAAGCATTCGCTCGTCACGTCCGGGAATCCAAAAGGGAATTACATAGAGATCAAGACCCGCCTGTGGGTTTCTTTAGGATTTTCCATTTCTGTCAAAAGTTGCTTCGTAGTATGGAATAGGGGAATGTACACCTTCTACGGATAAATAAAATTTTTCTTATTCAACAATTGTCTACTTGCATGCATAACATTCATTTGCATATTTAATTTCCCCTCCTTCACTCTTAATAAACAAGATAATAAAAAGGAAGGATTAACTGACACGTCTCCTAAATCAGAAGAATGGAGAGAAAGCTACTTTTAATCAAGCTCTCCCCAACGGTCGATCCACCACAAGAAGATAATAAACCTTGACCGTTGGTCCTCAAAACCAATAAGAAGGAGGGGGCAAGGACACTTGTGCGACTATTTATGCCACGTACTTTCCCCTACGAATCAAATAAAGTTGTACCTTGGAGATACGAAGAATCTTCACCAATAAAGGAGGATATCTCCAATATAGCGTACATTGGGGGCATGACTAGAAGTGGAAGGGTCTACTCCCCCAAGGACTTACAAGAAGATACCCCTAAGAATAAAGGGAAAAATAAACAAACCGAAGAAAAATAAAATAAAGAATCCAAGGAGGAGACCGACGAATTACTCCAGTTCTTAAGGCAAAGCGAGTATTCCATTATTGACTAGCTCAATATACACCTGCAAAGATAACTCTGTTATCTCTAATGATGAGCTCGGAATCGCATAGAAACGCCCTGATGAAGGTCTTGAGCAAAGCGCATGTACCTCATAATATATCCCAAGAAAAAGTTGAGAGGATCATCGGTCACATTACGGCAATCGATCACCTCACTTTCACAGAGGAAGAACTCCCCATTGAGGGGTCAAGCCACAACAAGCCCTTGCACATTTCCATCAAGTGCAAGGAGTACCTCATTGCTAAAGTTCTTGTGGATAATTGGTCATTCTTGAACGTGATGCCCAAGTGCACACTGGACAAGTTGACTAATCAAGGAACCTGTCTGCGCCCAAGCAGCACTATCGTTCGAGCCTTCGACGGATCCAAGCGAGAAGTAGTGGGAGAAGTCAATCTGCCAATCCAAGTTGAACCCACTATCTTCAACATCGATTTCCATGTAATGGACATTACTCCGACATATAGTTGTCTCCTCGACAGGCCTTGGATTCATGACGCTAAGGCAATACCTTCAATGCTCCACCAAAAAGTAAAGTTTATAGTGGACGACAAACTGGTCACGGTCCAAGCAGAAGACGATATCTTGATCAGTGGACCGTCTACCCAACCTTATGTGGATGCGGCTGAAGAGGCCCTTGAAACATCTTTCCAAGAGCTTGAAATTTCCAGTATAGAGAGACTTCCCAATAACACGAAGGTAGCCCGTATGATGTTAAGGCATGGTTACCATCCTGGCCAAAGACTGGGGGTAGATTCCCAAGGAATGAGGGAACCCCCAAAATTCAAAGATAACCCCTTTAAGTATGGCCTAGGATTTGACCCTACAAAGGGTCAAGCAGAGGAAAAAAAAGGGAAGTCTCCCCTCCGCACACTCAAGCAAATATTCCGAAGCGGAGGGATGCAAGCGTCAAGGGCTACCCTAGTCATTAGGAGATCTTTTTCTTTGCTTAAGGGATGTAAACCCAAGGATTGTTATAGATTATCCCCCAGGGCTAGCCTGACCCCTGGGCATTTTAGGGCACATATTCCCTTATTAATTAATAAAGAATACATTTCTTACTATCTGCTTCTCTTCTAACTACTTCATGTCTAGACCTCACAATAACCTTGTCTAAACGAACAAAAAGAAGAAAGAAAGAATAAAAGTGCATCCAAATAATCAAAATGTACCATTTCCATAATAATCAAGCTGGTCGATTAGAAGCACAAAATAAGGTTTTACCTCGTCATAAATAAAGTCGTGTTTCGACAATGTTATGAAAAAACAAAAAAAAAATAGAAAAGAAAAAGCCCATAGAAGACAAAGGCAAAAAGAAAAAGGGCAATATACCTGGTAGGAAACCCACAAAGGGGGCTATGCAAAAGATTGGGTCAACCCGTTAGGACACCCGAACAAAAATAAAGGGTATCCTAGGCAAAAGTGAGGGTTACAAAATAAGGTCCGTTAGGATTCCCTAAACAAAAAGAAAAAGGAAGGAACCTAGAAAAAAGATAGGACCAAAACACAATATTGTTGAACATTCAAGGACTTGATGTTGCACTTGATGAACATGAAGATTGTTGATTTTGATGATGATTCAAGAACTCAAAGACTTAGAGTGTTGAAGACTTGTTTTGTATTGTAATAACTCTGTTTTAATTAGATTGAGTCTGTAATATTAGAGTTTAAGATAGCCGGTACATAGTCTGCACCTTAGAAGCTTCAAAAAGCTCCAATTCATCATCCAGGCTCGACTTTAATCGATTAAATAGGGAAATAATCGATTAAAACGGTGAGAAAAACCATTTTCTGTATCTGCTCACTGGTTTAATCGATTAAACCACCTGTTAATCGATTAACAGGCCTGTTAATCGATTAACAACCCTTTTAATCAATTAAAATAGAGAGTCTTGGGGTTCTGTTGATTTTGGCTCTGTAATAATCGATTAATACTTCATTTAATCGATTATTTCAGTCAGATTTTGATTTTTAACTTCAAATCAACCCTATTTTCGAAAACCCTATTTCCAAGAACCCTAATTCCGAAATTCCCAATTCCCAAACCCTAATTTCTCTACTTAAGCTTCTCTATGACACTCAGAAAAGTAGAACAACCTTTTTCATACAAAAGTTAAGTGTTGTGAGTGCCAGAGAACTGTTTGTTGCAAGAAAAAGGGGCTTTTGGAACCTGGTGTGGGATAGAAGCGATAAGAATCACTAAGTGGAGTTCTTAGTGGATTGTGTGTTGTGCCGTCTCTAGGCAAAGCTGTTCTTCATCTCTTGTGGATTTCAAGAGAGGTGTTTTCTTTACTTTATCTTTTCCATTGTAATTTGTTTGTAACAAACTTTGATTATAGTGACAACGTTAATCCTCTGTTTGAGTGATTAGCAACTGGACGTAGGGTCTTTTGATCCGAACCAGTATAAATCTCCTGTGTAAGATTCTATCTCTTCTCTATTTACATTTACACAGTTTTTTTTAATCGGTAAAATTTGGGGAAAATTTTGAAAACCTAATTTTTCTTAAGAAACCAATTCAAAAACTGTATTGTGAATCATCTCACCGGATTTTTCAAAAATTTTGAAAACCTAATTTTTCTTAAGAAACCAATTCGAAACGATATTTAACGTTCAAAAATGTTTCACTCATATTGTGAATCATCTCACCGGATTAGGTAAAATTTTTGACTTTGATGAACTAAATGTTAAAATCTTAAAATCTTTGGATAGGAAATGGCAACCTAAGGTGACGGTCATCTCGGAGTCACAAAATCTTTCCACAATGTCTATGGCAGCGCTCTTTGGAAAGCTTAGAGAGCATGAGCTTGAACTTGGAAGGCTAAATGAGGAAGAAGGTCAATACCAAAAGAAGAACCTAGCCTTCAAAACCGAAATTTCCAAAGGTAAAAATAAAAAGGAAGAAGAAGACTCGGAGAACGATGAAGAAGAATTGAGTCTCATGATTAAGAAGTTCACCAAATTCATGAAAGCTAAAGGAAGGCATCCTTTCAAAGGTAAGAGAAAGTACTTCCGTTAATATAAAATGTTATGGTTGTGGTGAAGCAGGGCATGTAAAGACCGAATGCCCAAACAAGAAAAGCGATGAAAACAAAGGCAAAAAGGTCTTCAAGAAGAAAGCCTATATTGCTTGGGACAACAGTGATTTCAGAATCAAGTGACTCGGAAGTAGAAGCAAATATTTGCTTAATGACAAATGACAACATATCTTCCGATTTTGAGGTTAGTGATTCCGACTCATCTTCTAGTGATGATGATAATGACCATGATGAACTGCAAAATGCTTACAATGAATTATTTAGTGCCTTTAAGAATTTGAAAAATGAATATAAAGTTGTAAAGAAGAATCTAAGTAGATCCGAAAAGGAAATTGACTCTTTAAAAAAGAAAATCACATGTTTAGAAGAAAAAGAGTTATTAAATACGAAAATTGTATGTTTAGATGAGGATAATGATAAGAACTTAGCATGTGCATCTTGTAAAGAGTATGAATATGACATAGATATTCTTAACCATTTGCTAGATAAAGCCGAAAAGGAGATAAGTGATTTTAAGAAGGATAAAATTGTTTTAGCTCAAAATAGTGTAAATCACCAAGTTCCTTTGAAAAGCCTAAAAGGAAAAATAAAAGAGTATGGGTACAAAAAGGAACTAGAACATCTATGGTTAAAGATTCATCATATTCAAAAGTTACATCAAATGCATGCTTTTATTGTATGAAACATGGTCATACCTCAAATAGATGTAAAATAAAACATTTTGGTGTTCCTAAAGGTAAATATATTTGGGTTCCTATTGTCAAATAATTTATTTGTCTCTAACCCCAAGGACCCAAAAGTTATGGGGACCTAAGTTTACTATGTTCTTGTTTTGTAGGAAACTTCAAAATCTAAGAAGTCTATGTGGTATCTTGATAGTGGATGCTCAAAGCATATGACCGGTGATAGATCAAAATTTGTGAGTTTCAAAGCTAAGGAACAAGGATATGTAACTTATGGGGACAACAACAAAGGGAAAATTCTTGGAATTGGAAACATAGGTGGTGCAAATACTTTGGAGATTAAGGATGTGCTTCTTGTTGATGGATTAAAGCATAATCTCCTTAGCATAAGTCAACTATGTGACAAAGGATTTAAGGTAATCTTTGAAAGCAAATTTTGCACCATTCATTTGATAGATTCCGAAAATGTAGAATTAAAAGGCATTAGGCATAACAATATATATTTGATTGATGTAGACCCCAAATCTTGCCCGGCCTCCAAATAAAGTCAGAAAGCTTCCTATTTGAAGACGGCTGAAGCCTAACAAGCCACTAGGAGAGACTATTAGGCTCCCGTACCAGGATAGGAAGGTTTTTTGGCCCGAAAATAAAGTTTCTCGCCCTGAAGGGACGAGACCGCCGTCTCGAAGGACCAGACCGCCGTCTCGTCTCAACGCCAGGATGAGACCGCCGTCTTGATTTTCCAGACGGCGGTCTGGATTTCCCAGACGGCGGTCTCGATTCCCGCCTAGTCGAGACGGCGGTCTGGATTTCCCAGACGGCGGTCTCGACCCTCTGCCACGAACGAGACGGCGGTCTGGACTTTCCAGACGGCGGTCTCGACGTTGTCAGAGGAGACGACGGTCTCGACCTGTCAAGCGCGAAAAACTATAAATAGGGGCGTGATTTCTCCCTTTTTCCACACACAGAATCAACAGCTCTCCCTTCTCTCTAGACTTTCTCTCTCTAAGAATCCCTCCGAGGCATTTTCGGAGTTTCTGAGTGTCTTTAGGCATAAACTGAGCGTTCTAAATCTTCTTTAGAATCCCTCCGAGGCATTTCCGGAGTTTCTGAGAGTTGTAGAGTGAAGGGTTGCCAAAACGCACCCTCTCTTTTAAAGTATAAAAGCTTGCTTTGGAGGTACATATTCTCCCTCTCTATTTTTATTACTGCCATTTAAATTACGCAATAGAAGCTAGGGCCATGTAGTCATAAACTTAAATTCCGCATAATAAAAGGGTAAAAGCGCATTTTTTCCGGTTTAATTATTCAAAGTAGCCAGCCTATCATAGGGAACCCGAAAGGGGCGTCGTAAAGGAACTAACACTTCATTTACACGTAACTAACTCCCTTACCCAACTCTGGTTCTAATGACCAAAGTTGGTTTTCGAAAACCAACGCCTTTTTAAAACCCCTTTTCCGATGTTTATGGTAAAAATATCGGTGGCGACTCCATAGAACCCAAAATAAATAAGTCCTTGGGTTAGCCCGGTTATCAGACAACCCAAGGACACTTTTGAAAACCTCACCCCTGGGTTAGCCCGGTTATCGGACAACCTAAAGGCGTTGTAACCACCAATAAAAAACGCGAAAATCAAAGAGGGTCGAAAAAACCATCGCGTCGCTCCGACCGCGCCCCCTTTTTGGGGAGGCGGCGACAGATGGCGACTCCACTGGGGAAGCCTAGAGAGTGTCGCCGCCGTCCCTTTCGACGTCCGGAGGACGTCTCGAACGTTTATGCGAGCGGTCGCGAAAGATGGTTTAGACTCGCGTATTTATTTTAAAATATGTTCATTGCTTCAACATTGAAAAAGCAAAGTTTTCGAAAAGGGGTTCTTATGGAGTCGCCACCAATATTTTAACCATAAACATTGGAAAAGGATGAAAAGGCATTGATTTTAATAAAAAACCAAACTTGGCCATTATAACCAGAGTTAGGTAAGGGAGTTAGTTACGTGTGGGGAAGGTGTTAGCACCCCACAATGCCCCTTTCGGGTTCCCTATGACAGATTAATTCATTTAAGTAAAGACTACGAGAAATTACGTGATTACCCTATAATATTAAATGGCTATCTACATGAATTTATTCTATATTGCATGCATAAAATGATGAATAAAGCTAAATAAAACAATAAAAGAGACAAAATAGCTATCTACATGACTTTATTCTACATGGCATAAATAAAGCTAAATAAAACAATAAATAAAGCAATAAAAGAGAAGAGAATTGAAAAGAACCTCCGTAGCAAGCTTGATATTGAGAATCTCGAACTGTGAGGATGCGTTTTGGCAACCCCTCTCTCTACACGGACTCTCCTCACCAATACAAGATCGACCCCACTAAAAATTTAAAGAAGAATCGAATGCCGGAATATAATTCCTTAACCGATTGTTACCTATTTAAGGCAATCGGAAAGATCATTCAAGAGAAAGAAAGAAATAGACAAGTGCTCCGAGTTTTAGAAAGTGTTTGAGCTC